>JAPXFY010000012.1:36165909-36178409 GCA_030674185.1 Monoplex corrugatus | reverse complement strand
CTCATATCAATTACAACTGTAAAATAATATAGTCCACATGCCACACACACACACACAAAGAGTAAGCAAGATGACCAGAGAGATGGAAGGAGACAAAATCAGATAGGGAGAGAGAATTAACGACCATAACTATCACAAGGAAAAAGGAAAGATCAAAGGGGAGAAATGCCATTTCCATCTATCAGACTGTGACTAATGGTAGCAAGATTTACCATTTGGTGTCTGTGTGTTATTATGACAATGACAGACATGCTGCTCCGAACAGCTGTGACAGACATGCTGCTCTTTTGATACAAATAAAGCTTTCCAGAAGGGCACGACAACCCAGTTGGTTCAGACATCAAACCTACGAGGTCTGAGGTTAACTTTGCACGGATACTCCCTGGTGGGCAAAAGGTGGCCATTTCTGATATTCCCCACGTCAACGTATGCGCAAAACTGCTAGTGCCTGAACCCCTCCTAGTGTCTCACACTCAACACATCAAACATGCATCCTTATATCCTAAATGTCATGTCAGTATTCTGTGGGTTTAAGGATTTATTAAAAAATATGGCAACACAAAAATATCCAGCATCACAACCTTGAAAAAATATATGACGTGACTGGTTGGGCACCTACTGAAAATGGAGACCTCAAACTGTGTGGCCACATAATGCATGCGAAGTGCTGGGAGAAAAAGAAAATATATAAAAATATAAAAATGCAGGAAAAAATTCTGGTGTGTAAACGCAGAAAATGCTTTCCAGATCAACACAGTGCTTTCCTTTTAGACAAGTGAGAGCATGCACATTGTTTGGCTCCTACTTTGCTTGCAATATGTTGCTAAACAGTCTACATAATCCATCTTTGATGGGTGTGCATGCTGAAGTATTCTTGTTTCCGTAAGCCATCAAACAATGATATGACAAAGATAGGATCTTTAGCGTGCATAACAAATGTTCTATGTACACATGAAGGGGGTTCCTGGACTCAGATCTTCCGGGAGAAGAGTGGCAGAATGGTTTAGCCTGCCAATAACTTAACTCGAGGTTCCAGGGTTGGCTCCCAGTACAGCCTCGACTTTTCTCCTCAGTCTGATCGGAAAATCGAACTGAACATCTAGTCCTTCGGAAGGGGACAAAAAACTAGTCGGACCCATGTGCCTTCTGGCTGCACACATTAAAGATCCACAGCAGTTGAAAATCATGAAGAGCACGGCACTGCCCGGCTGCCTTGGTATAAAACATTGGAGAGATAGGTTGATTTCCCAGGTCTCACCCCTTGAAGACCAATTAGCCTTCTTGCAATTCTGAATGCTGGGGAAAAAAATGAGTGAATACGAAAAGTTGAGGTCTCTGTCACCTCACTCCCCTACAACTCCAGGGTTATGGAACTATCTAGGTAGGACCTCAGGAACTGGCCAGCTATTGGGTTTATGTGCAGGCCTAAGGCTTGTGCCATGATCATTCTGGATTTTCTCCAACACATGGCACCTGTGCATATGGAATTCATTCCGAGCACGGAGACGTCATCTTGAGAAATTGGAACTGAAACAGACACCGATTTAAAGTCTGATATTCTAACCAACCTGGCTATTAAGTATGTCTATTTGAAGACTGAATGAAATGCTGGTGTTCTGCAGACTGACACAAACAAGGATTTTTAGATCAACAGAAAGCTTTCCAGATCTGCACAGTGTTTTCCAGATCAACACATAAAATGTTTTCCAGATTGACACAATCAAATCTTTCCAGACAAGTGAAAATGGACATCACAGTCTTTGTCACTCGAGTTCTAACAACTGTTCAACCCATTTTAAACATACAAAGTTAATGGCATACTATTTCTCCACTTGACTGTATCTCACCAAAGTTACTGTGAAAACTGACAGAGAGAAAGGGATAATGGCATTAATGGATACATAATAATAATAATGAAGATCATCATCATCATCATCTGACATCATCATCATAAATTAGAATAAAATGGATGATTTCATATCTGAATGTGGGCTGGGTTTTAAAATGATGTTGATTATTTCCAGGTTGTATCTTTAACGTCAGTACAACTTGTGTGTGCATATATGTCAGAGCTTGAAGCTTTTACTCAGAATGCATTTTCAAGTGTCATCTGAGTCTGATTAAATATGATTGCATTATGAATAATATCTGGACAGTGTGAAAAGGATGACTTTTTATCTCTGAGTGTGTGCATAAGTGCATGCATGCATGTGTGCATGTCTGCATGTGTGGGTGCGTGCATGCATGTGTGTGTGTGCATGTTTGTATGAATGTATACTGGGATGTGTGCGTGCACATCATCTGAGGATATGCTCCTGGCATTGACCATTCCGTCCAATTTATCACCAGATTTCAAAAAAACAAGCCTGAATACAAATGCGAACATAACTAAGGACACTCAAGCATACATAAAAAAATGGCCTAAGTTACCTAAAACTGCTCATGCACCGCACATTCCTTAAAGCCAAACATGCAGTCAGTACATGAATCCAACTATGAATCTAAAGAGAATGTATGTTAAAGCTTTGTAAAACAGACACAAGTGAATGAATCGGCAAGACAGAAAATGATGGGAAGAGATGACAGAAAGCAAAGGATGAATTAAGAAACAAGTAAGTGACAGATTCACAGAAAACATGAAATTTCTGACAAAGAATTTCCAGAAGGTGGACATAGGGCCCCCAGCATCCCCATGGGGAATAGAAAATAGATAAAACAAAAAACAAAATGTATGTTTTGTTTTGTATTCATATTTGTATCCACAAGTACATGTAAGCAGAAAATAGGTGTATGTGTGTGGACAAGAGTATGTACAGGCATAAAACATTTCAGAACAGGCAAATAAATAAGTAAACTATCCCACAACAGCAAGCTAAGAACATTTTACAACAACTAGGTACATAAACATCCAAACTCAATTTACAAACATACACAGTAAATACTAACTGTGTGTGAACATGAGCAAATGAACACTGTAGGCATAAAATTACAACAAACACACAAACATACAAAGAAGTACTTGCATCTGTATAAAATAAAACAGTAGTACAACTTCATATGAAGCACTTGCTTTTGTGTAAAATAAAACAACAATACAATTTCATATATCATATGAATCATTTTTGTATAAAGTTATTCTTTAAACTCATTTGGACTCACTGCATATTAAACATATCAGACTTCTTAGTGGAGCATGGAGAACTCAAGCTGTTACATGAGCTGACTATACTCTTTGTATGTTGTTGCACGCTGGGTGTTTTCATGTTTGCATAAGCCAGCCACTGACATGACTTATAGGATCTTCAACATGCATATTTGATATTCTGCATGTATATTCACATGGAAGGGTTTAGGCACTGGCAGGTCTGGTCAAGTTGACCTGAGAGATCAGAAAAAATCTCAATACTAGCCCACCTGGTGGGGATATCCAGGCAGGACTGACCCCAGGATCTTCTGACTGGAAGTTTAACAGTTACCCACCTGACTACCATGCCAGTCAAAGATATAGTGATATCATTCAAGAAAACATGTAGGTTTACCTCATCCCAGCAGTCAAATACTCCACCTGCTTGTAGAGGCTCTGGCACAGGTATCCGCCAGTTGAATTCAAACTGCTTGGTCATCTGACAAGAGCTGCCTCAGCACGATGACCTGTCCACAAAACGAGAATCTGACGATTTGTTCATTTTGGCCATAGCCCTTTATCATATCAAAGGGAGTGATTTACCAACTATGTCAAGTTTCGTTGAAAACCTATAAACAAACATGAAAAGTGACAAGATTATACAAACACATCTCTAATGATTATCATTTCTCATTCTAAGTGATTTACCCACGAATATTACCAAGTTTTTAATCATTTCTTCAAGTCTTCCTGTTGAGAAACTTGGAATTGGATCAAGCTTATTTTGTGGCATGTTCCAACATTTTTGTGGAAAAAGTCATCCAGAGCAGAACAGCCTATCTGAATTTGTTGAAGAGGAATTCACAGCACCCAAACAATACCATATTCACTCTACACAAATCTGCTTGTAATGGTCTGAGACTCCCTGAGCCTTGGCAAGAACCTACAACAATCACACCAAAAAATGTACTCCCTCACTTTCCAAAAAACAGAAGTGTGGCAAAATAAACAAATTATACGATAATAAAGCAGGAAAGATAAAAACTGTATGCATTATTCAAATCACTACAAGGGAAAAATTAACATTGTGAAGAACGATAATTGCTCAGATGATTTCATCTTGAGTTGTCATCTTTAAAAAGTAGCTCATGAACAAGATTACATCCAATGTACGAGCCAAATTTCACTGGAAAACAAAAGACCACATGATAATGGACTTGAAAACATGATGTCACAAATAGTGTTAAGTGGATAATTTCATGCAAAGATGTCTTAGGCAGATGTTCGAAAACATCAAATTCATACTACAAGCAAGCCTAACAATGCCTAGAAGCATTTCTAAACTTTTCTTCTATCTTATCGGAAGTGAGTTATCCGCAGGATCTGTCACTTAAACCAGCAATCCAACCATAAAAATGTCAAAAGATTAGAAAAGTCCTCCGAGCTGCCTAGAAACGCTAAGTCATCGCTCATTTCCAATACAGCTCACACTGAATGCTGCATCAACTCACTCAAGTTCTTGGTAGTTATTGCATTTTCTAGATAATTAGACACTTTGCACATATCTCTCCCCTTGATGATCTCCCTCTTCCAATCAATAGTCAATATCCACAACAACAACAATAACAATTACAATATTTATATAGCGCAAAATCTTGATAAAATCAAATCTAAGCGCTGAAGCAGACACACACGCAGGCACGCACGCTCGCACACACACGCACGCACACATACAGACACACACACACACACACACACACACACACACACACCCACACACACGCATGGCTATAAATGGGGAGAAAGAATAAAAGCAATAAAAGCAAGAATAAAAGCAATGGAAAATTATAGAGAGCATAGCATACAATTATATATTATAACCATGTGGTTCCCTCCGAGCGGAGACAGGCTGCAGAGGGGAGGGTTGAGTGAGGTTAGGATTTTATGCAGGAGAGAAAAGGTGAGTTTTGAGAGCGGACTTGAAGGAGACAAAAGTAGGTTGCTGACGGACTGAGAGAGGAAGTTTGTTCCAGGAGAGTGGACCAGAAACAGAGAAGGCTCGTGGACCATAGGTATTGAGCTTAGTGCGTGGAAAGCGAAGAGTCAGAGGATCAGAGGCAGAGCGGAGGGTACGTGAGGGAACATAGATCTCAAGTAGGCTTGACAGGTAATCGGGGGCTGCGTTATTGAGGCTTTTGTAGCACATGGTGTCTAGTTTGTACTGTATGCGCTTTGATACAGGGAGCCAGTGAAGTTGTGCCAGGAGAGGAGATATGTGGTCAGCTTTTTTCTTTTTGAGTACAAGGCGTGCAGCATTGTTTTGAATGCGCTGTAGGATGTGAATGGTGGAGGCAGGAAGACCAGACAGGAGTGAATTGCAATAGTCAATGCGAGACATTATGAAGGAGAGAACGAGTTTTGCAGTTGTTTCCACAGAGAGATACTTCCTGATCAGCTTTATACGATGGAGATGATAGTAGCAGGATCTGGCAGTTTGAGAAACAAAGTTGTTCATGGAGAGGGTAGAGTCAATGCAGACACCAAGGTTTTTAGCTGAATCAGAAATTGGGACTGATGTGTTACATAATGGGAGAGAAAGAGGAGGCAGCTGAGAAAGTTTCTGACGGGTGCCAATGAGGATAGCTTCTGTTTTGTCGTCATTAAGCTGAAGCCTATTGTGTGTCATCCAGTTCTTAATGTCCGAGTAACACTCAGTGGTGCGAGTCAACAGGCGCTGTATATTATCAGGTGAGTCACTGTCTTGAAGTTGGGTGTCATCAGCATAGAAGTGGTGTTTTATAGAATGGGAGTTGGTGATGGTGGACAGGTCAAACTGTTACCTGACAACAGCTGCTTTGACCCCAAATTCAGACAAGAAAACAACTTTTGTCTCTTTCTCTCCCTCTCAGGATACATACATACATACATACATATACATGCACATGCACACACACACACACACACACACACACACACACACACACACACACACACACACACACACACACATATATATATATATATATATATATATATATATATACAGATATATAGATAGATAGATAGATAGATAGATAGATAGATAGATAGATAGATAGATAGGTAGGTAGATAGGTAGATAGATAGATAGATAGATAGATAGATAGATAGACAAGACAGATTGGTAGATAGATAGATAGATAGATAGATAGATAGATAGATAGATAGATAGATAGATAGATAGATAGATAGATAGATAGATAGATAGATATGATATTCAACATAAGATCATACATTTATTTTGCTAGCTCTTTTACAGAAAGTTTTCTCAAGCCACAAACTTCATGTAGTTCTTATAGACCTTCTCACAGACTTTCAGAAAGCCTTTAACTCCATCAATCAGAAAGTCTTTAATTCCTTCAACAGAAATTTGTTTTGTTTTTTTGCTGTTTTAGTTTAAAATAGCATCAAATGTAACTCATATAAATTTACTAAAAGCAAGCATGACACTGTAAAATCTGGGGTAAGACATGGCATTAAACTGACTATTATATCAGGTGTACAGCTATAGTGAAGCAGGTGGACACATGAAGTCCAATATCATTTTCCCTGTTCATTAATGAATTAGTATTTAATGTAATTAACAATGGAAAATATGGCCCATTCTATCTCGAGAGGCATTTGAAAAGTTCATTCTTTCATTGGATGATGATGTTCCTTTAAGAAACAGTTGGAGGATTACAAAGTCAATTAAATAGTTTACAATGTTCAGTTTCAGTAAACATGAGAAAAAGTAATGTTACTGTGTGTCAAAAGAGTAAATACTTATGTGAGAGAATGACAGCTGTATGATAAAATTGCAATGGCTATTATAACTTTTTTATTACATTGCTTGGTGATATTTTTCAATACATGTTTGTGTTTTCTTACTGCTTGCAAAGATCTAGGTAGCATCGCAAAACAGCATTATTGTGTATCATGTAGAAGCTGTATGCTTTAAATAACAATTCTTTGGAACTGTTTGTTAACTGGTGTGATTCCCATATCTAACCAATTGTAAAATGTGGCCAAGAACTATGGGGATTAGACAAATATGTCCATCAGTGTGAACTGGTTCATTTGTTTGCCCTAAACCCTTGGACTCCTGCACCCTGTCCACCACCATCCTGCATTGTCAACCACACTAGCAAAACTAAAACTTAACCCTTTGATTCCCTCACCCTATCCAACAACTTCCTGCAGGAAGCTGGTGACTAGGGTGAGAGAGTCAAAGGGTTAAGTTTTTGAAGGTAGTGGGATATGGTGTGGGAGTCAAAGGGTTAAAACAGGTAATCTGAAAGTAGATACATGACCAGGAAACTGGTGGATAGGGTGAGTAATGTATTTGTGCAAAGTGTAACAAATCAATACCCTATATATGTGAATTCTGCAGTTAACCGTATTCATTATTGGCTAAAAATGCTGCAAAGGTTTTGAATACTGCAAAAATATATATATATATTCGTGGCAATACAAACTAGATCTCAAACATACAATTCTGCTCACCGGAACAGAGGTTTGGGAATATACGGTTAAACAAGGATGTTTGTAGTTTAAATGGTTTTATGCATGCTCTTCATCAGCACTTGACAGACTGTAGTTGACAGGACAAATATCATATGGCAGAAGACTCAGTGTGCACAGAACATTTTGCAGTGTGCCAAATATATGAGCTTCATAACAGCATTCTTGCTACTAAATATAAATCAACATCTTAGATTTCTGAAAACAAGGCCATGGTGTAACGGTTAGCGCAACAGATCACCAACTGGAAAGTTGTGGGTTCGAATACCCCATCAGTCCCTTCAACAATCACTTGTGGTTTTTTGAGCTCCAACTAGAGCTGAGCGTGCTATAGGCTCATTGGGAAGACTGGGACTACACAGCTGAGTCTCATCCACTTCAAAGATGCATCACTTAGAGTTGCTCAAATTGTCTGACAAACACCACAGGTGTATGTATCTGTAGGGCCTGGTTGACGCCAGGATACATTTTGATAGAAAGCATAGAGTATAGCCCTGTCTCATCCCAGATGGAACTCAACAGTATCATGATTATCATCCTCATAGTCATTATCATCATCGCATTATAAAAAAAAATGTGGCAGTTTCTGTGGCCATCAAGGTGGCATAGAAAATGGGACAGAAAAAAAGGTGAGCATGAAGGAAATCTTCCTAAATTTGATGATCCTTAAAAAAAAAATTTTTTTAATAAACTGAAAAAAAAAGTTTTAGATTAAGAATCTGATTTGGCTGTAGAAATTTTAGGTATAAAGTATGTAATGATTATCATTTAATATGTTCATTTAATATATTAATGATCATCAGTTAATATGTCCATTTAATCAAATCAAAAAAAAAAGTCAGTTTATTTTGTCCTGAGCTATAAAACAATTTGGGATGTATCATGATTTAACTTATACAGCTGAAATATCCTTGATTAAATTTAAGTAGGTCAATGTCATCAACAAATATAATGTTGCATACATTTTCTTTTTTGCTTTTTGTTTTTTTTGTTTTTGTTTTTTTGTTGTTGTTGTTGTTTTGAATAACTTACATATAAGGCACTAAGATTTCAAGAAAAAGCAATTTCATGAGATATTACATAAATTCATGAACTTACTGTCCTTACTGTAAATATACTGTAGTACGTATTGTTTACATACCCCTTCATATAATTATGATATAGTATGAATTACTATCTAAAGTCCCCCCAAACTCTCCATCTCTCTCTAGATAACATGGAATCCAGTGACAGATTTCACTAACACCATCATTTAAAAGCAAGCTATGATCAAGCTCAGAATGTAGGCTGATACTGATTATAATTTAACACAGATTTGCAATCAATCAACTGCGAACACATGCAATGAGATACAGTAGTGTTTAAAAAGATCAAGTGAGATACTGTTGCTTGAACCCTTTGACTCCCACGACCAATGAAAGGGTTAAGTTTTTGCTTTGCTAACATGGTTGACAATGCAGGATGCTGGTGGACAGGGTGAGGGAGTCAAAGGGTTAAGTCAACTATGTTGTTCTGTTAATGAAGAATAAGTCCACTTCATACTTCATACTCTTTGGAAACAGTAAATTTCTAGCAATTACTTCAGACAACCTCATTTGTTTGAATTGATTGATTCTGCTGTTATCTTCAGACAAGTTTGGAAACATTAAATTCTAGCAATTACCTCAGACAACAAAAAGCACTACACAACTTTGGCATATTTCTGTACCTATCGTTTAAAAAATTTTGAAGTTGCTACCAGTTAATTAGTGATACAAGTTGTATTTATTGTACTATTTTGTGAGCTATGGTCACTGAATTGTCAAGGCCTGTGGCATACAATTAAACCATTTTCGTCTTGCCCCCCCCCCCTCTCTCTCTCTCTCTCTCTCTCTCTCTCTACACACACACACACACACACACACACACACACACACACACACACACACACACACACACACACACACATACTGCCAGTTCCATTCAAACAATCTGAACATCTGACAACATCTGACTCAACACTGCATCTTCACTACAAAAAGAAAACAGTACATGCAACTAACAGAAGCCTAAGACATTGAGTGATTGACCAAGATTCCATTCTTTTTCTATTCTGGGCTTTCCTGCTTTGAAAATGGAATCAAGACAACTGTTAGGGATAAGGATACAGAGTTAGTCTTACAGAGTCCGGTTGTACTTCTAAAGCTTTGTGCTAACCCCAGACATCATTGTCTTCAAAGTACTTAGGTTTACGGTTACTTTTTCAAAGCCTAAAGCTAAACCTAACCTTAGACTTCATTCCATCTTTATAGTGAAGCAAAAAAAAAAAAAAAACATCAACAAATCAGAGCTCATCTCGGTCAGTGGATTCCACTCCCATTAGCCACATTCGAAAATAGACAGTCTCAAAATCAGTCAAACTGTTCTCTCTTACCCAAACCTCCCCCATCCACATACCCTCCATGCTCTCTCTCTCAGAAACCCCAGTAGCTCAGTTGGTTTGAGAGTCGGATTCACATGCTAATGGCTGTGGGTTCGAATCCCTGGATGCGCTATATTAAAAATGGCCATCTAACTGTCTCATCTTGACATCATTGTTGTTCTGGTAGTGTCAGTATAGGATTAGATAAGCCCCCCTTCCCCCATTTCCGTGGGATGGTTATCCCCGTCGGCCATATCACCTGAGGTGGGTGTCGACATAAAAACTGAACCAGATCAGATCAAACCAAACCTCTCTCTCTCTCTCTCTCTCTCTCTCTCTCTCTCTCTCTCTCTCTCTCTCTCTCTCTCTCCATCCATCTATCTATCTCTCCGCGCCCTGTTTAAATTTAATCAGCCATTTGACAATACTGTCCTGGTATGAAGCCCTGCCCCAGGGTGAACAGCTGTCTCACATTAATCAAGCCAAAAGCACTGTACTCTTAGTCTTTTCTCTCTCTCTACCCTCTATAGAACTTTAATCAATCATTTGACAATGCTGTCTCCTACGAAGTTCTGTCCCTGGGAAAACAACAGTCTCACATAAGTCAAACTAACAATACTGTATCTTTTATTCACAGAAACAGTCTCACATCAGTTGAACTAACTGTACTCTCTGTTTTTATCATTCCATCTTTCTTTACAGTCTCATATCAGCTGTATTCTCTCTCTCTTTTTATCACTCCTTCTTTCTTTACAAGTCTCATATCAGCTGTACTCTCTCTTTTTATCACTCCTTCTTTCTTTACAAGTCTCATATCAGCTGTACTCTCTCTCTCTTTTTATCACTCCTTCTTTCTTTACAAGTCTCATATCAGCTGTACTCTCTCTCTCTTTTTATCACTCCTTCTTTCTTTACAAGTCTCATATCAGCTGTACTCTCTCTTTTTATCACTCCTTCTTTCTTTACAAGTCTCATATCAGCTATACTCTCTCTCTCATTTTATCACTCCTTCTTTCTTTACAAGTCTCATATCAGCTGTACTCTCTCTCTCTTTTTATCACTCCTTCTTTCTTTACAAGTCTCATATCAGCTGTACTCTCTCTCTCTTTTTATCACTCCTTCTTTCTTTACAAGTCTCATATCAGCTATACTCTCTCTCTCTTTTTATCACTCCTTTCTTTCAAACTCACATCAGTCGAACTAACTGTACTCTCACTCTTTTTATCACTCCCCCTTTCTTTACACTACAGTCTCACATCAGTCGAACTAACTGTACTCCCTCTATTTATCACTCCCTCTTTCTTTACAAGTCTCATATCAGCTATACTCTCTCTCTTTTTATCACTCCCTCTTTTCTTTACAGTCTCACATCAGTCGAACTAACTGTACTCTCTCACTCTTTTTATCACTCCCTCTTTCTTTACAATCTCACATCAGTCAAACTAACTGTAGTCTCTCTCTATCACTCCTTTTTCTTTACAATCTCACATCAGTTGAACTAACTGTACTCTCTCTCTCTTTTTATCACTCCTTTTTCTTTACAATCTCACATCAGTTGAACTAACTGTACTCTCTCTATCACTCTGTTTTCTTTATAGTCTCACATCAGTCAAACTAACTATACTCTCTCTCTCTCTTTATCACTCCTTTTTCTTTACATTCTCACATCAGTTGAACTAACTGTACTCTCTCTATCACTCCTTTTTCTTTACAGTCTCACATCAGTCGAACTAACTGTACTCTCTTTTTATCACTCCCTCTTTCTTTACTGTCTAGCATCAGTTGAACTAACTGTACTCTCTCTCTATCTTTCTTTACAATCTGACATCAGTGGAACTACTCACTCCCTCTTTCTTTAAGGCTCCAATCACTCAGTTGACTGAATACTTAATTAACGTGCCATGTTTGTGGGTTTGAATCCATGGTATGCTGTGTTAAACTGGGCCTCCCACTGTATACATGTACATGTATGTTGAACTGTAACACACATGGATGGAGCAGTCGACTGGGAGTGTACAGCAGACCTCCCAGAGTGGAGAAATTACCCAGATGTCATCAGCAAGACAGGCATGAGACCAGACATCGCTCTCCACTCTGACTCCTCGAAACAAGTGATTCTGATAGAACTCACTGTGCCATACGAAAGCAGAATGGAAGAAGCACATATCTACAAGACCGAAAAATACGCCGGTCTTGCCAGCACCCTGAAGAAAGCAGGTCTGCGGGTCAAAATCTTCGCCATAGAGGTCGGGGCAAGAGGGTTTGTGGGCACCTCCGCTTATGATCTCATGAAACAACTCGCCATTTCTGGGAAGAAGAGGACTAGAGCCCTTAAAGCGATGGCAGAGGCAGCAGAAAGGAGCTCAAGCTGGATCTGGGCAAGGAGGAACCAAAAAAGTGAACTTCATAAGGATTAAATTCCCTACAGATGAT
>JAPXFY010000012.1:36143409-36160909 GCA_030674185.1 Monoplex corrugatus | reverse complement strand
AGCCAACCGTGTTGATGATAAAAACAGATAATGTACATTGCAGATTTTTGTTTCAGCTTCTGAAATGGCACACATAGCTCAGCACAATATAGATCCAGCAGGTAACAATTTTACCAACCGACCAAATTAGAATGGCCTGACCATCTTCTTTCTGTCCATTTTTGTCCCACTCCATTAAAAACGGAGAGTGGGAGAAGGGATGGCAAGTAACACGTTTATGTGACTAAAAATGAAATTTGTCAATATGGACATATGTGCTGTCCACATAAAAAAAAAAAGAGATCTATAAGCATCTAAGTGGCACAACCAGAACATTAGGTAGGTACTGGTTGTTGTTGTCATTGTTGTTGTTGTTGTTGCTGATGTTGTCGTTGTTTATGCAGGTTTGTTTTTTGTTGTTGTTGTTGTTGTTTTGTGTCCGTTCTTTGATTTAACGTCTTTTCAATATAAGTGATATTAGACGGGGGAGGGGGAATAAAAAACGAATAAATAAAATAAAATCTAGAACAATAGTTCGGCGGGTTGGATTGGGGCAGAGGGGAGATAGAGTAAAAAGACATAAATAGGTGGGAGAACAGGAAAATGGAACGAAAACTTAACTCTAACAATTAACTACAACAATATGAAGGAAAACTGTAACACTAATAGTAATACACAAACCGCATAAAGTTAAAGTAATGCGTTAACAGGACTGTGAACTAATGATTCTGAAATTTTAACTAATACAGATTGATCTGATGTAACTTTTTGGAAATGAGTTTCAGAATAATTTTCTTGAGTAAATATTTTTGGTAAAAAGGAACGTAGCTTTTTGCAGTGGAATAAGCAGTGAAACAGTGTGAACTGTTCTCCGCAATTGTTGTTTTGTTTGTTCGTTTGTGTGTTTGTTTTTTGGGGGGTTGTCTGTGGGTGTTTTTTTGTTTATTTTTGTTTTTGTTTTAGGTGTATTTATCCCACCTCCCACTCCACTTCCCTTTTTCTTTTCTTTCACTCTAGAATATTCCCCATTTCCTGTGCCATAACATGCAACAGCAGTCCAATGCGCAATAAAAGCAAACTGTATAAAAAATAATCACACATCATCAGAGTGGCTTGATCACAGTGCAATTTACATTCACTTCTCTCTCCTATCTTATGAGGGTAGGGGTGTTTGTTTGTCTTTATTTGGGTGTTCGGGTTTTTACCCCCAAACTGTTATTGCCGGTCGTCTCCCACTTTCTTTTCTTTCCTTTTCCCCTCTACTCGCTGTTGTTGATGTTGGCTTTCCCCCCTTGGCTATGTTTGTTGTCACTGATGTTGTCTTGCCGTCTCATTGATACACCACTCCAACGGCAATCTTCATCAATGCCTCCTCAGTGATACTGCTGTCACAACTACTGTCATTCTCATTATCACCGTATTCTTAACACATCTCCCAAAACAACACACCAGGCTGACAAGTGACATTCATTCCATCATAAAGTCCTACTCCCAATCTGGCCACTACCATCATGAACTGCACACAACTTTTATCACTGTTCATTTCCATCATTAAGAAAACATTCAGGTAATTTACCTACAAACAGTAACTAACAGGAAATAGAACATCTGTATGCAGAATTTAGTGCCACATAAAACCCTGATTCTCACAGTACATGTGTTTTATAGGGTTAGGGGATAGAGGTTCACACCATTAAAGTATCAGAAATAAATTGTTGAAGCGACATAACAGAAATGAATTGCTGAAGGAGAGGTTCTGTTTATCATCTCATATGGTGCTGCGATGCTTTTAGGTCCCACTGGGTACAGGAGAATGTAGTGGTCAATGCATCCACTCGCAAAAGCTCAAGTTGCACGCGACTGCACATGGTTACTAGAAGGATGAATAACCAGATTTACACCCTGGCTTGTACATTGAACTCCAGTCCACCCAGCTGTAAATGACTACCTGTCCCTCTTTAAAAAGAGGGAAATAAAGCAGGGACAAAATAAAGCTATAAGCACTGCCCTGTAAGGCTCACCCTGAGAGAAGTTCAGGTTTTTGTTAGTGTTACCTGTCGTTCCCAAATGACTGTTCAGGATATGAGAAAACATTTCCCTTCATCTCAGCACTATGTAGTTTCACAAGAAGTAATTACTATACACAACTGTCAGGTCACTGTGAGGCTACCGACCAAAGCTGATCTTGTGCAATGAGAGAACAGGTCACTTCAGTCATGTGCAACAATGTCTTAAGCAGTTCTCATTCAAAATACATAATCACTAGGCTACCTCTCATGATTTTTTAGTCACATGACCAGAATGAGCAACCTTTTCAGCTGGAGACTATTATTGATCCCAGTCTAGGGCACATTCCTCATTCAAAAAACATGATCACTACCCTCATGATTTTATTTTCAGTCACAGGACCAGACAGAGTGAGCAACCTCTTCAGCTGGATCCCACTATTGATCCCAATCTATAGCACATTCCTCATTCAAAATACATAGTTCCTACCTCTCATAATTTAACTTTTAGTCACAGGTCTAGACAGAATAAGCAACCTTTTCAGCTGGAGACAGCTACTGATCCCATTCTACGGAATTTTCCTCTTTCAAAACACATGAGCATTACCTTTCATAATTCACTTTATTCAGCCATATAAAGTGAGATAAAAGAGCCACTGTTTAGTGCACAGACAGCAACAACTTCCATAACTGTCCAGTGAGAACCCATGATTACTAAAGAACTTGACACAATTTCCCCCCAAAACAGAAGAAGCAGGCAATACTGAAAACACAGGAGCCCATGGGAAAAACATACTAAAGTCATATTGAGAGTGAAGCTCAGAGTAAGAAGCTCAGAGTATATAAGACTAAGAAGCTCAGAGTATATAACTTTTTTCAATGCTGTAAATTACATGAAGGATGATGATAGCAGTGCCATGTAGATTTATTTTGCAAGCAACAGCATGGCAAGATTTTTAATTTCTTATGGTAATATCATATCAACTTTGTTTCTCAAACTGCCAGATCTTGCTACTATCACCTCCATCGTATAAGCCTAATCAGGAAGTATCTCTCTGTGGAAACAACTGCAAAACTCGTTCTCTCTCTTCATAATGTCTCGCACTGACTATTGCAATTCACTCCTGTCCGGTCTTCCTGCCTCCACCACTCACATCCTACAGCGCATTCAAAACAATGCTGCATGCCTTGTACTCAAAAAGAAAAAAGCTGACCACATATCTCCTCTCCTGGCACAACTTCACTGGCTCCTTGTATCAAAGCGCATACAGTACAAACTAGACACCATGTGCTACAAAAGCCTCAATAACGCAGCCCCCGATTACCTGTCAAGCCTACTTGAGATCTATGTTCCCTCACATACCCTCCGCTCTGCCTCCGATCCTCTGACTTTTCGCTTTCCACGCACTAAGCTCAATACCTATGGTCCACAAGCCTTCTCTGTTTCTGGTCCGCTCTCCTGGAACAAACTTCTTCTCTCAGTCCGTCAGCAACCTACTTCTGTCTCCTTCAAATCCGCTCTCAAAACTCACCTTTTCTCCTCTGCATAAAATCTCACTCAATTCCCTCACGTACCCTCCGCTCTGCCTCCGATCCTCTGACTTTTCGCTTTCCACGCACTAAGCTCAATACCTATGGTCCACGAGCCTTCTCAGTTTCTGGTCTACTCTCCTGGAACAAACTTCCTCTCTCAGTCCCGTCAGCAACCTACTTTTGTCTCCTTCAAGTCCGCTCTCAAAACTCACCTTTTCTCCTCTGCATAAAACCTCACTCAATCCCCTCTGCAGCCTGTCTCCACTCGGAGGGGAATCACATTGCAATAAATAATTGTATATAATATGCTCTCTACAATTTTCCATTGCTTTTATTCTTTCTCCCCATTTATAGCCGTGTGCATGTGTGTGTGTGTGTGACGTGAGTGCGTGTGTGTGCGTGCGTGCATGCGTGTGTGTGTGCGTGCGTGCGTGTGTGTCTGTCTGTTTCAGCGCTTAGATTTGATTTTATCAAGATTTTGCGCTATATAAATATTGTAATTATTATTATTATTATTATTATTATTATCATGGTGTCAGGTAAAAACAACACAGAAACAGCACATGTAGTGTTGATCATGTAATTAAATATGCTCTCATCAAACATGGAAACTGCAGCGACTTTGGACACAAATTATACACAGAAAACAAACAGAACAATCCTGTTCATACAAAAAAAGAAAAACTGACCCCTCCAGAATGGACTCTGAGAGGCACGAAAATCATGCAAGGTGATCCACAATGAAATACAGATATTGGATATATTTATATGAAATGATGCCAGTCCAAGTTTCAGTTTGAGTTCCTCAAGATTATGTCTCTGTGCTCAGAATAAATTCCTGATGCAACAGATGCCATATGATGGATAAGATCCAAAATGATCATGGCATAAGCCTAAAGTGCTAGCAAGGTCTTGGGGCAAAATGTTGCCAAACATGCAGGTTGAACCTATGGCAGCTGTCATATGAGCATGATAGCACTATAAAAACTGAGCTAATGCACCACTAAGTGCTCACATTAACAGCATGATTTTTACACTATTATACAAACCAGTGATGCATTTGAATCAATTTATACATGTGACCAACACAAAATCATCAAATCCCACATGAAGAATTCAAGAAGGCTCTACTTATAAAGTTCTGCAAGTGTGGCCGCTTTATTTTTTTGTTCTGATTAAAGTTCTTTTGCTTATGCCATTAATCCGTTAACATATATGTCCCTCTCTACCTGCAAGTCAGGCTGTCTGTCTGCCTGCCTGCTTGCACATCCACCCTTGTCCTCATTGTGTGTGTAGGTGCTAAACTAACAGCTCAACTAAAAATAATGAAAACTTTCTCTGGGATAATCCTACTTCCTTCATATGGCAGAATGAGAAACAGAAAACAATCTCTATACTTTTTTATTCAACATACCTCAATTAAGTTTTGATCATCATGCTTCCTTGCAGCCTGCAATGTCAGATTAATAATGAAGTGTATCAAATGATACACTAAAATCACACACTATCAATAGTCATGAAATATGAAGTGTGTAAGACAGGAGCAGCATTCTTAAAGAACAGTTATCTTGACAACATTTCACTTTCTATGGGTATCTTCTCACTTTGTTGATTTTGTATGCCATACAGTGCAACTCAAAATTGTTTTGTTTCTTCTGTTTCTCTCCTCCTCTTAACTCATCCAAAAACTGCAGAACAATTAGCTGAATTTCAATGTCTCACCAATGACAAACTTTTTTGATTTTATTATACTCACACAGTCTCAGACTCAGCTGAGGTATTCCAGTCTACTGCCCATCATTCTAGTAGTAGAACACAGAACTTACATGTACTTATGCATTACAACATAAAACTTAAGAGGCAGGAACAGCACCTTCAATTTTACAGATCTGTTTTCAACATAATTTAACGAGCATGGCTGTGTACATAACAGGCAGAAACAGCACTTTCACAGTTTCATTTTCAACACATTATAACAAGTAAGAGGGAAATGTGCTGTTGCCTGCACACACTATTGGTCTTGCAGGTGTCAGCATTTGAGATAAGCCTGTACTGAACCCTTCTCTTTCTTATGAAGCAGAGACCTCTTCACTCCATCTAATCAAATGTGCCTGGCAAAACTAAAAATGGAAGTCACCACTGTGCTGCTGACCATACATCATACATAAAATATACACATTATTTGATCACTTTGTCATCAGGAGAAAAACTGTCACACCAAATATGATACACAGATATGTGTCTATAAATTACAGTTTAGCGATCTTATAAATGTTTTCATGGATAAATATGACATCTCCAAAACTTTATTATGGCTACTTTCTTTTTTTTCCTGGATGTTTTTGTTTGTTTTGTTTTTGTCCCAACGGATTTGTCCCAACGGATTTACCATGTGAAAATCAGCTCAGTGCACATCCACCCAAATACGGTCAAATTAACAGAAAGCATAAGCAATGATGTTAACTAATGTGTGACATATCATCATGGCAACAAAAAAGACAGGCTACCAAATGTTTCTCACAATGAAAAATCAATCAGGATCAATTTCCAAATCTCTCTTCACACTTAATGAGTTAACCTGAATTTTGTAATTATTGTTCAGCATGATGATTATAACGTTTGATTTAAACTTCTGACAAAGAGAGAAAGACTAAACATGCTTATCCATCCGTTTTTTATTGCATAATGTGGTGAGTGAAAGATGTCAATTTTTTCCCAGGCAGAGAAAGTTCAGATCTAGACACTCTGAATCATATTCTTCATTCTGTTACCCATTTGACTCCAAAATCCCAGGTTTTTTGTTTTGTTTTATTTTGTTTTGTTTTGTTTTTCACAAAAAACAGACAGTAAAGGCTATGGAGAAACATTACAGTGATTACCCATGTCATGATGCGCTCTGTAATCTCTGGCCATCATTCTGCCTCTTTATAGAAATCAACATCCTCTTTTAAAGAGATCAATATCCTTTTCCTCATGCTCTCGAACATGTATAAAAAATATACAAATAATCCCCTCTGGTATTCTTTATAAATCCATGTCAGAACATTAGAACTGAATTTAGTTGGTTATGTACATGTGTCATTGAGTATGTGTGTGTGCGTGTGTGTAGGATTTGGGGGGGGGGGGGGCCATATCCTGTATAATCAAGCCTGCTGTGTTGAAAACAAACAGATAAGTGGTTGCATAGTGTGGTGGTTTAAGCATCTGCCTGGGATTTTGAGAAACCTGGATTCTAATCACGGTTCGGACAGGGATCTTTTCTCCTCCTTCCATTTGAAACTTAGGCAGCTGTCTTGGTGATACTGATAGTCTTTTGGAAGAGACAATTAACAGGAGTCCCATGTGTAGCACACACTCAGCACATGGTCTCGAAGATTCCATGGCAATAAAAAAAGTTGTCCTTTATAAAATCTGTAGCAAAATCCACTTTCACAGATGAACTTAAACATCCACACAGAAAAAAAAACTATTTTCAAAAACGATGGTGCTGCACTGCCGTGACACACTTTCCCTGAGGAAAACAACCTGAATTTCCCACAGAAAATCCAAAGTGACAACAACAATAACAAAAATAACAATTAAAATGAGGGGCACAAGCAAGTATATCCAACAGCTATGGACTTCACCAACCACCTTAAAGGTCGGTGTGTGTGTGTGTGTGTGTGTGTGTGTGTGTGTGTGTGTGTGTGTGTGTGTGTGTGTGTGTGTGTGTTCGTTCGTTGCTTGATTTAACGTCTTTTCACTATAAGTGATATTAGACGGGGAAAAATGGCATGGAGGATGAAATAAGGGGGGGGGGGGGGGGGTGTGGGGGGGAGGGGAAACAGAGTAAGGGACGTAAAAAAAAAAATTAAAAGGAAGCGGCAAGGTCTTAAGAAAAAGGATATGGATGAACAGAGAAATGAAACTAGAACAACGCTAACATCAATAATGTAAAAGAAAAATCGTCATAAAAACAAAACAAAACAAAACATATTCATAATTATAATAATAATCTTAAAGTAACGCATTAACAGGACTGTGAACCAATGATTCTGAAATTTTAACTAACAAAACTTGATCCGATACTACTTCTTTAAAATGCGTTTCAAGATAGTTTCCTTGTGTAAACGTCTTTGGTAAAAAGGAACGAAGCTTTCTGCAGTAAAACAAACAGTGATACAATGTGAATTGTTCGCCACAAATACATAAAACGTTGTTACAATATTTTGTTTTCAAAGCGTTCAGTTGAATGCGAAAATATGTCATAACAATTAATCTCAAATGATATAACGAGGAATACTGCAAATTTTTACAGATATTTTGAACTGAAAGTTTGATTCTTTTTTGAGACACAAATTTTTCATTTAAATGTTCATGAAATCGAATCCATGATGCTAATTCTAGCGAGTTGCAAGCTTCTTTTACCGAGGTGTTAACATGTAATTCTATGGAATTTTCAGAATGGAGGGCACCAGATTTAGCTGCTCTGTCAACTACGTTGTTGCCATGAAGACCAACATGAGAAGGCACCCAGCATAAATTGATTTCCGAACCATTTATCTTTAAACAATGTATTAGATGATTTGCCTCAATAATTAAGTCAGGTCTTGTGTCTGTATCAAAAGACTGTAAGGCATATAATACAGATTTTGAATCAACAAAGAGAACTACTTTGAATGACACAGGCCGAAGGCTTATTAAATAATGCAACGTGTGTGTGTGTGTGTGTGTGTGTGTGTGTGTGTGTGTGTGTGTGTGTGTGTGTGTGTGTGTGTGTGTGTGTGTGTGTGTGTGTGTGTGTGTGTGTGTGTGCCTGGGCAAGCTGGTGGGACTAGTGGGAGTATAATCATAATTATGTACTGGTACATATCCAAGGAAACTGCCCAATTAATTAAAACTGTACATAAGAGATCCTTGAATGAACTCTGCCAGACAGACTTTTTCAAACAGATCCTTGATGCAAATCACTGTGTGTGTGTGTGTGTGTGTGTGTGTGTGTGTGTGTGTGTGTGTGTGTGTGTGTGTGTGTGTGTGTGTGTGTATGTGTGTGTGTCTGTGTGTCTGTGTCTGTGTGTCTGTGTGTGTCTGTGTGTGTCTGTGTCTGTGTGTGTCTGTGTCTCTGTCTGTGTGTCTGTCTGTGTATCTGTGTGTGGCTGTATGTGTCTGTGTGTGTGTGTGCCTCTCTGGGGTTTTTTTAAGATGTATTCGTAAAGTTGTATTTGAAACCATACTTTGATGGTATCAAAAGAGAAAATTTGAGATGGTTTTTATTAGATTCAAAATGTGTGTATCAGAGATGAAAACAAAAAATTCACTTTCCACTGACCCTAGAGTAGATTTGTCATGTCCCTCGTGTCAATGTCATCTAGAGCATGAAATCCATTTGTTGTTTCTGTGTGCAGCAACCAAGACACTATGGCAGAAATACCTATTTTATGAATTCCAGAAATTCTCAACATCAGACCCTTACCATAATCAATAACACTAACCATCTGAGTGATATTGCAAGATACACACAAAAACCATACACATTTACTACTGAATGGAAACATTTGTGCAAATAAAAATTTGGCATTATATCAAGTTAATATTTATATATGTCTCACTAACATTTCAACTTTTAAGCATAAAACCGAGTTGTATGTAAGGGCTGGTGAGCTGCCCCCATAAAGTAGATCATAGGGAGCTAATTGGCAGGCCTTATTCTGATTGCTCCTGACAGTATAATATAAATATGCCTTGCAAAACACTTAATGAGCATACATTGTTCTCACATACATATGTGTGTGTGGAGAGGAGAAGGGGAGTTCTGCAAGTGAGTACACTTTATTATAAAGTTCTGCAAGTGTGGCCGCTTTATTTTTTTGTTCTGATTAAAGTTCTTTTGCTTATGCCATTAATCCGTTAACATATATGTCCCTCTCTACCTGCAAGTCAGGCTGTCTGTCTGCCTGCCTGCTTGTACATCCACCCTTGTCATCATTGTGTGTGTAGGTGCATGTTGGTGAGTGCATAATATGCATCCCCCAAGAACCTTTGAATAAAATATGTACAATCTCAGTGCCACGGAGCCTTAGTTGAAATAAATGACAGCTTGTCTAATCGATCATGAAAAGGGAGGTAGATTTATATGGAAGTGCAAAAATGCATATAATATATGTGTGTGTGTGTGTGTATGCGTGTATGTGTGTGTGTGTGTGTGTTTGTGCATGCGTGTGTATGTGTACATATGTGTGTGTGCATGCACATGTGTGTATGAGCGTTTGTGTGTGTGTGTGTGTGTGTGTGTGTGTGTGTGTGTGTGTGTGTGTGTGTGTGTGTGTGTGTGTGTGTGTGTGTGTGTGTGTGTGAGTGTGCGTGCGCACGCATGCGTGCATATGTGCGTGTATATGTGTGTGTGTGTGTGTGTGTGTGTGTGTGTGTGTGTGTGTGTGTGTGTGTGTGTGTGTGTGTGTGTTTGTGCATGCGTGTGTATGTGTGCATGTGTGTGTGCATGCACATGTGTGTATGAGCGTTTGTTTGTGTGTGTGTGTGTGTGCATGTGTGTGTGTGTGTGTGCGCACGCATGCGTGCTTATGTGCATGTATGTGTATGTGTGTGTGTGTGTGTGTGTGTGTGTGTGTGTGTGTGTGTGTGTGTGTGTGTGTGTGTGAACATGCTTGCGTAGATGTAAGTGCACAAGTGGTTAGGTGTAACAGTAGAACAGAAATATCAATGTTGTTACAGCTGCTGTACATATTTTAAAACCATTGCACATATGTGTATCATACATGGGCGTGAGGAGGTTACGCAAGTGATGTAGTGTGTGTGTGTGTGTGTGTGTGTGTGTGTGTGTGTGTGTGTGTGTGTGTGTGTGTGTGTGTGTGTGTGTGTGTATGTGTGTGAGCGTGCACGCATGTGTATATGTACGTATGCGTGTGCACACGTGTGTGTGAGACAGACACGGAGAGAGGGGTGGGCAAGATCAGAACAAAATGTTTAATATGAATAATAGTACAACTGATGGTGATTTCTTTTTAAGATCAGAACAAAAGGTTCAATATGATTACTAGTACAGTTGCTGGTCAATGCTTTTTAGAGTTAAATCTCTATATACACAGAAAAACAACTTAGCATTCTGTGTTTCAAATTTGGTTACACTCTCTCTCTGTCTGTCTCTCTCTCTCTCACACACACACACACACACACACTCTCTCTCTCTCTCTCTCTCTCTCTCTCTCTCTCTCTCTCTCTCTCTCTCTCTCTTGCTCTCTCCCTCTCTCTGGCTTTTTCTCTCTGAGTCTCCCTTCTCAGACTCTTTCATATCAGTTTCAGCTTACAAACAATATGCAAATCATACTTCACCTCTTCTCAGTCCCCCTCTCTCTCAGCATCTCAATGTTACACTCCTATACAAAACACCATCCTACAACCAGAAGCAAAGTGATATTTTTGAAAGTAGACAATTATTCCCATTCAGAACTGATTCAATTAAAATTTAAAGCCCATAAGTATTTTTGTTCTAAGAGAACTGAGTACATGCAACTTCAGCAATGCATACCATCCTCCTCCGCACCCTCCCCTTTACCTCATTCCAATCTTTCTAGGTTGTGTTTTTAACCTTTTGACTCCTGCACCCTATCCACCAACTACAAAAACTTAACCCTTTGGTTCCCTCAACCTATCCACCAGCTTCCCTTTGATTCCTTCAACCTATCCACCAGCTTCCTGCAGGAAGCTGATGGATAGGGTGAGGGAATCAAAAGGTTAAGTTTTTGCTTTGCTAGCATGGTTGACCATGCTGAAAGCTGGTAGACATGGTGCATGAGTCAAAGGGTTAAGATCTTTGACAAACCAGGTCCACACAAAACTGACTCTCACATCCCCATAGTCTCTTTTCTTCATTTTTCCTGACCTGGCTTTATGCACTTATTTTCTTATGCACTATGTCTTACATCACTGATTTTTTTTTTCTTTTATAATAATGATTATGATGATATATTTCTCTTTCGGTATTTCTTCATTCTAGGCAGATTGAGATATGCAGATTACTAACAGCAGGTTTGAAAAATGACTTTCAGCTAATAACTTCTACCACTGGAAAAAAAATTAATCATATTCATAGTTACTGTCACTGACCCCCAAAGAAAACTTTTTCTCCTCCATTCCTCCATTCAATGAATCCTCCTCTTTGTTTCTTCACAGTTTTTTGGTCTCCAGTTTTATCATCTTTTTGAGCACCTCTCAACAAACACTGTTGTTACTAACAATGTTGTAGATATCAAAAAGTAAACTATTCAGACAAAGCAGTCACATTTACATCAGTCACAACATACTGTGAAATTTCATGTATTTATGGCATGTCACAAAGCATTTCATTTTGCAAAGAGTACTGTTGATCTAAATCAAAATGTAGGACTCCAAACGATCACAGTAGTTCCCCATTGCTAGCGAAGTCATTCAGTAAATTCATTTATAAAACAAATTACAACAGAGATAGCTGATATTCAAATCAAGTTGAAAAACATTAGTACAACTACAAGACTCAATACTGAAAAAGCATCATTTCTTCTGACAAAATGTACTACATTGTGTGTGTGTGTGTTGTGTGTGTGTGTGTGTGTGTGTGTGTGTGTGTGTGTGTGTGTGTGTGTGTGTGTGTGTGACACTAACAATTTAATGTTGGTCTCTGGTGCTATATTCCTGAGTGTGTGTTACAATAATGTTATTTTTTTCATGTTAAAGACGTGATTTTTCAATGTTGAAAGAGGAACACACACACACAAAACACATACACACACACACACACACACTCTCTCTCTCTCTCTCTCTCTCCCCCCTCTCTCTCTCTCTCACACACACACACACACACACACACACACACACATGCGCACACGTACAGAAATGAAAGAATCGAAACAAACAACACTGCACAACTTTCTTAAAAATCTCTCAGCATTCAAGTTTAGCATGAAACAGAGTATTTGTTCATTTGTTTGTTTGTTTGTTTTTCTAATTGCCATTCCTTTAACTTAGTTTAAGCTGGAAAAAAATGGTACATCTGTTCATTAAATCCTGTCGTGTATACATCAAAGTACTAATTTAAGAATAACTCTTGATTGATAATTATAGGTTCAGCACATACATAATGCTAATTTTTAACTGTAGTTATGATAACAAAAATAATAGTAATAATTACAAATTACAACAATGGCTGATTCATGAGCTTTGTGTTGCTACTGTGTATCATATTGGTTTGGGGAGGGGGGTGTTATTTTATTTTTTTTAAAACAGGTGAAGGTTTGTTTTGTTGTTTCTTTCTTGTCCATTTCAAGACATGAAAAACAAATTTATTACTCCAGGCCCAACATTACAAAAAAGTCACTTTCATGTTTTTATTTTTCAAAGCAGCCTATCTGAGTCCTGACAGTAAACTGAGTAATATTACTCCTTCGTTTTTTTGGTTTTACTTGTTGTTATTTTATGTGACATCTTTTGGAATGAACTGAGAAAATCTTTAAATGAAAAGAAAACTGCTTACAAAATATTTTGTTTTTGCTGCTGTTGTGTTGATGCTATGTTTATCTAGACCCTTTTTTATTTTTTTTTCTATTTTAATTGCAACAGGAGGGGATGTTGGGACTGCTTTTGAGACCAAAACTCAATTGTACTGTACGGTATTTTCATATCACTGGTGCTCAATTTAACTACCTCAAGGCACACTTTATTCTAAGTTAAAAAAAAGATATTAAAAAAAAAAAAAACTGGACGTAAAAATGGAA
This sequence comes from Monoplex corrugatus, assembly GCA_030674185.1. Classification (NCBI taxonomy): domain Eukaryota; kingdom Metazoa; phylum Mollusca; class Gastropoda; order Littorinimorpha; family Ranellidae; genus Monoplex; species Monoplex corrugatus. The sequence continues at coordinate 36,147,648 of JAPXFY010000012.1, read as the reverse complement.
CCGGTCCTTTCATTCATCTGTTATGAAAATTACATTCCACGACACGGTTATTTACATCACTGCATTTCACACTAGATGTCTAACTCATTTCCATCCCTGATGCTGATAGTGATACACACTATCTCACTATGTAGTAAATAGGCTTTACTGCACCGGAGATAAAAAATACATATTACGATTTTGCCACAAAACAGACGAGGCCCTAATGATCAACCAAAGAATACACGCACGAGCAACTTCGCTCACGGCATTGTCTACTCGACTACTGTGCCACACTGCCAGACAATCGGTCAGACTTACCGATCGCTTAGGCCTAACTTCGTTCTTCACGTAGCTCTCTGAGTCTATACACACACAAGCACTATATAAGTCCACTCGCGTATCATTTATACGGCTTCATAGCCTTAACCACAATCACACAGAATGATCGGTGAACACTCCATTCTGCTGTATTGATGAAGTCGCGCAGATCAGAATTGGGGAGCCGAAAAGGGGAGGAGAAGATGACCGGAGGAACTAGGATGCCGACCACGGTACAGGCTCAGCATCCAATCACCCTCGCTCGAGTCACAGAATCACGATCACACACATTATACACGCCTCCCTGCAAAAATAACACATAGCATCGCCTTGAAAATTACCTATGAAATCGATACATCTTCCTGGGATACGACGTCTGCTCGTGGTCTGTGTTTTTTTCTGATTAGTCTGTGAATTCTGCCACTTCGTCTGCCATATTAGTTTCCAGATTTTAATGTTGACATCTACAGCCAATGAAAGCACTCTGACTGGTCACATGGCCTATTTCCTATTTCGTCTTGCTATTTTCTGAGATTCTGCGTGCACTAGATCTACTTTTTGACAGAAAATCGAAACGCAAAAAAGCTTACTGGTTCTCAAATACGCCAAATCTGTATTGTTGTGGTTGTGGGGGCGGGATACTGCCCTCCCTCTCGTTTCGTACACTTTCAGTGTAAGCTATGCCCACACACACACACGCACACACACAGAGAGGAAGAGAGAGGGGGAAGGTGAGGGGGATGGATCGAAAGAGACTCCCTGGAAAGCATGGAGGTTTTGTCTATGTGAATGCAGGCTATGTGCAGGGTTTATGTTTTCGTGCGTTATCACTATTTGGCATGCAGGGATAAAATAATAATAATCAGTCTCCAAGCAGAATGCAAATTGCGTCGCATACGTCACTTTGCTCAAGTAGTGTAGTGTGTTTGGGAGTGGGAAAGGGTGGATGCCAAAGTGTTATTATGAGCGGGCACCTCCGTGTGTGTGTGTGTGTGTGTGTGTGTGTGTGAGTGGTGTGGTGTGTGTGTGTGTTGTGTGTCTGAGGGGGTGAGAGAGAGGGAGAGAAAGTTCAGATATTCCATCGGCTCCTTATCAAAAGACGTGAAAATCATGCAAAATAATTATTTATGTTTGGATACAATATATTCTTAGACAAGCATAGACGTACAAATATAAAACTAATCAAATTTGTGATGTAATCTCATCAAATCTGAGTCTTTGCAGCTCTGTATACAAACACTGTGAGGAGTTTCTACGTGGGGGGAAAAGCAATGACAATTTGACTATATTTTGGCGTTCGTAATATCCAGTTGAATGATTTCATTTCGTAAAGCAAATCAGTACAACACAGGTTAACATGGACTTCATCTTTGATGGATGACTGATAAAAGTGACTGTTAAATTTTGGTCATGATATGTGGAAACCTTTGTGAACGTGCTGCGGTATTCATGTTACATATGAATTTTACAACAGCCTGTAAGATGAATCCATTTGATTTCATAGAAATATTGGATTCTATACAAATACTTGTCTTAAACATCCTACACATGTAAGATGAATACTTTTAATTTCAATCAAATAAACGATTCTGTAGAAGTACTTGTCTTAAACATCCTGCAGAATGAAAATTTGTCACTTTTGTTTATGTGATTGTCCTATTCCTGCCAACAACAATGGGTCAGTCACTACACGTAATTCCACATCGCGGTATTCCCAAACATGACCCACACCATAGGCCTCATTATGATTATTGGAAACTACGGACATTTGAAGCCTATCACTATTTTCCTCTATAATCTAAATAGTACACAATTTTATACACGATTTGGTGGGCAACCCGTCACCGTCCTTTCTAGTTAATTCTAACCAATAACTGACGCATCTTTTGAATACATTTCTGTAAGTTGGATACCTGTCAAGTTCATCATACGCAAAATCCTTTAGCGTTCGACATCCAACATCAAGAAATCATTCGTTTCATTGCAAATATAAGTACCCTTTCCATTGTAATGTTTTTACATAATCCCCAAATTTATGTACCATATTGTACACTTTCTGGATCAAACGCTTTGCTAAGTTCGTCTACAGGGTAGTTTTAAATCTGTTCAGACTTTATGACTTTGAGTGCATCCTTCTGGGTTCCAGGCATCAAGTCTTTTGTGGTAAATCAAATACCAAGATATTGACAAGCGTTCTCAAAAACTTCTCCTCCTCCTCCTCCTCCTCCTCCTCTTCTTCTTCTTCTTCTTCTTCGTCGGCGTCGTCGTCGTCTTCTTCTTCTTTTTTTTCTTTTTCTTTTTCTTCTTCTTCTTCTTTTTCTTCTTCTGCTGCTGCTGCTGCCTGCTCCTCCTCCTCCTCCTCATTTTCCTTCTCTTTCTCCTCCTCCTCCTCCTCATCATCCTCCTCCTCATCATCATCCTATCCTCCTCCTCCTCCTCCTCCTCCTTCTTCTTCTTCTTCTTCTTCTTTTTCTTCTTCTTCTCCATCCCGCACCTTAACTCCATGAAGAGTTACTGGGGCGCCACATTAAAGAACAGTTACTGTTCACGAGATTCTTCCAGCTCTGTCGGTTGTGTGCCAAAGCCTCGTCTCTGCAAATGTTTTCTCTGTCCATTCCGCAAAGTTGTCAGTCCATCGGTTTTTTTTCCCTGGTCTTCCCCTCTGTCTCCCTCCGTCAACAGTTCGTCAGAAAATTGATTTAGCAAGGCCATAGGATCTTGTTACCTGGCCATACCAACCGTTTCTTTTCTCAACTACAGTCAGCAGATCTTCATATGGTCCATTGTGCTGTTCGATGGTTTGGCGCACTTGTTGATTGGTGATATCGGATGTATCTGGTGTTTGATATCTTGCAACAACAGCCATTCTAGAATTTCCATAATGCCATTTTTTACGTGCTGATATCCTCACTAACACAAACAAACAGAAAACGATTCTGTTACTTGTGTCCATTTCAACTCGAAGGTTTAGTTTGGTTGCTGCTCGATACAAACTATTCAACTGAGTCTGCAATCCAACGGACATTTCTGATAAAAAAAAAAAAAGATGCCATCAGCGAAAAAAGCAGAGTAAATAATAAGAAATACAGTGAACATTTTTCTCCACGTCTACCATTATTTAAAGTCTCCAAAGTAAGATCATTTATGGAGAAGGGGAATAAAACAGGGCTACAGCAGGTCCCTTTGTGTAGCACCACACCTAACCTTCGCCTTTACCTCTCTGTAAATACTGCTGATACAGCTGAATATGATTTGCTTTTAATATCATTTTCAGTGAAATTGGCAACACCAGTGCGCATTCTCAAAATTGATAAACGTCTAACTTACAGTTGTTTGCAAATTGTTTCTTAACAGCTGTCATTAAAGTAAACATGATCAGTGGTGAGATAGTCCTTTTTTTTAACCCTACTTAATATTCAGCTGTAGTATCATTATCTTGAATCTATTCCTTCTGCCTTACATTTATAATGGCGTGATATAACTTACCATTTATATCGCAGAGTGAAATTCCTCTATAGTAGTTGTTAGTGTTATTTGGATCTCCTTTTTCATACAGTGGCAATAGAATGGACTGTGTCCAGTTTGTAATATACCCTTTGTCAAACCATGCGGTAAATAATTATAATTTTACAAGAATGTCGATTGAAACATCACTAGAATATTTGAATAAATCGCCAGGAAGACCATCTGGACCAGCTGTTTTGTGATTTTTCATTATTTAACATCTAAAAGCAAAATCTGTACTCAATTTGCCACCAGTTACTTCTATCATGATATCCCTTCGTCTTGGTCAGTATTTGTTTCTTTATTTTGGACTCTTAGAGCGTTCAAACCACTCACCTGCAGTAATGTTATTAGTTGGTTGCGGATTTTTATTTTATGAAATTGTCTTTGGTATGTACCAGAATCGTTTCCGGTCTTTCACTGAAGCTGTTAGTT
>JAPXFY010000012.1:36133409-36135909 GCA_030674185.1 Monoplex corrugatus | reverse complement strand
GCAGGAAAGGGGAATTAGAGCACTTGGTCACAACAGGAAAGCTGGAGGGAAAGAGAGCACCAGGTAGACCCAGGGAGAAAACATTGGACGGACTTGCAGAGTGTCTGAGGACGGAGAAGGTGGAAGATGTGCTTGCGGCAGCAAGGGACAGATACATATGGAGGACCATGATCGCCAACGCCATGCGGCAGGGCACATGATAATAATGATGATGACGCAGGTAGAACATTACACATGAACGTTACAAGATTCTATAAGGCCATGTTAGTGTTCGGTGACTTAAAGAAACAGGAATACACGCCTACCAAAGACGGATCACGCAGACTGTGCAGCAAACATACTGTCTGCACAAATCGGACAACAACAACATGCATACATGCTCCAAATATATTGCTGGGAACGTTAGGAGAAAAAAATTCCAGAACGATCCTTCGGATATATACAGTTTCGTATGCGCTCCGATCAAATCTGCCAGCAAATTTATACATATTCCTTGAGCCTGCGCAAATCCATATGCGCTGGCGAGGTATCGAAATGGGAGGATGGAGGAAAAGAGGACACAGGACGGATGAACACTAAGTTGACATCATCAGAACAATTTTATGTGCCTCAAATGCATGTTATAGAAGGGACATCGTTTTGCCCGTTTATTTCATATGAAATCTACTAAGCATCTAGACCATTACTTAAGGGTGGAGGGGGGGATGCATGGAGGAAAATCTGGTGGTATCCGTATAGGAATAGATAGGTCCCCCTTCCCCCACTTCTCTGGGATGGTTATCCCCGTCGGCCATATCACCAGAGAGGTGGGTGCCGACGTAAAAATTGAAACCAAAAACAAAAACTAAAAACAAAACAAAAACAAAACACACACACAAAAAAGAAAAAGACTACAACAGCAACAACAACAACAACAACAACAACAACAATACAACAAAATCCCCGTGAGACTGGGAATCGAACCCGGGTTTTTAGTGTTCTAGATGGATGCTTTATCCACTCGGCAACCCACTCCACGAAGATGGATAGCGTTTCATTTGTGTCCGCTACTCAGTTCCTGCTGACTGGGATAATATATGATCCTGCCTTTCTAATCAGTAACATTGCTGCTAGCTGACAGAGGCGCCACAGGCACTGGAAGTGAAAAAAGGTCAAATAATGTTGATTCTGAGCTTCCATCAAAATCGAAAGCTTTTATCATTAATGTAAGCGGTTCCATCTGTGTGGGTTGTCAAAACTACTGATCGTAAATATCATTTGATGAATTCTAGGAAAAGAAATGGTCTCTTTTTTTTTTTTTTTTTTTTTTCTTTTTTTTTTTTCTCTTTGGTCATGTTTATATCATGTGTGATAAGTGAACAAGTTAACAAGATATAACGTTCAAAACTAAACTAACAACAAACAAACAAACAAACAAAAAACAACGAACAACAACACCAACCACCACCACCACCAACCACCACCAACTACCAACAACCAACCAACCAACCACAACCAACCAACCAACCAACCAACACCAACCAACCAACCAACCAACCAACCAACCAACCAACCAACCAACCAACCAACCAACCAACCAACCAACCAACCAACCAACCAACCAACCAGCCAGCCAACCAACCAACACAACACCAACCAACCAACCAACCAACCAACCACAACCAACAACCAACCAAACCAATCAATCAACCCGCTATTGCCTTAATCTTGTGTGTGTGCTGAAGGCATTTATAGTATGGAGTTCTGTGCCAAATTTTATTGTTCTATCTCAATTAGAATGGTTATTCAGTTGCTGCTAAGCATTTTATCTACAGTATACATGAAACCCAACGAAAATCTTTGATGCTCAGTTTATCAAAACAAGGCGGGTTGCACACCAGGTAACTTTAATCGCTCGTGTCTCAGAAACTGCCAGACAGATTTTGATCATTTTGGTATCACTGGAAACAGAATGAAATGTTGTTAGCAGTCATAATAATCTCACAACAACCCATCATAGCAATGAGATAGATTTGGGAAGATAAAGTAACATACAGATAATCTTTTTCTTTGATATGGATCAGGATACTGAGAAAACGTATGATTGGTAGAAGCACAGCTGTTGTGTTTATTAGATAGTTGGTCAGTTGGTTGTTATCTGATTCCTCAGATAATTGGTCAGTTGCTTGTTTATCAGATTCCTCACCGCAGTCGTCTGAGAACCGTTTGAAAATGTCAATCAACAAAATTGAGTTGAAGATTTTTTTTCTTGGTAGTTTCGAGATCTTGCAGTTTCTCTACAGCATTCTCTTCTCCATTGTCACTTTGTGCGGGAAACTGATAAATTTGGCGCGGACTGTCGACGATGAAACGAAAAGCTACTCTTCTGACGATAATAATTTGACAGGATGAAAATTTCTCATTACTGTAGTTTTTTTTTTCAAAATAAAACGAAAAAAAAAAAAAAACACACAGAAAAAAAGAAAAGAAAGAAAGAAAACCAACCCACACAGATCAGAGT
>JAPXFY010000012.1:36125909-36128409 GCA_030674185.1 Monoplex corrugatus | reverse complement strand
TGCAAATATATACGTACGTACATTCATACATACATACATACATACACTCATACATACATACATACATACATACATACATACATACATACATACATACATACATACATACATACATACATACATACATATACACGCACATCCACACACACGTATATGTTTGTATGTGTGCGAGTGATCATCATCGTAATAATAGAGATGATGATAATGATAGGGATGATTATAATAATTACAGTGGTAGTAACAATAATATAAACGATGATGATGATAGCGACGACGACGACGACGACGACGACGACGACGATGATGATGTGATGATGATGATGATGATGATGATGAAAAAAGTCCTGGACCGAAAATTCCCCTTCAAGGACAGGACCAACTGTGATGCCTCTGACCTTCAGCACGTGACCAAGGGCACAGAACTCTAGCCATACATGTCAACAGAAGCATCCATCACAGGGGCCTGATGTGATCCTGAGGGGGTATGGGATAAATGAAAGAATGAATGATTGAGTGAGTGAATGAATGAACGAATGAATAATTGAACGAGTTACACAATCACGACAGCTATCCATCACAGCCTGGCATCCTCTAGAAAGCTTTAAATGAATGAATGACAGACTGAATGAATATGAATAAATGAATGAAATTATAAGCTTACACTGACTGAAAGCAACACACATTCATGACTGAATGAATGAACGAATGAATGAATGCAAATGAGTAAATGAACGGGGAAGAACGTGAATATGAAAATGAACTGAATGTGGTGTGGGAAATGGGAAAGAAAAAGATGATGTATGCATTGCTCTCTCTCTCTCTCTCTGTTTCTCTCTCTCTCTATCTGTGTCTCTCTGTCTGTCTGTATGTCTGTACGTATGTCTGTCTGTATGTCTGTACGTATGTCTGTCTATATGTCTGTCTGTCTCTCTCTCTCTCTCTCTGCCTCTATCTCTCCCTTTCTTTCTCTCTGTCTCTGTCTCTCTCTGTCTCGGTCTCAGTCTCTGTCTTTCTCTGTCTGTCTGTCTATCTGTCTGTCTCCCCCCCCCCCCCTCCTGTCCCTCTCTCTGTTTCTTTTTCACTGCTGTGTTTGCTTCTCCGTATTCGTTTGGGGTTTCTTTTTTTCCTGATCAACTACTTTGGGAACCTGCTTTTGAGTTTGTCAGTGATTATGCGCTTGCTGTTTTACAGAATACTGTTCTGGCTTCGGCTGCCTGTTGTTTGTGTTGAGTCATTCTGTCTACGATTTACTTTCCGTTTGATGACGGATTCCATTACTGAAGGCTAGGCTTTTGGTCCTGGTGACGTTTGCTGTGGCCATGCTGGTGATGTCTGATCATTTTCAGTTTTCGTATTACGATGGTGAAGTTTGTTGTGTCCGTGCTGGTAATGTCTGATCATGTTTAGTTTTCATATTACGATGGTGACGTTTGTTGTGTCCGTGCTGGTAATGTCTGATCATTTTCAGTTTTCATATTACGATGGTGACGTTTGTTGTGTCCGTGCTGGTAATGTCTGATCATGTTTAGTTTTCATATTACGATGGTGACGTTTGTTGTGTCCGTGCTGGTAATGTCTGATCATGTTTAGTTTTCATATTACGATGGTGACGTTTGTTGTGTCCGTGCTGGTAATGTCTGATCATGTTTAGTTTTCATATTACGATGGTGACGTTTGTTGTGTCCGTGCTGGTAATGTCTGATCATTTTCAGTTTTCATATTACGATGGTGAAGTTTGTTGTGTCCATGCTGGTAATGTCTGTACGATGGTGAAGTTTGTTGTGTCCGTGTTGGTAATGTCTGATCATGTTTAGTTTTCATATTACGATGGTGACGTTTGTTGTGTCCGTGCTGGTGATGTCTGATCATGTTTAGTTTTCATATTACGATGGTGACGTTTGTTGTGTCCGTGCTGGTGATGTCTGATCATGTTTAGTTTTCATATTACGATGGTGACGTTTGTTGTGGCCTTGCTGGTGATGTCTGATCATGTTTAGTTTTCATATTACGATGGTGACGTTTGTTGTGTCCGTGCTGGTAATGTCTGATCATGTTTAGTTTTCATATTACGATGGTGACGTTTGTTGTGTCCGTGCTGGTAATGTCTGATCATGTTTAGTTTTCATATTACGATGGTGACGTTTGTTGTGTCCGTGCTGGTGATGTCTGATCATGTTTAGTTTTCATATTACGATTGTGACGTTTGTTGTGGCCTTGCTGGTGATGTCTGATCATGTTTAGTTTTCATATTACGATGGTGACGTTTGTTGTGTCCGTGCTGGTAATGTCTGATCATTTTCAGTTTTCATATTACGATGGTGACGTTTGTTGTGGCCTTGCTGGTGATGTCTGATCATGTTTAGTTTTCATATTACGATGGTGACGTTTGTTGTGTCCGTGCTGGTAATGTCTGATCATGTTTAGTTTTCATATTACGATGGTGACGTTTGTTGTGGCCTTGCTGGTGATGTCTGATCATTTTCAGTTTTCATATTACGAT
>JAPXFY010000012.1:36113409-36123409 GCA_030674185.1 Monoplex corrugatus | reverse complement strand
AGGGAATCAAAGGGTTAAGTTTTTTTTTTGCTTGCATGGTTGGCAATGCAGGATGCTGGTGGACAGGGTGCGGGAGTCAAAGGATTATTGTATGGATCGAAAGACTAGCACCCATATCACCACTCTACCACAGCAGGGTATGGGTGGGTGGGCGGAGAGGGCGGAGGGAATTGAGGGGTGGTGGTGCTGGAGAAAATCCATATCCAACCTAGAATGAAACCCGCCACTTTCTGTCTTTCCAGGCAAAACAAGCACTTTAACCGTCGGGCCATCGTTCCAGGTATAAGTATCTTAACAGCGATCAATCAGATTTTCTGCACGAGCACGAGCACGTGCCAGTCAGGCAGGCTTAATGACTGTCAGGGTACAATCTGATCATAACCTACAATGACAGGTAGGTCCATTCACCTTGGTCGCAAAACACATTCTGAATGACTGGGATGTGAAGGTTCGAATCCTGTCAGTCTCATCATAGCATACTCTGATTCGAGGATCCACTCACTATAGTTAGCAAAGCACAGTAAATGACTGGGACGGAAGTTTAGAGGTTCGAATTTCATCAGTTTGATCAAATACTACTGTATGAATGAGTTTTAGTCACCGTGGCTAGCAAAACACAGTAATGACTGAGGCATTGAAGGTTCGAATCCCGTCAGTCTGATTATAACATATAGTACACTCTGACACTAGGATCAAGTCACCATGGTTAGCAAAACACAGTAATGACTGAGACGGAAGATTGAAGGTTCGAATCCCGTCACTCTGATCATAGCATGCTTGACACAAGGATCCACTCACCATGGTTAGCAAAACACAGTAGTGACTGGAACGGGGCATTTGAGGTTCGAATCCCGTCAGTCTGATCATGTGATACTCTATACGAGGATCCACTCACCATGATCAGCAAAACACAGTAGTGACTGGAGAGGGGCATTGGAGATTCGAATCCCGTCACTCTGATCATAGTATACTCGGCACGAGGATCCACTCACCATGGTTAGCAAAACACAGTAATGACTGGAGCGGGGCACTGGAGGTTCGAATCCCGTCTATCTGATTGTAGCATACGCTGACACGAGGATCCAGTTACCATGGTAAGCAAAGCGTACAAATGATTGAGGCGCAAAATGCACTAATGGAACAGATGATTGGAGGTTCGAACCCCGTCATTGTAGTCACAACATACTCCGTCAGACACACGAGGGTTCAGGCGTACATTGGAGGATCGAATTCCATCAGTACATACCATTGTGTGATCTTTTGTGTCACAAGGGTTCAGTCACCTATAACAACAAAACGCACTGATCACTGTAACAGGACTGTTTGAGATTCGAATCCGTCGTCTGATCCTGCACTACCATAGCATGAAAATTCAATCACCATGGTCACGGAGATGCGCTGATGACTAAAACGTTGAAGTTTTGAGTCCCGTCAGATGTTGTTAAAAACCCAGCCGACTGCACAGAGCCATATCAGGGCATTGCGAGAAGAACGGGACCACACAGGTAAAGTTCATTCCCTTCACACACACATCAGTTGCTTAAAACATTTGCAGTTTAGAGTTTCTTCAAGAGAGACTCATCGCACTCGGACAATTTCATATGCGTTCCAACCAAACCTGGCAGCAATATCTGGCAGACTCCTTGAGCCTGCACAAAACCCTATGTGTTGGCAAGGTCTTGAAATGGGAAGAGAAGCGGGGAGAGGAGGGGGGGGGGCACCTATGAAACACTAAACTGACAGAATGATGAAAACATTTAGATGGGCAGTGAAAAGGCCAGTTTTTGATAGTGTGGGCTGGGATTGAACCTGAGATATCAGATCTTGAGTCTACTGGCCCTATCAAAATCTCTTGACCAGCTCTGCTGGCTGGGTGCCAGGCTATGTTATTATGAAAGTACGCGAAGAGTACAGCCCTGTCACGCAGTTTCCTTCCAGAACAGAGCTCGTTAGCATCATCATCATTATTATGACCATTGTCACCATCATCTTAGCACTGTGAACAGGTGTCCCCGATTCTGTGGCTCTTGGTGCAAACTGCCCTCACGGTGACCACAGTTTTGGTAGTTTCACCATCATCATCAAGTGCCCTGCCGCATGGCGTTGGCGATCATGGCCTCCATATGTATCCATCCCTTGTCACCGCAAGCACATCTTCCATCCTCTCTGTCCTCCGCCTCCCTGCAAGTCCGTCCGATATTTTCTCCCTGGGTCTACCTGGTGCTCTCTTTCCCTCCAGCTTTCCTGTTGTGACCAGGTGCTCTAATTCCCCTTTCCTCATAAAATGGCCTATACATGTTGCCTGTCTTTTCCTAATCTTCTTTATCAATGATCTTCTTGTGTCTGCCTCCATCAAGACTTTCTCGTTTGTTTTCTTTGCTGTCCATGAAACTCTCAACATTCTTCTTAGAAACCACATCTCGGGTTCTGGCTTTGCATGTTGCCTTTCTACACCTCACAACCGTATAACATTATCGGTTCTATATAATATTCAAAAACTCTCTTCCTGATCTTAATTGATAGGCATTTGTTGGTAAGAATGATTTTAATCTTCTTAAATGCTGTTTTGGCTTGGCCAATTCTGCTGGCTATTTCTGATGTGCATCTGCCGTCTGGTGAAATGACCGTTCCCAGATATTTAAACTTATCAACCTGTCTCAAGGTTGTGCCGTTTGCTGTTATTTTGCATGAGGGGATTTCATGCTTTTTAAAATTTTTTATTTTATTTTACTGATTCCCATGACTTTGTCTTCTACCTATTTAGCTCCAACCCATCATCAGAGCATTGTGAACAAGTGTCCCGGATTCTGTGGCTCTTGGTGCAAACGGCTTTTATGGTGACTACAGTTTTGGTAGTTTGAAATTTGAAGTTTGAAGTTCGTTCAAGAGGGATTTACTGCACTCGGAAAGCTCCACATGCGTTCCACCCAAATCTGCCAGCAATTATTGACAGTCTTCCGATGCCTGCGCAAAACCCTATGCGCTGGCAAGGTCTTGAAATGGGGAAAGGGGGAAGAGGGACCTATGAAACATTAAGCCGACACCACCAAATGATGTAAACATTAAGATGGGCAGCAAACAGGCTTGTTTTTAATGTTGCGGGCAGGGACTGGTAGTTTGGAAAGTGTAAAATGAGCGGTTTGGACTGTTGACACGAAAGGCAGCGCCAAAAATGGGACGATACAAAAAAAATGTGATCATCACATACTGTGATTTAAGCTGCTCTAGACCATCCTGCACGTGGCGAGCACGCGGCCAGGATCAGCGACAGAGATGGCTAGACAGCTGTCACGTTGATTACCCCAAGCCCACGGCAGTACGGGCACGGAAAGACGTATTCCCCGTAAAGCTCAGGCACTCCCGAAACATGGCAGTAGAGGTCGGTATTCTCTTTACGACACGTTGGTGTGTCTTGCTGTGGTTACTCTCACTGTTTCGGGTTCAGTCCCAGTCCGCAATATATATAATCTGGCCTTTTTCGTTGCCTGTCTTAACCCTTTGACTCCCGCACCCTGTGCACTAGTAGCATCCTGTATTGCCAACCATGCTAGCAAAACTAAAACTGAACCCTTTGATTCCCTCACCCTATCCACCAGCTTCCTGCAGGAAGCTGGTGGATAGGGTGAGGGAATCAAAGGGTTCAGTTTTTTGCAGTTGGTGGATAGGGTGCAGGAGTCAGAGGATTAAAGCTTCGATCATTTTGGTGATATCATCTTTTAGTGTTTTGTAGGTCAAGTCCCCTTGTCTGGATTTGAAGACCTTGGCAGCACATAGGATTTCAGTTAGTGTTGACTCGACAGCTTGCCAGAATATCGCTGGCAGATTTGGGTGGAACGCGTATGGAATTGCCGGAGTATGATGAATCCCTCTTGAACAAACTCTAACTTTCTTTGACGTGTCCGTGCGTCTCGCTGAGATGGCTCCGTCTGTGATATATCTGTATTTTGTTGTGGTAAGTCTCATCACGATATGTCTTGTGTCTTGCAGGATAACTCTCCCTTACGATAGGTCCGTATGTTTTGTTGTAAGGACACAAAATAGACACACGTAACTTGCTGAGATAGTTCTATGATACATTTTTGTTTTGTTGTGGTAAACCCTCTTTACGATATGTCCGTGTCTTGCTGTATAACTCTCCCCACGATAGGTCTGTGTGTTCTTTGTTGTGGTGACACAAGAGAGACACGTAAAACTGTATCAGTCACCCACTCTACGACATGCTGTCTGTGTTTGTCTCCCAATAGCAACTCCACTGACGCAAAGAAGAACGCTGAAGAGGACCCGGGACTACACAGACCATGGAGACAACAACTCGCTTTGAAGCATGCTGGTGTCTCGCTGCGGTATTTGTCGACCCGGAGCACACAGATCTGCAAAGAGCTTGCATGATTGATTTGATCTGATTCAGTTTTACATCGGCATCCACCTCAGGTGAAAGGGCCAACAGGGATAACTATCTAAGGGAAGTGGGGGAAGGGGGAACTTATCTAATCCTATACGATCCCACCAGAACAACAATTATATTAAGTTATACTGACCCACCAGAACAACAATTATGTTAAGTTATACTGACCCACCAGAACAACAGTTATGTTAAGTTATACTGACCCACCAGAACAACAATTATGTTAAGTTATACTGACCCACCAGAACAACAGTTATGTTAAGTTATACTGACCCACCAGAACAACAGTTATGTTAAATTATACTGATCCGCCAGAACAACAGTTATGTTAAGTTATACTGACCCACCAGAACAACAATTATGTTGTTATACTGACCCACCAGAACAACAGTTAAGTTATACTGACCCGCCAGAACAACAGTTATGTTAAGCTATACTGACCACCAGAACAACAGTTATGTTAAGCTATACTGACCACCAGAACAACAATTATGTTAAGTTACACTGACCCACCAGAACAAGAATTATGTTGTTCACTGACCCACCAGAACAACAGTTATTTTAAGTTATACTGACCCACCAGAACAACAGTTATGTTAAGCTATACTGACCACCAGAACAACAGTTATATTAAGTTATACTGACCCACCAGAACAACAGTTAAGTTATACTGACCCACCAGAACAACAGTTATGTTAAGCTATACTGACCCGCCAGAACAACAGTGACATTAAAATGGGCAGAGGGAAGGTCAGATCAATGTACCACACCCCATGGTTCAAACTTGCAACCAATTTGCATGAGAACCCGACGCTTAACCAACTGAACTATTGAGGCCCGCGGCAAAGAGTTCGGAACTGCATAGTGTTTGAAGTTGTGAGAAATACTGCGTACTGCTAGTTCTGATTAAGCGAAGTATACAGTTGAGTAAATGTTTTGCAGGTATATGGTCCTCAGGCCAAAGAGAGGGAAAACAGAGTTGTCTATCTTGCAGCGGCGACGACAAACAAACAAACAAACAAACAAAGAAACAGAAAAACAGACAAACTAGTACACAAACAAGCAAACAAACAAACAAACAAACGAACAAAACAAACAAAAAGACCTTTCAGACAGAATTAACTGATTAACTGGCCTGTGACAACACAAACGAAACAGAAACATTTTAGACAGATACTGCTGAGAAAAATATTTGAAAAGAGAACAGAGACAGAGAGAGACAGACAAATACACAGACATACATAGGGAGACAGAAACAGAGAGAGAGACAGAGACAGACAGACAGACAGCAGACAGACAGGTAGACAGACAGACAGGCAGACATAGAGAGACAGAAACAGAAACAGTTAGACAGACTGACAGGCAGGCAGGCAGGCAGGCAGGCAGACAGACAGACAGACAGACAGACAGACAGACAGAGAATCAGACAGACAGACAGACAGAGAGGGGTCCTAAACGACCATCGCATAGTGTTCTGCCGGTTTTTACGTCCTTCAAAAGAAAGGTCCTGTATGCTCCTAAAGCAAGTGACGATTATGTCGTTCTGTCTAAAACACGTCAAGACCTGCTGCCTGGGTAAACAGTGGGAGAGGAACGTTGTTAACACACGAGCACAATGAGCAGTCCAAAACTCGGGTAGCAACGCCCACAGAATCCTGAACAAAAGAAAACTCAGTGAAGGTAAAAGATATAAAAGGCAAAGAGATCACCAAAGGAAATCGTCTAGTTGCTGATCTCTGTATCCGTGTCTCTGGGCAGGCTCAGCGTGAAAATCGATGCCAGCATCACTCCTTGATCATTGGTGCCAGACTCAGAATTCCGGCTGTGCCAAAGAGGATCTGGACCCGTCAAAGATTTTCTTCATTTTCCCTCCCTCCCCCTCTCTCCCCCTCCACCCCAGACATTCTCACAGTTCTTTTGCGTACTCTTCCCACCTCACCTCTGTCTCTCTCTTCAAGCGTCAAAGAAATTCCTCCGTCCACGCCCCCACAGAGTGTGAAAGATTTCCCCAGGAAGTAAACTTGGCTTTACAAAGGTCTTTTTGCTCACATGCTTATATATGGGGGACTGAAGGGTACGTGGAGTTTGATTGAAGCTCAGTTGGTTGGGCGTCGGATTCACATGCTGATGGTTGTGGGTTCAAACTTGGGGTGCTCTACATTAAAGTGGTCTTCTTATTGTGCCATATTCATCCTTTGACTCCCGCACCCTGTCCACCAACATGCTGCATTGTCAACCATGCCAGCAAAGCAAAAACTTGACCCTTTGAATCCCTCACCCTATACACCAACTTCCTGCAGAAAGCTGGTGGAAAAGGTGAGGGATTCAAAGGGTTAAGTTTTTGCAGTTGGTGGATAGTGTGTGGGTTCAAAGGTTAACATTGCTGTTGTTCTGGTGGTGTCAGAGCAGAATTAGATACGTTCCATTTTCCACATTTTCTTGGGATGATATATCTTCGTAAGCCATATCACATGAAGTGGGTGCAGGCGTAAACTTAAATCAAAAATGAAGTTTGGAGTTTGCAGCAAACACATTCGAGAAAAATAGGAACGAAAACAAACAAACGAATGAATAAACAAACAAAAACAAAAACATGTCGAACTCAAACACAAGTCTCATTTTGTGCTCTGAGTGCTGATGCCGGAAACGACCACATAATGACCAAAACAAGACGTCATCCTCAACAGTCCAATAACAACTGCCATCATTATCCTGCAATATCATTGACAACAGGAAATACTGATGCAGACGGCAAGACAGACATTACACTGTAGCCAGGCCCCACAGCGTGTGACAGGCTTAGACCTACTGTTAACACGATTGACACCACCGTCGCTGTGGCAGAGTCTGGCGATCTACATAAAACAGTGACTTCAAATGAACCATCTTTTCTTATGGGAGAAAATCAAAGCTGGAAATGCTCCTCACAAACTACACGCTAGCAATGGGCTGTGGGACGGAGACGCCAAACAAAACCACGGTAGTCTCTGTGTGTCCGTTGGACTCTTCCACATCCACGTCCAACTCCGACCCCCCAGCCCAAATCTTACACTGAAGGTGTGAAAATACATGCAGCAAACACTCCAGAACGAAAGTCCACCGTAACAAGACCACAAATAACACCGAAAATGGCAGCATTCGGAAAAACAAAACAAAACAAAAAACAAACAAAACCCCCTAAAAAACGACAGCAAGGTAAACAAATCAGCGACGTCAAAACCTAGATTTGACATCACCTTTAAAAACGACAAAAATAAAAACAAACAAAAACAAAAACAAACCCAACACCAAACCAAAACAAAGCAAAGAAACAAACAAACAAAAAACAAAAACAAAACAACAACAACAAAGGAAGCTTCTGCTCTAGGCGTACCACGTGTTTTGCTTCTGCATGATTCCACTACAGGAAAGGTGGAGGGAAAGAGAACACCAGGCAGACCCAGGGAGAGGAGGGAAAGAGAACACCAGACAGACCCAGGGAAAGGAGGAAAAGAGAACACCAGACACACCCAGGAAAAGGAGGTAAAGAGAACACCAGGCAGACACCAGGGAGAGGAGGGAAAGAGAACAACAGGCAGACCCAGGAGGAAAAGAGAACACCAGACAGACCCAGGGAAAGGAGGTAAAGAGAACACCAGGCAGACACCAGGGAGAGGAGGGAAAGAGAACACCAGGCAGACCCAGGGAAAGAGGAAAAGAGAACACCAGCAGACCAGGGAGAGAGGGAAAGAGAACACCAGGCAGACCCAGGGAAAGGAGGTAAAGAGAACACCAGGCAGACCCAGGGAGAGGAGGGAAAGAGAACACCAGGCAGACCCAGGGAAAGAGGAAAAGAGAACACCAGACAGACCCAGGGAAAGGAGGAAAAGAGAACACCAGACAGACCCAGGGAAAGGAGGAAAGAGAACACCAGACAGACCCAGGGAAAGGAGGTAAAGAGAACACCAGGCAGACCCAGGGAAAGGAGGGAAAGAGAACACCAGGCAGACCAGGGAGAGGAGGGAAGAGAACACCAGACAGACCCAGGGAGAGGAGGAAAAGAGAACACCAGGCAGACCCAGGAAAAGAGGAAAAGAGAACACCAGACAGACCCAGGGAAAGGAGGGAAAGAGAACACCAGGCAGACCAGGGAAAAGAGGAAAGAGAACACCAGACAGACCAGGGAAAGGAGGAAAAGAGAACACCAGCAGACCCAGGGAGAGGAGGAAAGAGAACACCAGGCAGACCCAGGGAAAAGAGGAAAAGAGAACACCAGACAGACCCAGGGAAAGGAGGAAAGGAGAACACCAGACAGACCCAGGGAAGGAGGGAAAGAGAACACCAGGCAGACCAGGGAAAAGAGGAAAGAGAACACCAGACAGACCCAGGGAAAGGAGGTAAAGAGAACACCAGGCAGACACCAGGAGAGGAGGAAAGAGAACAACAGGCAGACCAGGGAAAGGAGGAAAGAGACACCAGGCAGACCCAGGGAAAGGAGGGAAAGAAAACCAGGCAGACCCAGGGAAAGGAGGAAAAGAGAACACCAGGCAGACCCAGGGAAAGGAGGGAAAGAGAACACCAGACAGACCCAGGGAGAGGAGGGAAAGAGAACACCAGGCAGACCAGGGAAGGAGGTAAAGAGAACACCAGGCAGACCCAGGGAAAGGAGGAAAAGAGAACACCAGGCAGACCCAGGGAAAGGAGGAAAAGAGAACACCAGGCAGACCCAGGGAAAGGAGGAAAAGAGAATACCAGACAGACCCAGGGAAAGGAGGAAAGAGAACACCAGGCAGACCCAGGGAAAGGAGGGAAAGAAAACACCAGACAGACCCAGGGAAAGGAGGTAAAGAGAACACCAGCAGACCCAGGGAAAGGAGGAAAAGAGAACACAGGCAGACCAGGGAAAGGAGGAAAAGAGAACACCAGGCAGACCCAGGGAAAGGAGGTAAAGAGAACACCAGGCAGACCCAGGGAGAGGAGGGAAAGAAACCAGGCAGACCCAGGGAAAGGAGGAAAAGAGAACACCAGGCAGACCCAGGGAAAGGAGGTAAAGAGAACACCAGCAGACCCAGGAAAGGAGGAAAGAAAACACCAGGCAGACCCAGGGAGAGGAGGGAAAGAGGAACACCAGGCAGACCCAGGGAGAGGAGGGAAGAGAACACCAGGCAGACCCAGGGAGAGGAGAGAAAGAGAACACCAGACAGACCAGGAAGAAAATATTGGACGGACTTGCAGGGTGGCTGAGGACAGAGAGGGTGGAAGATATACTTGCGGCGACAAGGGATACATGCATGTGGAAGGCCATGATCGCCAACACCATGCGGCAGGGCACATGATGATGATGATGATGATGACTCCACTCTGAGCTGAGTAGATAAGAAGAGACTAGGTTTCATCATAAAAGCAAAGATATCCCACAAAATCAAAGATATCAAGAAATCACTAATAACAGTTTACTTCCAGTCCGGTGGACTGTAATCAAATCCACAGTGGCGTCAACGATCTGAAAACCAGTGATCCAGAAACAGCCGCCAGTGAACATTTCGTAAAAGCTGTGTAAAATGCTGTGACCATGCACCCAAACTGCAAAACTATCAACCAGGTTACACACCTGAA
>JAPXFY010000012.1:36093409-36105909 GCA_030674185.1 Monoplex corrugatus | reverse complement strand
ATGAAGCAGTAAAGAGATGTCCCAAGCGCAGATGCACTTTGCGCACGTTAAAGATCCCAAGAAAACAAAATAGCTCTCCCTGGCAATGCTTTGTTGAAAATTCCACGTTCGTGTCATAAACAAAAACACACGCATGCAACAAACAAAGAAACAAAAACAAAAAAAGGAAAAGAGAAAAGAAAAGAAAAAAAGAAGAAAAAAAAAAAGAAAAAGAAAAAGTGTGGCACATACTATGGCGACATACTTTTCTCCTTTTCTCACAAGATGGCGGCGCACAGTCACGCCGAAAAACTGTGACCTAGAAGAAGAAGAAGGAGGAGGAGGAGGAGGAGAAGGAGGAGGAGGAGGAGGGGAAGGAGAAGAAGAAGAAGAAGAAAAACAAAATAAAAACATCTCACCAGCATGAACAACGAAGCCAAAAAATCGAAAAGGCAAACAAACATACAAACAAATCCCAACCAACCAAACAAAAAACAAAACAAAACATAAATCCGACCAAACCACCCAACGAAACAACACCAGAACATAAAAGACAAAAAAAGAACAAAACTCCAATATCCACGCCAAACTAATCCATCGTATTTCACCATCAAAAGATGCCATCCACTTATCACCGCCTCGCTTGCTCCTTTCAGCAGACGCTGCAATTCCTGATATGCAAGACTCGGGGGACTCGTGGAAAAAGATACAGACAGGTAGCGACCTAGACCCGTTCAGTTCACACTCGTGTGTGCCAAAACAAACCTCAGCCCGTCTCCATCGTCAAAGAACCACCTCTCAGCTTTTGGTAGGCCTATCACCCCCTGGCTTTCTCAGACGAACAGACCGCACGCAGATCTAGAAACAGACCCATTCAATTACTCTGACGCGCCGAAACAGCCCTCAGCCCGAATTCGAAGTATCTTAAAAAAGACGAAAAGATGAGGACAACGGTGTAGAAGTGTGATGGGGTGGATGGGGGAGGAGAAGGAGAACGAGGAGGAGGACGAGAAAGAAAAGAAGAAGAACTTTTAACAAGAATGAGATGGTCAAGCCATTGTAACAGTCTCCCTTTTAACACTTTTTCTTAAATTTGAATATTTTTTTCTTTACAATACACAATGTCATTTACGTAAAACGTCGAAAACATTTCAATTCAAGGAAAGAATCCAAATCTGCAAAAGAAGGAATAAAGACATATTAAAGAAACAATTGTATAAGCAGAAAAAATATAGAGGAACTGATCAATTATGATGCAATTAAACTCAAGAACAAAAGACTTACAGGTTGTCGGCGTGAGGCATACAATACAAAGAGAAAACTTACATCATCACTGCCACTAAAATTTTTCTTCAAAACATGCAAAGAAGAGTAATTTTATCGAATAAAGTGCAATGTAGGAATCAATGACTGAAGAAAAAACAACCCAACTACCAGAAATTTGATATAGATACCCTTCATTTGTGCATTATAACTTCAGTTTCAAATGTTTGGTAAAGTAGCATCTAACTCACATTCATTAGCAAGCAGTCAAGAAATGTGTCTGTCTTGAAGCCAAATAATCCTTTCATTGAGTGTCAGTATAACAAATATCTGAAAGAAGAGAGAGAGAGAGAGAGATAGAGAGAGAGAGAGGAGAGAGAGAGAGAGAGAGAGAAAGAGTAAATAAAACCAATCTTTCATTGAGTGTCAGTTTAACAAATCTCTGAAATAAGAGAGAGAGAGAGAGAGAAAAGAGAAAGAAAGAAAGAGAGAGAGAGAGAGAGAGAGAGAAATTGACAGAGATAGAAAGAGAAATTGACACAGAGAGAGAGAGAAATTGACAGAGAGAGAGAGAAGAAGAAGAAGAAGAAGAAGAAAAGAAAAAAGAAAAGACGAGGAGAGGAGGAGAAGATGAGTGGGTGGAGAAGAGGAATACGAGGAGTTTTTGAGGAAAAGAAGAAGAACAAGCTTGAGCAAGAACAAGATGTTTATACCATTCGAAGAATCTCCCTTTTTTTTTTTTTTACACCGGCTAATCATTTTACAGAAAATCCAGGTTTACAATGCAATACAATAATACTTTAGAAATCTTTCAAAGTTCAAGTTCACATTGTTTAAAGCCCAGTCAACCACTAGAGCCATATGAGGACTAACACCACATTAAAACCAACTCCAAATTTAATTACAGCACGTTAACGACAACTCCAAGTTTAATTACAAAGACAACAATAAAGAACCAAGCTCACGATTTCCTTTCATGTCTGAAATTCATCGAAAAAATTTCCAGTTTGTATGATCACATATGATGAAATCTGAAAAGGTTCTTTAAGGAGCCTGCCGTGTAGTGCTTATGTCTCAAATTGCACACGTCCAAGCATTTACTAAGAAGTGTTTAATGCCGAGTGGCTCGTTATATGGTATACACCATGGTGCTTCTTTACTTTTAAAATCTTTTAACTCCTGTACCCCATCCACCAACTGCAAAAAACTTATCCTTTTGACTCCCTCATCCTATCCACCAGCTTCCTGCAGGAAGCTGGTGGATAGGGTGAGAGAGTCAAAAGGTTAAGTTTTTGCTTTGCTTGCACAGTTGATAATGCAGGATGCTGGTGGACAGGGTGCGGGAGTCAAAGGGTTAAAAGATGTCAGTGAGTGTAGAATGCGTGACCTGTGTGGAAGTAACCTTATAACACGGATGGGAGAATCTCTGTTTAAGATCGGGGCGGATTTGGAAAAGTTTGATGTCTGGCTGGCTGTTCTAATCCTCTTGCTAGAGTTGTTTTCCTATCATTTTGAACTTTGGATTTCAGATCTGTGTGAGGGATGAAGGATTCAGGCACCTTTTCCACTGTGGCATCCTTCAAAGAAAGTCTATGTATTATCGTGTAGTATTGTAATTTTACATTACCAGTGAGAAGACCAACTTCACAGATTTTATGATCCTCAATGCCCCTGCTACCTGGAGGAAGCATCAGATGATATCAAATTTTGACGTGTAACGAGGACAATGGTGGACTGTCACAACTGTGCAAACAGAATTGTATATTGTCAGAAGTTCTCGAGAAAGTTCTGTTCACATATTTCCTTTAGTAAGTGCCGATTTCTTGCACTTTTATGGGTCCATGTTACCTTGACCTTTGCCCCATTATTTCCGGAGTTAATAATTACATTATAATTCAACAGTCTGTGTTTTTGACCCACATTTAGTACATATCCATCCAGAAACAGCTAAAGAAATCTTGCTGACACAATTGTGTAATTCTCTCCCTCCCTCCCTCTCTCTCTCTCTCTCTCTCTCCTCTATCTATCCATCTATCTATCTATCAATCAATCTATCTATCTGTCTATCTATATCCATCTATCTATCTATCTATCTATCTATCTATCTATCTGTCTGTCTGTCTGTCTGTCTCTCGCTGTCTCTGTCTGTCTGTCTGCCTGTCTCTCTATCTATCTATCTATCTATCTATCTTTCTGTCTATCTATCTATCTATCTCCCTCACAGTTCCATTCACTAAGAAACAATCCCTACCTCCTGTCCCTCGTCTTTTTTTTAAAGAAATTGAAAAATGAGTTGTAAACACATTTTTGTAACAGACACGCATTCATACATCACAGACATACGCTATCATTCCTGGTGATGTGAGATATCCTTCCCTCCTCCTCCCCCCCCCACCCCACACACACACTCTCTCTCTCTCTCTCTCTCTCTCTTTGTCTGTCTGTCTCTATCAATTCCCTCACCCAACTTTTTTTTTAATCAAAGAGAGAGATTGTTTTATATCGACTGGAGAAAGGCGCGTGAATGTGTGTCTGTTACTAAAACGTGTTGGCATGATTTTCTAAATTTTTTTTTTTTTCGTTGATCTTTACCAAATTTACTCCAAAGATGCATAAGTTTGAAAAATAAGAGGTTTTGGTCAAGGTCACATGAACCCCTTCCTGGCCCTTTCGCTGGCAGATATGTACTTTCTCAAAACTTTCTCTCAAAAATACTTTCTTTCCGGTTTCACGATAATAAGAGTTTGCTATTGTCTTCACCATTTTCAAAGTTTCATTCGGACAAAACATTTATCAAGGTTTAAAATTTTGGAAAAAAAAATCTGGATAGTCTTCTGAATACTTGTGATTTCAAATTGATTTTTTCAGCTTTTTATAATCCATGAGAATTTTGTTTTCTGGTAAGGGTTATTTTACGGAGAGGGAGAGAAAGAAAGAGAGACAGAGAAACAGAGACAGAGACAGACAGGGGAATACTTTAGCAAAGATCTGACAATATCAAAAAAAAAAAAAAAAAAAAATAAACGAAAAGGAATAGATAGATAAATCAATGAATAAATGTATACCATTGGTAAGGGTTATTTTACGCATATAAGCTTTCTCAGCCATTGTTACAGAAATGGCCACGCCATATATATAAAGACCCTTTAATCATAAAGCTTGGGATGTTATTTGTGTGAACAGTAACATCATCATTACGGATCAAAGTGAATATAATGGCTTTCATACTTTTAGTAGCACCTTATGAGTCACACTCACGAATCCCAAAATTGGGATAAACTTGGTATAAGTCCAAAGTCACAGCTACAAGATTGTCATACTAAACATATCTCAATATAACTTCGAGAATCATGGGTTGTGTTGGTGGATGACTATTTCCTACAGAATATGAGTTTAAGAAACCAAAGCAGATGGAAGAAAACGTTGGAGACAGCTCATGCTGGCGAGCTACAGTCGATTCAACCTCCAGCAACTTTAACCTTTCGATTCTCGCACCCTATCCATCAACTGCAAAAAAATTACACCTTTAATTTCCTCACCCTATCCATCAGCTTCCTACAATTAAAGGGTTAAGTTTTTGCTTTCCTGACATGGTTGACAATGCAGGATGCTGGTAGACAGTGTGCCAGAATCAAAGGGTTAAGGAAGCCCGGCGCCAACGACTTACCACTGCCTGAGAACGGCGTCACAGAGCATCCCAGGCAGTGATCCAGACAACTGACTTCCAGTGTTCCCACTGCTCAAGACACTGAGCATCCCGCCTGGGACTGCAGAGCCATCTCCGTGGACACTGATGATTTTGCAGTGACGACACGTCATATTCGAATCGAAGGACACCCACGATGAATTTAACCCTTTGACTCCCGCACCCTGTCCACCAACATCAAAAACTTAACCTTTTGATTCCCTCACCCTATCCACCAGCTGGGTGCCGGTGGACATGATGCGGGAGTCAAAGGATTAGGTGACCCTGGGTTATTTTCAAAATCACCTACACTTTGCAGTTTCATCTACGTGACACATAAGACAGAATATCAGAATGGCTTGACTATCATTTGTCCATTTTTCTTGTTTTTATTTTCATTTCTTTCTTTTTTCCATCCAAAAGTGAAACTGTTATAAAGGCTTGAGCTTTTTAAAAAAAAGGAGTTCCAATACATTTCTTGCATTTGTGCTTTCATGTGTGTGTATGTGTGTGTGTATGTGTGTGCTTGTGTGTATGTGTGTGTGCTTGTGTGTGTGTGTGTGTATGTGTGTGTGTATGTGTGTGTGCTTGTGTGTGTGTGTGCTTGTATGTGTGTGTGTGTGTGTGTGTGCTTGTGTGTGTGTGTGTGTGCGCGCGCGAGCGCTTGCCTGTGTGCATGAGAAAGAGAGAAGGAGAGAGGGAGAGACGGCGAGAGAGAGATGATTCTGGAATTCAATGATGATGGAAGGGGAGAGAGAGAGGAAAAGACAGGAGAGAGAGAGAGACAGAGAGAGAGAAAGAGAGAGAGAGAGACTGGACAGACAGACGGACGGACGGACAGACAGACAGAGACAGAGACAGACAGACAGACAGACAGGCAGACAGACGGACAGACAAAAACAGAGAGAGAGAAGGAGACTGAGAGGAAGAGAGAGAGAGAGTAAGAAAGGAAGAGAGAGAGAGAGGTAGAGAGAGAAAGAAAAAGAAAAGGGGGAGGGAGAGAAAGAGAGACAGAGAAACAGAGACAGAAAGGGGAATACTTTAGCAAAGATCTGACAATATCAACAAACAAACAAACAAACAAACAAAAAAAGAAATAAAATCATTAAACATAAACGAAAAGGAATAGATAGATAAATCAATGAATAAATGTATACCAGAAAAAGAAGACAAAATTACTAAGATATCTTTACTGATACTTTTTGATGATTTAACGCTTTTGTTGGAGTCTGGAATTTGGAGTTCAATTATTAAAGAATTAATCGCACGAGGACAATTTCACACGATCTCCACCCAATCTGCTTCTGTTATTTGGCAGACTCCTTAAGCCTGTGCAAAACCCTAAGCGATGGCAAGGTCTTGAAATGGAAGGGGGGGGGGGGAGGGAACATAATCAATGAAATAAGCTGACACCACCAGAATGAGTGGAGCATTAAGATCGACAGCGACCGGGCTAGCTTTTATGTTGCTGGATGGGACCAAACTCGAGACATCAAATCTTGAGTCCACGGCCAGCTCGCTAATAAATGTTTAAGCGTCCAGTTGTTTCAAGGGAGAGAAATTATGTCGAGGTGAGATGAGGTAAAATAAACTATGATTATACAACAAAACAGTCTTTGAAAATACTGGCATCCAAAGCAAGTGTGACTGCCAACGTTCAAGCAAACAGGAACCATAAAATAATAATAATTAAAAAAAAAATCAGGAAAAAAAATCAGAACGCATATTTAATACAACCAGACAAGACAAGCGCAAATTTTCGGCTAACTGGCCTTTGTCTAGCGTAAGATCACAACCAAACAAACACCAAATACAAAAATTAGGAGAAAAAGACTGAAACTTCCCTACTGCTTGGTCCAGTGCCATAAAAGGGCATGTCGAGGTGAGATAAAATAAACAAACATTGATTATACAACACAAAAGGTCTTTCAAAACAGAGGCATGTCGAGGTCAGATGAAGTCAAATAAACTATAATTGTATCATTAAAAAAGTCTATCAAATCACAGGCATAAAGTCTTCCTGAGAACACACACACCCAAGCGCACGCATGCGCAGAACACGACTTACCTAAAATGGCGAACTCCCAAAATGTAAATTTTTAAAACTTCCTGCAAACACGACCAGTTTATTTTCAAGAGTTCAAATCCAAAACATGGACCTCGCTGGTATGTGCTCCTTTGTGGCTCAGTGGTTCAAGTAGGGTCAAGCATCTACTTCCAAACATAAAGGAATTGCGCCAGTGTCTTCAAGTGCTGTCAAGTACTTCTAAAGTACTTTTAAGTACCAACTTTGTGTGTGTGCGTGTGTGCGTGTGCGCGCGCGTGCGTGTGTCTGTCTGGACTACGCAGGTTTACATAGCCGTGGGGGATTGGGCGGGAAGTGGCTCGCTGTGTCCTTTTGGGAGCATGCAGTATGACTGTATACGTGTGTCTATAAAAAAAAAAACCCATATGTATGCATGTATGTATGTATGTATGTATGTGTGTATATATGTATGTATGTATGTATGTATGTATGTATGTACGTATGTTTACGCGTACGTACGTACGTATGTATGTATGTATGTATGTATATATGTGTATGTGTGTACGTATGTATGAGTTTACGTATGTACGTACATACGTATGTACGTATGTATGTATATGTATGTATGTATGTATGTATGTGTATGTGTATGTGTGTGTGTAAATGTATGTATATATGTATGTATGTATGTATGTATGTATGTATGTATGTTTATATGCATGTATGTATTATGCATATTACAAAGTGGAATGTGGTCAGCTCGTATAACATCTTGAATTCTGTTCCCTGCTCTACCAAAACGTATCATAACGTGTTGTACGCAGTGAGTCTGGATGAATTTGAAGAATCGAAGAATGATTTATGATAGTACTCGTAATATGTATATCAAATGACATTTCATCAAGCATCATCAGCATGTTGTCGATGGCTCCGTTTGTCTCGTTAAAAATGTTGGATTGGATTAAGTGTAATTTGTATTGATGATGAGGACAGAGAAGGTGGGGGATGTGCTTGCAGCGACAAGGGATAGATTCGTAAGGAGGACCATGATCGCCAACGCCATGCGGCAGGGCACATGATGATGATGATGATGAATTTTGGTTGTGTGTTGGAGTTCAGAGACAGTCTTGATGGAGGCAGACACAAGTAGATCACTCACAAGGAAGATTAGGAAAAGACAAGCAACATTTATGGGCCATTTTATGAGAAAGGGGGATTTGGAGTACCTACCTGGTCACAACGGGAAAGCTGGAGGGAAAGAGAGCACCAGGTAGACCCAGGGAGAGAATTGCTGGACGGACTTGCAGAGTGGCTGGGGATGAGGAGGGTGGGGGAGATGCTGGGGGCAACGAGAGATAGAGATGGTTGGAAGTCCATGGTCGCCAACGCCATGCGGCAGGGCACCTGATGATGATGATGATGATGTTGGAGTTTAGTACTTTAATTGATGTGTATGTGGGAGCGTTTTGATTTTGTGGGCTTTGAACTGGGTTGAAAGATGAAGGTCATGAAAGCTGAGTGGTCGTTGTAGCATCATTTTCTCTCTCCCTCCCTCTCTCTCTCTTTCTCTCTCTCTCTCTCTCTTTTCTGTCCGACCGCAGTGAAGTTCATTTCAAAACTGCTATGGTGATGCCTTTACGTACAGCCTTGCATCACGTACAGCCTGTAACCTAACACAGTGATCTGCACTTGTCTCTTCCCAAGTGTCCACACTGATATCACCAGGCGTCAGGTCACGTTTAGAGACGTCCCTATATCACAGTAGTTTGAGGCCTGGGCTATTCCCGTAGAGTATTTCTTTGAGTTGCATACATACAATAGACGTGGCCAAGCCAACTAAAGCCGTTGTAATGTGAAGAGGGCACACATCCCTGCCAAAGAGAACAGTACTCAGCATGCAGGCTGTGTGTGCTGTAATCTTTGTGACTCTGGTGAGCTTGCTGTTTGCCACTCGAGTTCTCTGGGACAGCTTGACCAAGGCATATATATATATATGCATGCTTGTATATACGTTTATGGCCGTAGGTGTATGTATACATGGTAAGATATCGTACTCAAATGTGCACAAGTATTAATGAGTGTATTTTGATGTGTGTGTGTGTGTGTGTGTGTGTGTGTTGTGTGTGTGTGTGTGTGTGTGTGTGTGTGTGTGTGTTGGTGTGTTGTGCGTGTGTGTGTGTGTGCGTGTGTGCGTGTGTGTGTGTGTGTGTTCGTTCTTTGATTTAACGACTGTTCACTATGAGTGATATTAGACGGGGGTGAAATGGAGGATGAGAGCTGGGCGAGTTGGATTGGGGGCAGAGGGGAGACAGAGTAAGAGACGTAAGTAAATGGGTAAATAGAAAAATGGAACAAGATCTTAACACTAACAATTAACATTAACAATGTGAAGGGAAAATGTAACGCTAAACTACAAACTTCATAAACTTAAAGCAATACATTAACAGGACTGTGAACCAATGATTCTGAAATTTTAACTGACAAAGATTGATCTGAAGTTACTTCTTTAAAACGAGTTTCAGAATAGTTTTCTTGTGTAAACATTTTTGGTTAAAAAACAAAAACGTAGCTTTTTGCAGTAAAATAAACAGTGGAACAATGTGAATTGTTTGCCGCAAATACACTCGATATTTTTACAATGTTTTGTTTTCAACGCGTTTAGCTGAATACGAAAATGAACAGCAACAATCGATCTCGAATGATATATGGAAGAATACTGCAATTTTTTACATACATTTTGAAATGAAACTTTTATCATTTGCTGTGTCACAAACTTTTCATTGAAATGTTCATGAAAACGAATCCATGAGACTGATTCTAGCAAGCTGCAAGCTTCTTTTACGGAAGTTTTAATACGTAATTCTATAGTATGTATTATCAGTGTTGTGTGCACCTTGCTTAGCTGCTCTGTCTACTACTTCGTTGCCGTGAAGACCAACGTGAGAAGGCACCCAGCATAAACTGCTATCTGTATCTTTTTTCCTTAAACGATGTATAAGATGATTTGCCTCAGTAATTAAGTCAGGTCTTGTGTCTGTATCAAAAGACTGTAAGGCATATAATACGGATTTTGAATCAACAAAGAGAACTACTCTAAAAAATATAATGCAACGCTTGTATGATAGCGACTAATTCTGCTGTAAATATAGATCTATTTGGCCCAATGAAAAATGACTTTTGTATTTTAAATTTTGGAACATAAAATGCTGCTCCAGTACATTTATTTTCTAAGACTTATCCATCGGTAAAAATATGAAGATGGGTACGGTATTTTTCATGGACGTGTTCTGTTGCTGTGGATATCGAAATGTTAATGTTTTCAGATTTCTTAGCGTATGTATAATCAATATCAAAAGTGGCTTTAAGCATGTAGGGATAGGCGTTGTGGATGGTGTCTCAGCTATTTCATCCAAATTTATGTTAGACTGTTTGACTAAGTCAGATACGTAAGTTGCAACAGTCATTTGTGATGAAATGTTGCTTGCTCGTTTTGGAAAGTCAACATCAGACCTGATTCTAATTTCCTTGCTCACAAAATTGTCCGTTTGTGAAGTAGTTCTGACTACAAACTTTGCTGTCGCTAGCTCACGATAGTTGTTCAGAGACAGAATTCCAGCAACTTTTACGTTTCCAGATTTGAAGCATGGGCTGGTACACCTAGTGCAATTTTAAGACTTTTGCAGTCTAAGCTTTGAATCTTCTTTAGTAAATATTTGGATGCACTGAAGAACACTTCTTGTGCATAGGATAATTTAGATTTACAAGTGCTGTTGATAGATGAATTAGTATGTTTGTATCCGTTCCCCAGGGTAATCTGCTTATTATCTTTAGAAAATTTAAGGCTTTCCTTGCTTTTGTTAAAATATAATCAAAATGGACATTCCAGTTTAATTTCGATGTTATAAAGATTCCCAGAAATTTTACAACCTGTTTGTAATGTATCACTTCACCATGCAGTCTGAAAGTAGGCAAGTTATTTAAAGTACCACCAGGATTAAATAGCATCATGTTAGTTTTTCCCGCTGACAACAACAGACCATTTTCAAACATGTAGTTTCCAAAACTATCAAGATCAGATTGATACAACTTCCTAATGCAATTCTGTGCTCTCTGGGAGGTTGTCTTTTTTATGTAATATTCATCCAGATGCATATATCATCAGCGTACTGTACCAAAACAACACGATTTGAGAGTGCATTAGGAAGATCATGTATAAGGATATTAAATAAAATAGGTGCTATCATTGAACCTTGAGGAATACCCCATGTCAAGACATCGTGAAGTAGAATAACTTGTTCCCACTCTTGCCTGAATTGTTCTATAGCTAAATAGGACTTAATATAACTATACATATTGCCAGATAGACCAATAGATTTCAGCTTGTACAATAAACGTGTATGCCAAACTTGATCATAAGCTTTTTTCACACAAAAAAATAGCTAAAAGACTTTTTCTACGGGCAATTTGTTGTTTTATCTGAAACCTGCCTGGTTTACCGGAATAACGTTATTTTTATCACAGTAATGTATAAGTCTGTTTAAGACCAATCTTTCTATTAGTTTGCTCGCATGGGACGTCAAAGCAATAGGTCTGTAACTGTTTTTATTGGTTTTAGGCTTTCCTGCAAAAAAAAAAAAAAAAAAAAAATGTTTTGTGTGTGTGTGTGAGTGTGTGTGAGTGAGTGTGTGTGTGTGTGTGTGTGTGCGTGCGTGCGTGCGTACGTGTGTGTGTGTGTGTGTGTGTGTGTGTGTTTGTGCGTGTTTGTGTGCGTGTTTGTGTGCGTGTGTGTGTGTGTGATACATCATTGCTGCTGTATGTATTACACTCTGTGTCTCGCAAAGTGTAATGCGCAGTGAGTCAAAGTGAGTATAGAATATACAAGAATTAATTTTTTTTTCATCATCATCATTTACTTTACTTCCTCACTGCCTGTTTCAATTTATGCCTTTGGAATGTAAGGCAACAACCAATTCTGTCCGTTCTAGACCAGCCTTTGTGTGGTATCCCGGGTGTTTTTCAGGATTTGAGTTTTCTCTCCATTGTTGGTCGACAGACACTCTTGGGTCGTCTGTGTGGAGTTCACTATAGTGTAGTTCACGACAAATTATCCTGTTTTCTTCACATGTTGTGTCCCATCCATCTCCATCGTCTTTTTATGATGATGGCGTCCATACTCTCTTGATTACATTGGACGGGTAGTTTCTCGTTGGATGGAGATGGTTATGGGGCAGAAGATCTGTATGATTCTTCGGATTTGTGTGTGTGTGTGTGTGTGTGTGTGTGTGTGTGTGTGTGTGTGTGTGTGTGTGTGTGTGTGTGTGTGTGTGTGTGTGTGTGTGTGTGTGTGTTTGTGTTTGTTTGTGTGTGTGTGTGTATGTGCGTGTGTGGTATGTGTGTGTGTACGCGTGTCTGTGTGTGTGTGTGTGATCACAATAGAATTTTGTGTGTGTGTGAGTGCGCATGCGTGCGTGCGTGTGTGTGAGCATGTGTGTGTGTGCGTGCGTGTACGTGCGTGTGTATGTGTGTTTAAGTGTGTGTGTGTATGCG
>JAPXFY010000012.1:36078409-36085909 GCA_030674185.1 Monoplex corrugatus | reverse complement strand
CGCAGAACAGGCAAGGAAGAAAACGCTAGAGGGAGGATGGCTGGCTGTATTCTGACAGCTGGAAAACGTGTGTCATGATGAAAACAAACAAACAAATAAGGAAACAACAAATGGACAAACAAACAAACAAACAAACAAACAAACAGAAAAATCCCCGTGTACTTTCAGTACAAGACTTAAAAAAAACTACTTAACTACTTAGAGCTTCCATACAGCAAATGAGTTGTATTTCAAAACCTTGCCAGCGCATCTGGTAGGTTTTGTGACTAGTGAAAAAACGTTCTAAATCATATCTATCTATCTATCTATCTATGTAAACATACATACACACACACACACACACACACACACACACACATATACACACACACACACACATATATTATATATATATATATATATATATATATATATGTCTATATATATATATTGACAAACGATGGAGCATAATAAGAACTGTAAGAGTGCGTGAGCGCTTGTATCCTAATATTATGTTGATCCAATTTTATTGGTGACAGAATATCGGTAATAGATTTACCTTCAGCGTATACCACTGATGAATATACTGTTCCAGTTCACAATGAACTCGCTGAATTGATCGAGACGAATCAGATGAATTCAGATTTACAAGATAGACGAAGAAAAGAAATATACCGTTCCAATTTACGAAGAACTAACCTAACTGACTCAGATTTACAAGGCCACGAAACATCAAGAAGGAGGATGGAGACTTGAGGGAATTAATTAGGACGAGCTGGAACTGAGATTTACAAGACAACGTAATTAAGATTAATCCGAGAAAGAAAAAATAAATGAAAAAAAAAGGGGGAGGGGCGGAGGAGGGATCTAACTAAGATTTCCAAGGCAACGAGTCAAAGGGCTTAATTGAAATGACCCGAAGGTAAAAATTTGGCAAGGATTTGTTATTATTATTAATCAGCCGACCGTATAACGATCGAGGTGCCAGACATGTTAAGGATAAAATATCAACATTTTTAGTATTTTATTTCCACGTAAACTTACTACAGAAAAAACTTAAACAAGACATGAAGTATATAGATATTGAAGGTGATTTGGATACGACGAAATGTATACATTTTTTTTAACATTATATTTATTATATAATTATATATATATTATATATATATATAATATATATTATATATATATATATATACACACATAGCTATACAGTATTGTTTACACACTCACGCACTCAAGCACGCCCATGCACACACACACACACCTGTACACACACACACCTGTACACACACACACCTGCACACACACACGTTTACTCTTTCTTTCTCTTTCACGTACACACACACAAACACACGCACACACGTGCACACATACACTACACAACCACACTCATATGGACACACACACACACACAATTACACACACAGAGTCACACACACACAGAGTCAACACACACAGTCACACACACACCACAGAGTCACACACACACACAGTCACACACACACACAAAGTCACACACACACACAGTCACACACACACACGGATTCAAGATGGCGGAGACTCATAACTTCTAACATTTCAGCAGTCAGAGATATTGTGGAATTGTCCAATATGACCAGGACGAGAAGAGTCCGCCTTGTTTAACAGAAACAAGAAGTTACGTCAGCAGAACGGCCGATCCAGAGAAGCCAACGACCAACAACGAGGGAAAAGTGACCGAAAAGGCAGAGACTGTCTCCACAAATGGCGCGTCGACCGAGGTTACCACGGGCACGCAGAGTGAGACAACTCACACCACACCTGTACTCAGCTCTGCGGATCTCGTGAGTACAATTGTTGACCTCAGAAACATCGTGCTAGATCTGCGCCAGCAAGTTAATTCCTTAGAAAGGTCTGTGCTTGCGCAGATCGAGGCCCGGTCGACAGCAACCGCCACCATCAAGACCACCAGAAACAGTCAGACACAGACAGATCTCCATAACACAAATCCCACGTACGCAGACGTTCTTAAACAAAAACACACACACAGGCAGGTCGATCAACAGCCACAAAAATCAAACGAAACAAAATGTAGCAGGAATAACTCAAAGCAAGCGAAAACAGTGCCCGAAAAGAAAACCAAAGACGGGAAAGAACATCATGACATCAAAAAAGCTAAAGACGTCACCTCACAGCGCAAACATGCAACGTCACACCCTCCGCAGATATCAGAACAACGTAAAAAGAACCACGACCTTCCGTATGTTCTGACTGTCCACGATTCGGTGTTGAGAGATGTAAACTCAAGAAGACTGGGACGATCTTACGGTTTCGAAGGAGACTCGTGTGCTGTGAATAACATTAATGACATAAAAGGCTCTTTAGACAAGACTCTATCTCAATTTGACATTCCTGCGGACTGTATCGTTTTCCATTGTGGTGTTCACGAACTAAATAAAGATATCGCAACAACAACTTACTACTTGCATCAAATATGTAGCACAAAAATACCCAAACACAAAGATAGTCATCAGCAAGGTCGCCCCTGTACGACATGCACGTATGGAGGTTCAGCGGAATTTGTACAACGCTTTCTTATCTGCTGAGCTTGTTGACATCAAAAACGTATCTTTTGTCTCCCACGAAAACCTTCACACTAACCAGCAGTTTCTTCACGACAATATACACCCCACTGCCAGAGGAAGCAGTGTGATAGCGGGGAACCTGGGAAGACACGTTCGGGATCTGTTTTGGGAGACCCCCAGGAGAATAACACGATCACGTTCTTCACGGCTACACTCCTCTAGATTCCCCCGAGGAAGGTTCCACCATTTTAACAACTACGAACCGTGGTGGCTGCAATATATGTTTTAGTATATCTACAGTTATCAACGATTCTTGTCACAGGACTTTTTCCTCATCATCTCTGACAATTTCCTTGATGAAAGTATACAAACGCTGGAATTTACTTAGTCAGACTATCAGGACTCGGTCAGACTATAATCTTCGTACATTTGACGGTGTGTATACCATTGTTTTATTTATTTGTTATTTGTTTCTGTTCATAATCTACCTATTTTCTCTATTAGAAGGACTTTTTCCCATAGTTTTAACTACATTTCCCCCCCTACCTTTTATTAGTAGTCTAAGTAGTTAATGTTTTGTTTCTGGCCATTTTTTCTCGTACGCAGAAAACCAAAGTATTCGTGATTATCAAACAAATAATCTTTAATTTAACATAGGAGATTAGCCAACAATGAAACTGCGCCAACAATCACAAATCAAATTTTTGCAGTGGAATTGTAGATCTATTTCCACCAATTCCGCATACCTGGAACATTTTCTCTCATCAAATCAGTGTGAAGTTTTAATTTTGCAGTTCCTTAATGTTATCCCAACCAAACTTCCCAACTTCCAAAATTATTATTATCCTCCAATATATGTCTTAGGAAATCCCGGGAAGAAGGTAGCTACTGCGATATATATACTTAAAGAGTTGCAGTATCACATATTTAATTCCCCAGTTTTGACATCCACTGAAGACTTACACGCTTGTACCGCCACAGTACAATTCAGTAATTCTTTGATCCTGAACGTTTTGTCAGTCTACCTGCCAACAGGTCCAAATGACCACAATACAGAATGGCTGCGTACGATTCCGGATCTGCAGCACGGTAGATGGCTAATAGGGAGACTTTAATTCCCACTCCCCGTTTTGGGAAAAAGATTGTTGTACTGTTACAAGCAATCGTTTAGTAGAAAACATAGTTGACAGTGCGCTTTACCTTTTGAATGATGGGAGTGTCACCAGAATTCCTGATGTTTCCAAACACCGGGCAACAGCCATCGATCTGTCACTAATATCACCAGAATTAGTACCATGCTGTACCTGGGACACTCACAGAGATACTTTGGGAAGTGATCACTTACCTATCATTATAACAATAACAAATGACAACATCAGGATGAAAGACAGCACTCCTGACATTATACCAAAATATAATTACATGCGTGCTGATTGGACCATGTTTCAGATTGCTCTTGCTAAACAAGAATACAAGCATTATGAAAGTGAAAATGTAGACGTTATGTTTTC
Source organism: Monoplex corrugatus (assembly GCA_030674185.1). Taxonomy (NCBI): domain Eukaryota; kingdom Metazoa; phylum Mollusca; class Gastropoda; order Littorinimorpha; family Ranellidae; genus Monoplex; species Monoplex corrugatus. The sequence goes on along the minus strand of JAPXFY010000012.1, from coordinate 36,081,852 downwards.
TAAATTCCAGGAATCAGTTCTAGCTGCTGCAGACCTCTCCATTCCGAAACTCAAAACTTTTAAGTCTAATAATCGTTTGGGTAATGTTTGGTGGACAGAGGCATGTGAGAAAGCAGTTCAGTATAAAAAAGATAAATTCAAAATCTACATCAAAAGCAGAAAACCGGACGATCACATGGAAATGAAAAAAGCTAACACCCAGTGTAATAAAATCATCGCTGAAGCAAAGAAAGATTATTGGGCATCATACTGCACCAAAGAAATTTCAGATTTTAAGGATTTTCATAAAGTCTGGACAAAAATGAATCAAATGAAAAACGGAGCCAACTTACCTAATTTCCAATAATGATTGATACATGTCACAAATTTCCTTCCGACATGGACAAAGCTGAAACTTTTGTAGAACTCTGCTGAAAAATAGTAAAGTAGATGGGTTGTCTCCTAACTGCAAACACTACAGAGAAACGGCAGCTAACAACCCTATCTTCACTGATCCAATACCTCAGAATGATTGCTTGTTTAATTCTCCAATCACCCTAGAAGAGCTAAAAAAAACACTATCTTGTCTCTACACAACAAAATGAGTTCGGTAGGTGTCGATGCAGTTTCAACTGAAATGATTAGGCATCTTCCAGAAAATTATATTATTTTCTTACACAAAATTTTTCAGAAATGCTGGGTGAGTGGAACTGTACCACAGGTATGGCAAAAGTCTGTTGTTATACCCATATTAAAAGCAGGAAAGCCTAAAAAACGTTACAGACCTATTGCGTTGACGTCCCCTACGAGCAAACTAATGGAAAGATTGGTCTTGAACAGACTTATACATTACTGTGATAAAAATAACGTTATTCCGGTAAACCAGGCAGGTTTCAGAAAAGGGAGATCCACAGTTGAGCACCTGGTTAAACTTACAACTCAGATAAAACAACAATTTGCCCGTAGAAAAAGTCTTTTAGCAACCTTTTTTGATGTGAAAAAAGCTTATGATCAAGTTTGGCATACACGATTATTGTACAAGCTGAAATATATTGGTCTGTCTGGCAATATGTATAATTATATCAAGTCCTATTTAGCCAATAGAACAATTCAGGCAAGAGTGGGAACAAGTTATTCTATTTCACGATGTCTTGATATGGGAATTCCTCAAGGTTCAGTGATAGCACCTATATTATTTAATATCCTTATACATGATCTTCCTAATGCACTATCAGATCGTGTTGTTTTGGTACAGTACGCTGATGATATATGCATATGGATGAATATTACTTTAAAAAAGACAACTCCCCAGAGAGCACAGAATTACATCAGGAAGGTGTATCAATCTGATCTTGATAGTCTTGGAAACTACATGTTAGAAAATGGTCTGTCGTTATCAACTGAAAAAACTAACATGATGCTATTTAATCCTGGGGGTATTTTAAATAACTTGCCTACTTTCAGACTGCATGGTGAAGTGATACATTACAAACAGGTGGTAAAATTTCTGGGAGTTTTTATAACATCGAAATTAAACTGGAATGTCCATTTTGATTATGTTTTAACAAAAGCAAGAAAAGCCTTAAATTTTCTAAAGATAATAAGCAGATTACCCTGGGGAATGGATACAAACATACTACTTCATCTATCAACAGCACTTGTAACATCTAAATTATCCTATGCACAAGAGGTGTTCTTCAGTGCACCAAAATATTTACTAAAGAAGATTCAAAGCTTAGACTGCAAAAGTCTTAAAATTGCACTAGGTGTAGCAGTCCATGCTTCAAATCTGGAAACGTACAAAGTTGCTGGAAGTCTGTCTCTGAACAACTATCGTGAGCTAGCGACAGCAAAGTTTGCAGTCAGAACTACTTCACAAACGGACAATTTTGTGAGCAAGGAAATTAAACTAAGGTCTGATGTCGACTTTCCAAAACGAGCAAGCAACATTTCATCACAAATGACTGTTGCAACTTATGTATCTGACTTTGTCAAACAGTCTAACATAAATTTGGATGAAATAGCTGAGACACCATCCACAATGCCTATCCCTACATGGGAAATGCTTAAAGCTACTTTTGATATTGATTATACAGATGCTAAGAAATATGAAAATATTAACATTTCGATATGCACAGCGAGAGAACACGTCGATGAAAATGACCGTACCCACCTCCATATTTTTACCGATGAGTCAGTCTTAGAAAATAAATCTGCTGGAGCAGCGTTTTATGTTCCAAAAGTTAGAATACAAAAATCATTTTTCATTGGGCCAAATATATCTATATTTACAGCGGAATTAGTCGCTATTATACAAGCGTTGCATTATTTAGTAGACCTTAAACCTGTATTTGTCAAAGTAGTTCTCTTTGTTGATTCAAAATCTGTATTATATGCCTTACAGTCTTTTGATACAGACACAAGACCTGACTTAATTACTGAGGCAAATCATCTTATACATCGTTTAAGGACAAAAGGTGCATATATCAGTTTATGCTGGGTGCCTTCTCACGTTGGTCTTCACGGCAACGAAGTAGTAGACAGAGCAGCTAAGCAAGGTGCACACATCACTGATAATACATACTATAGAATTACGTATTAAAACTTCCATAAAAGAAGCTTGCGGCTTGCTAGAATCAGCCTCATGGATTCGTTTTCATGAACATTTCAATGAAAAGTTTGTGACACAACAAATGATAAAACGTTCTTTTCAAAATGTATGTAAAAAATTGCAGTATTCTTCCATATATCATTCGTGATCAATTGTTGCTGTTCATTTTCGTATTCAGCTAAACGCGTTGAAAACAAAATGTAAAAATATCAAGTGTATTTGCGGAGAACAGTTCACACTGTTTCACTGTTTATTTTACTGCAAAAAGCTACGTTCCTTTTTACCAAAAATGTTTACACAAGAAAACTATTCTGAAACTCATTTTAAAGAAATAACTTCAGATCAATCTTCGTCAGTTAAAATTTCAGAATCATTGGTTCACAGTCCTGTTAATGTATTGCTTTAAGTTTATGAAGTTTGTACTTTAGCGTTAAATTTTCCCTTCACATTGTTAATGTTAATTGTTAGTGTTAAGATTTTGTTCCATTTTTATATTTACCCGCTTATTCATGTCTCATACTCATTCTCCCCTCTGCCCCCAATCCAACTCGCCCATCTCCCATCCTCCATTTTCCCCCCGTCTAATATCACTCATAGTGAACAGACGTTAAATCAAAGAACGAACACACACACAGAGTCAAACACACACACACAGAGTCACACACACACACACACACACACACACACACACACACACACACACACACACACACACACAAAACACACACACACACACACACACACACACACACACACATTACTTTTATTTCTTTGGCCTCGCATCTCTTTCCATCTCTCGTAAATAACAGCAAAAGCTGTTCCTCTTTGATTTCCTCTGGTATTATGCCTTACA
>JAPXFY010000012.1:36058409-36068409 GCA_030674185.1 Monoplex corrugatus | reverse complement strand
ATTTTCTATCCCTGTCTACCAGCTTCCTGCATCGACAAAACGTGTGAAGAGATTACGTTTTTACAGTTGGTTGCTAAGTTGAGGGAGGCTAAGGGTTAAGAGAAAACAAATATTTTGGTTTCTATTGGCTCATCATTGACGAACTGAAATATTTCGTCATTATCTCGTATGATTGTACAAAGAGCATCTATTGTAGTAGTGGTAGTTGTACTACTCGCCAGAAACAGCATCTGTAGTAACAGAAATAATAGTAGCAGAAGCAGCAGTGGCAGAAACAGCATCTGTTGTAGAAAGAGAAATAGAAGCAGTATCTGCAAAAGTAGTTGCAGTAGTAACAACAGAAGCAGGATCTGCAGTAGCAGTGGCAGAAGCAACATCTGCAATTGTAGTAGTAGTAGCAGAAGCAGTAACTGCAGCAGTAGTAATCGAAGTAGCAAGAGAAACAGTATCTGCAGTAGTAGCAGTAATAATAATAACAGCAGTAGCAGCATCTGCAGTAATCAACAATGGTAGGAGTACAAACAGTAGCAGTAGCAGCGGCCATAGCAACGTCAGCAGCAAAAGCATCAACAGCAGTAGCAACATCAACAGCAATAGCAACAGCAGCAGCAGCAGTAGTAATAACAGCAGCAACGCAGTAGTAGTGGTCGTAGTAGTAACGTGATTTTGTCTGTTTTTTTAGTTTTTGTATTCTTTCTTTCTCTCTTTCTTTCTCTCTTTCTTTCTTTCTTTCTTTCTTTCAAAGACTTTTTGCAGGCATATTGAGTAATCAACTGATTGGTTAACTGACTGACTAATTTTGATTGATTGATTGATTGATTGATCGACTGTGTGTATGTGATGGTGAATGTGTTTTATTGTGCATCTTGACCTTTTTTCCCACCAAGCACGTTATTTTTGTTGTGTGATCCGGTCGCAGAAATATTCCGAATCTGTATACTGTTTATTGGTAGTATCGGGCGATCTGATTTAGTACTCAAGTCCTCCTCAAGAGGGTGTGTGTATGTGTGTGTGTGTGTGTGTGTGTGTGTGTGTGTGTGTGTGTGTGTGTGTGTGTGTGTGTGTGTGTGTGTGTGTGTGTGTGTGTGTGTTCATCTTCTCTCTCTCTCTCGCTCTCTCTTTCTTTCTCTCTCTCTCTCTCTCTCTCTCTCATTCTCACCTTGTGTGTGTGTGTGTGTGTGTGTGTGTGTGTCTGTTTTGTGTCTGTTTTGTGTGTGTGTGTGTATGTGTGTGTGTGTGTGTGTGCGTGCGTGCGTGCGTGTGGTTTGTGTGTGTGTGTGTGTTCGTTCGTTGCTTGATTTAACGTCTTTTCACTATAAGTGATATTAGACGGGGAAAAATGGCATGGAGGATGAAATAAGGGGGGGGGGGGGGGTATGGAGGGGAGAGGGGAACAGAGTAAGGGAAGTAAAAAAAATTAAAAGGAAGCGGCAAGGTCTTAAGAAAAAGGATATGGATGAACAGAGAAATGAAACTAGAACAACGCTAACATCAATAATGTAAAAGAAAAATCGTCATAAAAACAAAACAAAACAAAAATAATCATAATTATAAAATAATCTTAAAGTAACGCATTAACAGGACTGTGAACCAATGATTCTGAAATTTTAACTAACAAAACTTGATCCGATACTACTTCTTTAAAATGCGTTTCAAGATAGTTTCCTTGTGTAAACGTCTTTGGTAAAAAGGAACGAAGCTTTCTGCAGTAAAACAAACAGTGATACAATGTGAATTGTTCGCCACAAATACATAAAACGTTGTTACAATATTTTGTTTTCAAAGCGTTCAGTTGAATGGCGAAAATATGTCATAACAATTAATCTCAAATGATATAACGAGGAATACTGCAAATTTTTACAGATATTTTGAACTGAAAGTTTGATTCTTTTTTGAGACACAAATTTTTCATTTAAATGTTCATGAAATCGAATCCATGATGCTAATTCTAGCGAGTTGTAAGCTTCTTTTACCGAGGTGTTAACATGTAATTCTATGGAATTTTCAGAATGGAGGGCACCGGATTTAGCTGCTCTGTCAACTACGTTGTTGCCATGAAGACCAACATGAGAAGGCACCCAGCATAAATGATTTCCGAGCCATTTATCTTTAAACAATGTATTAGATGATTTGCCTCAATAATTAAGTCAGGTCTTGTGTCTGTATCAAAAGACTGTAAGGCATATAATACAGATTTTGAATCAACAAAGAGAACTACTTTGAATGACACAGGCCGAAGGCTTATTAAATAATGCAACGCTTGAACAACAGCGACCAATTCTGCTGTATATATAGATACATTTGCCCCAATGAAAAAAGACTTTTTAATGTTAAATTTTGGAACATAAAGGCTGCTCCAGCGCTCTGGTTTGCTAAGACTGACCCATCGGTAAAAATGTGGAGGTGGGTACGGTACTTTTCATCGATGTGTTCACAAACTGTGGATAGCGTAATGTTGACATTATCATCTTTTTTAACTTTTGCATAATCGAGATCAAATGTGGCCTTTAGCATTTCTCATGTAGGGATAGGCGTTATCGTTGGTTTCTCGGCTATTTCATCCATTGTTATGTTGGACTGTTTGATCAGGCCAGATATGTAAGTTGCGGCTGTAATTTGTGATGAAATGTTTTTTGCTCGTTTTGGAAAGTCAGTATCAGACCTGATCTTAATTTCTTTGCTCACAAAATTATCCACTTGTGAAGTAGTTCTAATTGCAAACTTTGCTGTAGCTAACTCACGATGGTTGTTTAAAGGTAGAATTCCAGCAACTTTGTACGTTTCCAGAGTAGAAGCATGAGTTGGTACACCTAGTGCAATTTTAAGACTTTTGCAGTCCAAGCTCTGAATCTTTTTTAGTAAATATTTGGGTGCATTGAAGAAAACTTCTTGCGCGTAGGATAATTTAGACCTGACCAGCGCTGTTGACAGATGAATCAGTACATTTGTATCCATTCCCCAGGGTAATTTGCTTATTATTTTTAGAAAATTTAAGGTTTTTCGCGCTTTTGTTAAAATATAATCAAAATGGACATTCCAGCTTAATTTGGACGTGATGTAAACTCCCAGGAATTTTACGACCTGTTTGTAATTTAACACTTCACCAAGCAATTTAAAAGTAGGCAAGTTATTTGAGTTACCACCAGGATCAAACAGCATCATGTTAGTTTTTTCTGCTGACAACGACAGCCCATTTTCAAACATATAGTTTCCAAGATTATCAAGATCAATTTGATACAACTTCCTGATGTAATTTCGCGTTCTCTGTGGAGTTGTCTTTTTTAAAGTGATATTCATCCAAGTGTATATATCATCAGCGTACTGTACTAAAACAACACGATTTGAAAGAGCTTTAGGAAGATCCTGTATAAGGATATTAAATAAAATAGGTGCTATCACTGAACCTTGTGGAATCCCCATGTCGAGGCATCGTGAAGAAGAATAACTAGCTCCCACTCTTGCCTGAATTGTTCTATTAGCTAAAAAAGATTTAATGTAATTGAACATATTGCCCGATAAACCAACAGATTTTAGCTTGAACAATAAACGTTTATGCCAAACTTGATCGTAAGCTTTTTTCACATCAAAAAAAGTAGCTAAAACACTTTTTCTGCGGGCAAACTGTTGTTTGATCTGAGTTGTAAGTTTAACTAGGTGCTCAACTGTGGATCTTCCTTTTCTAAAACCTGCCTGGTTTACCGGAATAACGTTATTTTTATCACAGTAGTGTAAAAGTCTGTTTAAGACCAATCTTTCCATTAGTTTGCTTGTGTGGGACGTCAAAGCAATAGGTCTGTAACTGTTTTTATCGGTTTTCGATTTTCCTGTTTTTAAGATTGGTATAACTATAGACTTTTGCCAGATTTGTGGCACAGTTCCGGTAACCCAGCATTTCTGCAAAATTTTGTGTAGGAAATTCTACATCAAAAGCCGGAAATCATTTCAGTCGAAACTGCATCAACACCTACCGAACTCTTTTTGTTGTGTAGAGACAGTACTGTGTTTTTTAGCTCTTCTAAGGTGATTGGAGAATTAAACCAGAGATCATTCTGTGGTACTGGATCAGTGTAGATTGGGTTGTAATCTTCCATTTCTCTGTGATGTTTGCAGTCAAGAGATAAACCTTCAACTTTACTGTTTTCAGCGAACAGATCCACAAAAGTTTCTGCTTTGTCCATGTCTGAAGGAAATGTGTTACGAGCAATCGTTTGGTAGAAAATATCGTTGATAGTTCGCTTTACCTTCTAAATGATGGTAGTGTCACTAGGATCCCTGATGTTTCCAAACACAGGGCGACAGCCATCGATTTGTCTCTAATCTCACCAGAATTAGTACCATCCTGTACCTGGGAAACTCACAGAGACACTTTGGGAAGCGATCACCTACCTATCATCATAACCATAACTGACAAAAACATCAGGATGAAAGACAGCTCTCCTGAAATTATTCCAAAATATAATTACAAGCGTGCTGACTGGTCCTTATTTCGAACTGCTCTAGCTAATCAAGATTACAGACATTATGAAAGTGAAAATGTAGACATTATGTTTTCTAAATTCCAAGAGTCAATTTTAGCCGCTGCAGACCTATCGATTCCGAAACTCAAATCTTCTAGATCAAATAATCGATTGGGTAATGTTTGGTGGACAGAGGCATGTGAGAAAGCAGTTCAATATAAAAGGGAGAAATTCAAAATCTACATCAAAAGCCGGAAACCTGAGGATCATGTCGAAATGAAAAAAGCTAACATCCAATGTAACAAAATCATTGCTGAAGCAAAGAAAGATTATTGGGCATCATTCTGCACAAAAGAAATTTCAGATTTCAAAGATTTCCATAAAGTCTGGACGAAAATGAAACAAATGAAGAATGGAACCAACTTACCTAGGTGTGTGTGTGTGCATGTGTGTGTGTGTGTCTGTCTGTGTGTGGTGTGTATATTTTCCTACCCACTCCCACCCTCTGCAGTATATTTGACTCGATGAAGACATCTGTACTGTTTGCTGGTATATCATCTAACCCAGCACATTGCTCGTGTCATAGTCAGAAAGTTTATTTTCCCTGGAGGAAAACATGCGTGGTCCGTTGCTAAGCGATTGGCGGTATTATCAGTCTGCTTGTTTCAGTATTCATGTCATGGTCAGATCAGGTTATTTTGGCAGCGGTATTCTGGGGTCCCTAAGACTTCAGAGTTTATTGGTAGTATCTATCGGTCTAGTGTGGTATCATCCATGTCATGGTCTGGTTTGGGGTTTTCACTCCATTCGGTATACTGACAGCTCGAGGGATGTCTGTGTCCTTTAGTATCTTCCCCTAATTTACGGCCTGGTTGTTTATTTGCCTTAAGCTTGGCTCAACATCCTTCCAACTCTAATAAGATTTGGGGACTTTCTCTCTGCAACTCCCCTTTGCGCTCGAATATGCGTATGGGCTTTTACGTCTCTGGCCATTGTTTTAACCCTTGTTTAAAGCAGTGATATTTTGTTTTTGAGAGTGTGTATGTTGGATGTTTTCGTGATTGCATACACTAGCGGACACTGACATAGCTGACAGGATCTTTTAAATTCGTATGTTTTGATGTTCTGCAAGCGTATACACACGGAAAGGGTTCAGGCATTAGTTGGTTTACACATATGGAGATCTGTATACCTGCTGTTTGCTGACTATCAGAACCACTGCATTGATCGTGTCACAGTAATACTGTTTATTTTACCCCCTGAGGAACACTTTCGTGTTTCTGTTGGTTGGTGCTGTGTGGAACTACCAGTCTGCCAGATTTACAGCTCGTGTCTTGGGTCAAAATCAGTTTGTTTTTGCGGCGATGTTTTGAAGTACCAAAGACTTCCAAGTTTGTTGGTAGTATCTGTTGATCTAATTCAGTACCATCCACGTTCTGGTCAGATCTAGAATTTCATTCCCATCACATCTCTTTCTTAATGACCGTGAGGTGACATCCATATCCTTCAGTATCTTCCTAATTCATAATCTAATTTTTTTTTTCAATATGTTCATAATTATTGTGTGTAGAGTAGCAAGGACTAGCTTCAAGACAGGTCCAGTGGGACCTATGCCACCATCCTTGAGTAATGAATGTCTGAAATCTGAAGTGTGTTACTTTTCATTGTGACCCGACTCACACACCCCTCGACTGTTAAAACATTTCTTTGTGGGCTGTTCCTAGGTTGCAACCCAAGGTGTAATCGAATGTGCGAGGGGGGGGGGGGGGGGGGGCTCTTACGTGTCTGGCAGACATAATCTGTTTTTGTTTTTTTGGTGTGTGTGTGTGAGTGTGTTTCGGGGGGGGGGGGGGGGAGAGGCATCTACTGGGTATTTTAGTGTTTTCATAAGGAAGGGGGTATCTACTGGGTATTTTCGTGTTTTCATGAGGGAGGGGTGTGTACTGGGTATTTTCGTGTTTTCATAAGGGAGGGGTGTGTACTGGGTATTTTCGTGTTTTCATAAGGGAGGGGTGTGTACTGGGTATTTTCATGTTTTCATGAGGGAGGGGGTGTCTACTGGGTATTTTCGTGTTTTCATGAGGGGGGGGTGTCTACTGGGTATTTTCGTGTTTTCATAAGGGGGGGGGGGGGGTGTCTACTGGGTATTTTCGTGTTTTCATAAGGGGGGGGGGGTGTCTACTGGGTATTTTCGTGTTTTCATAAGGGGGGGGGGTGTCTACTGGGTATTTTCGTGTTTTCATAAGGGAGGGGGTTCTACTGGGTATTTTCGTGTTTTCATAAGGGGGGGGGGGGGGGGGGGGCGTCAACTGGGTATTTTCGTGTTTTCATGAGGGAGGAGGTATCTACTGGGTACTTTTTTGTGTTTTTATAAGGGAAGAGGAGGGTGTATACTGGATATTTTTGTGTTTTAATGAGGGATATGATGTGTCTACCGGGTGTTTTCGTGTTTTCATAAGCCCCCAAACACTGATGTAGCTTACAGGATCTAGTAATGTGCGCGTTTGAAGTTCTGTGTGCATATACATACGAAGAAGGTTCAGGCACTATGAAAGGTTTTGCTCTGGGAGATGGAAAAGAAAAACACTCTTTATAGACTAGGTGGTTCCCAGACAGGTTTGAACTCAGATCTTCATGTTGAAAGATCAGTGTCTGAACCGTTCGACTATCATGCCATCCTTTTAAAGCGGTAGGAATGTGAGTTGGATAACAAGCTGTACTTGCCTCAGACTAAACTCTGTTGTATGTCTATACCTATTGTTGACTGCCTGTCACATTATTTGATCTGCTGCATCGCTCGTGTCATAAAGTAAAAATGTTTATAACTTCTCTCGAGGAATACATTTATGTTTCCCATGGGTTGGAGTTTTAAGGAACTGTAAGTCTGCCAGATTCAGAGCCCATGTTTGTTGGTAGCGTCTGTCGGTTTAATGCAGTAGCGGTCGTGTTGTGGTCAGAATGTTCGGGTTCCCCCCTCAATATGCTGATCTTGAGAGAAACCTTTTATGTCATCATCATTATCATCACAATCCTCCTTCTCATCATCAGAATCGTCTTCATCCTCATCAACATCTTCTTCTTCTTCTTTTCATCAACTTCTTTTCTTCTTCTTCTTCGTCTTCGTCTTCTTCTTCTTCTTCTCCTCCTCCTCCTTTTTTTCAGGGTTGGAATTCTCTTCGGATCCGTGGATTTCCGCAACAAAAAGAATCAGTTTTGTCAGATTACGTGGGCTCTTTCCTCGGAAAAATAAAACCTGCAGAGTTAAGTTCTCAAACTATCGACTTTGTTGTGCCGGTTCTCATTTTGCTGTTCTGGTAAGATAGCCTTTGCTGCGCCATACATTGTGGGACACCATCAGCAGCAAACATGGCTGTCAAGACATGACACCGTAAAGCGAGGACAGCGCAAGTTCGAAGAAAGTAGCGTTAAAAATCCTTGGAGGTGGACACGGATTAAAAAAAAAAGAAGGATTGGCGAATCAAGCTGTTCATTTTTGTGCAAAAACTCGTAGCTCTCAGATCTAGTATCTTTTTAAAGCACTCTGAATATCTAATTTGATGCCTGAAAATGCCAGATTGCAGAGATAGTAAACCCTTAAAAATAGCCGGGATAACATGTCCCCGAACCGTTTAGATTCTCTCTGTCTGTCTGTCCCTCTGTCTGTCTGTCTGTCTCTCTTTTTGTCTCTCTGTCTCTGTCTCTCTTTTTCTCTGTCTCTGTCTGTCTGTCTGTCTCTTTCTGTCTCTGTCTCTCTCTGTGTCTCTCTCTCTTTCTGTCTCCCTGTCTCTGTCTCTCTTTCTCTCTCTCATTTTTTTATTTCAGTAGTTCCTACCTTTGTCTGCTTCTTCTATTTCATCTCTTAATCCTCCTCCATAACCATCTCCTCTTTTACTCCTTGTTTTCTTCTTCTTCTGATTTTTCTAGTTCTCCTCCACTTCCCTATTTTCCTCCTCCTCCTTCTTCTTCTTCTTTTCCTCCTCCGTCTTTTTGTTCTTTCTGACTCGCACTCTCGTTATTGTTTTGCTTTTTCTTTGCCCCTGGCTGTCCTGCCATCTCTCTCTCTTTTGCAACGATTAGAGACCCATGAAACAGGTACAGATGGCCATCACGTCGGTTGTAATACACTCGTATTTCAGTTGCCCAAACAGCCAACATCTCCCAAACAAACACTGCAGTATGTGCCGTAATAAACGCTCTGCTACTGGCGCCAGATTACCTTCTGTGGAGAATCCCCCGCTGGCCAATACACTAATACAGTTGTCTGTTTACCCGCTTCACCAGATGCAGCTCAGAGCTATCAAGCCTTTTACTGGGATCATTCTAGACACTATTGCAGCGCGGACCAGGTGTCTATTCAGATTCAGTGGTGGTATAAAGATGTGAAAAGGTACCCTCCCCTCCGGTTGATTCAGAGATACCTGCCAAATTAAAATATACCCTTAATATTGAAAGCTACCATCGAGGTTAAAATGCACATCTTTAGTTTTAAAACTGCTCCCAATATACAGGGTACTTATCCAGATTTTAAAGATCCATGTGAAAATTCGAAGATATCGTCATCATTAAAACGAAACACCATCAGGATATAGAACGGTACTTTAATATACAAAGGTAACATTCAAGAATCATATAAAATCTCATGATACAAAATTCAAAAGTACCTTCTTGTGGAGTGTGTGTGGTAGGTGGTTAAAGCGTTTGCCTGTGGTGCGAGCAACCTGAGTTCAAATCATGGGGTACACAGGGATTGTTCCAATCCCTTCACCAGATTTTATGTGTGATTTTTGTACTTGAATTTCGAATGGGACGATAAGCCGAGATCCCACGAGCATCACCACTAAGCACATTCAGTATCCTATGATAACGAAAGGTGGTTGTCCCTCGGAAAATAATGTAGCAAACTCTATTGTTATTCATCGAGTAGGCTTGAGTGTACCCTAGCTCAGCATCTTGTGTGTGTGTGTGTGTACGCGTGCGGGTGTGTGTATGTGTGTGTGTGTGTTAATATGTGTGTGCGCGCGCGCTGTGTGTGTGTGTGTGTGTGTGCGCGCGTGCGTGCATGTGTGTATGTGTGTGTGTGTGTGCGTGCGTGCGTGGTGTGTGTGTGTGTGTGTGTGTGTGTGTGTGTGTGTGTGTGTGTGTGTTGTGTGTGTGTGTGTGTGTGTGAGACACATAGGGACGATGACGGCTTGGGTCACGTATCACACACACACACCTTATTTCCCTCCTGTCTCTCCCCCCCCCCCCCACCCCTCCTTAGTTTGCGTGTGCTTTGTGCCATGGAGGTTTCGTCGTTTTTGGTGATTGCTTTCGTAAGTGATGAGAGTGCGCGCCTTGATTTTAGTCTTGAATCAAAATTTGGTGCCTTACAAATGTCATTATTATTATCAAACAGAAAAATACGCATACAGAATAAAATGGGTGGAGTTGCATTGCGACAGACGTGTCTCCGCGGGGAGAATTTCGCATATGACAACAACAACAACAACAACAACAATAACAAAGAATCCGACAAAATAAGTTTAAAGCTTAAGCATAGAACT
>JAPXFY010000012.1:36050909-36053409 GCA_030674185.1 Monoplex corrugatus | reverse complement strand
ATGGGACTAGAGAAGGGAAGATCAGTGTAGGTTGGACTAATACGTGACCTGGAATGATCATTTTAACTCAAAACTTCAGTTCAGAATGACAGTATTAATGCTAAGAAACACACCCAAATTTTCATCCCACAAATTATACACTAGTCCCATGGAATGTCATTGTGGTCATGGGGAAGCTTCATTCGTTATAAAACTTCACGTTCAGCGAGAACAGTGGTAAACTGTTATAAATGTGAACACATAATGTAAATATTGTCAACAGTTCATGAAAATGTGCCCTTTGCACACTGTCCTCAGACATGGTGATTTTAGGCACTTTCTTGGTCTGTGTGACCTTGACCTTGGCATAGTGATATTCCGAACCTATGCATTCGTGATTCCACAACAGCTCACACTAGAAAGGGTGAAAATCCAACCTTACTCGGCTGAGAAAATACTACAAACACATTTTTGTCAGGGACTGACACAAACACACACGCGTACATACGCGCACGCGCACGCACACAACACACACACACACATTCGCGGGGCGGGCGCACTTTCTGAGGAACTTCTGAAAATGAATAATTGAAGTTCGTCTACCGCTGTCCTAGCTTCGCATCATGTTTTATTTCATCTGATACTTCCTCGAGGTCACAGTGACCATGAAATAATAATACAAAATCAGGAATTTCTGTTAGGAAACAGGAATTTCGTGTGTAAAAAGTGTGAAGATTGTTAGAATAGCGTGACTATCTTGTTATTTCTTACAGTTGTTGTCAGAAAGCTTATTGTTTTCCCCAATGGGGCATGGGGATGCTAGGGGCTCTTTCAGTAAAAATAGTATCTCCACCTGGAAATTCCGTGCTAGAATTTCTTCTTTTTTGTCACTCTTTTGCTTTTGCCGTGCTCCTTTGCTCTCTGTCTTTTCTTCCTACCATTTTCTGCCTTGCTAGTGCATTTACCTGTGTGTTCGATAAAGTCTTGCGTACTTTCTTTTAGGATTGATGATTGGATACATGTGTTATGTGCATTTTTTGGCTCTGGGGAAATGAGGCGGAAGCAATTTTAGGTAATTTAGGCCTGTTTTAAAATATGTTTTGGTGTCCTAGTTGTGTTTAAGGACAGAAGGGACACCAAATTTGTTTGGGGTTAATAGGAGTGCCTGACATTATTTTTCATCAGGTTATATAGAAACCATCATAAAAATTCTGGAGCAGGATTATCATGATACTGTCCGGAATGGGTTAAAATAATGCCGAAAAAGCATAAAATAGCAATTCACACACAATTCTTTCAAACATTCTCACTAACAAATCAATTGACAAACCACTTTGTTTTTGCTATTAATTTATTAGTTAGCTCCTGTTCTTTAACATTGGGCATTTATGTCATGTTCCTTGACTTTCTTCCCGGAATTTTGCCTTATGAACAGTAAATGTCAATAAAATCACTAATCGGATGGGGGGTATTTTGTATTCAAGTATGGTTTTTAAATCCCCTATGTGATAAATTGGACGGAGTGGTCAACGCCAGGGGCATCTCCTTAGTGTGCGCGAATGCATTGATATGGGTGCTTAATTTTCTTTTCCTTTTTTTTTCTGTTGAAGTATTGAAGTATGTTTTGAAACGATTATAACCCTGATATGGCTCTACGCAGTCGGCTGGGCTTCAAACAAAGTAACAATAACAACAATAAGCTTACTGTTTTGCGGAGGAAATGTACTGATGATCTTATTCTTCTCATATAAGCTAAGAGCTCCTACTAGCACTTCCATCAAAGCACATAAATCCATGCAAACCTACCTACCTAGCAGAGGTAGCGGGTTTTATGCGGTGTAACCATCCTTTATCCCCGATTTACAGGCAATCATACTCCGCCTTTGGGGAGCTAGGGAGAGAATCTAGAAGGAACATAGGTGAATGATCTGGAAAGCAGAAATAAGAAAGATTTTTGTGAGGGAGGGAGTGCAT
This sequence comes from Monoplex corrugatus, assembly GCA_030674185.1. Taxonomy (NCBI): domain Eukaryota; kingdom Metazoa; phylum Mollusca; class Gastropoda; order Littorinimorpha; family Ranellidae; genus Monoplex; species Monoplex corrugatus. The sequence continues at coordinate 36,051,456 of JAPXFY010000012.1, read as the reverse complement.
GACAGGAAAGAGGAACCCGTATCGACCTAAAAGCAAACTAGGTAAATGTAGCTCTTATGGATTCCAAAACAGGAAAGGATCTTAATTTCTGCGTCCGCGGTACTCCACTGCGGGTGTACCGATCATAACTCAAGTCTTCAGGTCGTCGATCCTTACAACAAGCGTTTCCTGTGGTTTTGCATAGTCTGTGGGCGGTGTGTGTGTGTGTGTGTGTGTGTGTGTGTGTGTGTGTGTGTGTGTGTGTGTGTGTGTGTGTGTGTGTGTGTGTGTGTGTGTGTGTGTGTGTGTCTTGCTCAGTTTTAATAAGACGTCTATTATTGTCTTCGTGTGTCACAGCAATTCTTACGCTGTTTTGTCTCTAAGGTCCCTGACTAGTTGTTTTATAACGTAGAAGTCAAAGCCGTTAGAGAGAAGGAGAAAGAGAGCGAAAGAGAGAGAGAAAGAGAGAGAGAGAGAAAGAGAGAGAGATATGAAACGAAACTTTATTTTTCAACGATGTTAATGATATAAACACTAGTACGTAGGCAAGCTTACATATTTGTCGATG
>JAPXFY010000012.1:36043409-36048409 GCA_030674185.1 Monoplex corrugatus | reverse complement strand
TTGAAAACACCCAACACGATGCACGCCTGTTAAAGACAGGTGTGTGCAAACTGTGCAGTAGCATACTACGTGCACAGGTAGGCAAGACACGTGCGTACACGCATCCTAGAGGACTGTTTCAGTTTCAGTTTCATTTTCTCAAGATGACGTCTCTGGGCTCGGAACAAATTCCATATGCACTAACGTCACGGGTGCCACGTGTATGGCGATCGTGGCATATGCCTTAAGCCTGCACGTACACCTGAGCTGGCCAGGTCCTGAGGCCCTACCTAGACTATGTTTTACCTATTCTATATTTTGTACTGGTATTTTATCAGCCTCCCACTGGAACAATCTTGGTTACATGTAATTGACATGTGCACACATGTGTGTATCTTACCTTCAAAAAAGGAACATATATAAAGTAAATAAATAAATAAAGTTCTGAATCATAACGCAACTAGCTATTCTGTATAAACTCGTCTCACAGGACAGCACCCCTCCCCCTAGTCAATGCGCAAATGCTCAGCTGTCTATCAACTAGGCGAAGCCAATACTTCCTCAATATAATAAGAATATAGTAAGTAAGTAAGTAAGTAAGTAAGTAAGTAAGTAAGTAAGTAAAAGAGGACTGGAACACGATCAGTAAAACAGTGATAATAGACACAACCGGCCAAAAGACGGGCGTGATCTCGGATTTCTGATCGGAGGGATTGGAGGTGGCACGCACAGAGTTTCATTAGCACAGGATTCAAACCTCTGCAGTCATAGTGGATGGTGAGAAGTTGGCCTTAATCAACACCCTCCACAGCTCGTGTGTCAAGTAATTGGATATATAGGGAGTGGTACTCCTTCGTCTTGATTCGCCGTTTTCCCTTTTCGTCACTTCCTAATACGTCATTTCCTGTTATGCCATATTTTTCAGTTTTGCCATAATGAAAAACGCGACATTACTGATGTCCTGTTTCGCCACATACACACACACCAAAGAGTATATTCTTTCAAAGATTACATTACGTTTATTTTTCATTATCGAAACTTGAAAAGTACACACACATGCACACACATATGCATATTTGCACAGACGCACATACGCACTTCACGCGCGCGCGCGCGCGCCACACACACACACACACACACACACACACACACACACACACACACACACACACACACACACACACACACACACACACACACACACACACCACTTAATGATGTGATAAGAAACACAGTATATTGGCCTAACCCTTACCATGCGAAAAACCTCACGCGTAAGGCAAGGTCTTGGTGGTCAATTTATGAAGCCTACGAAAGTGTTGAAAATGATAAGTGGCGAACCGGCACTGAATGATATGGCGATTTGACACTAAAAACCAAACGTGCTTACTCAAACAGAAATGTGATATTTTTGGCATGAGGCGAATTGGAAAGTGACGAATGCGTATGTCACCTTCATCTCCCCACAGCAAACTGGTGCCGGGTGAGGCGAAGGGCAACAAGTTTTCTCATCATACCTTCCTCTAGTGTTTTATCCTTCCTACTTGAGTCTGTCTCCTTCGAGGAGCAGCAAGCCACCGACAGGGACAACAGGCGCCGAGCGACCTTGTTGACCAGGATAAGAGATCCAAGCGTTGTGTCCTGATGTCTGAGGTTCGTTCCGCGAGAGAGAGAGAGAGAGAGAGAGAGAGAGAGAGAGAGAGAGGTGTGTGTGTGTGTGTGTGTGTGTGTGTGTGTGTGTGTGTATGTGTGTGTGTGTGTGTGTCTGTTTCGTTATTTGAGAGAGAGCGAGACAGAGAGAGGTGTGTGTGTGTGTGTGTGTGTGTGTGTGTGTGTGCTCTGTGTGTGTGTGTGTGTGGTTATTTGAGAGAGAGAGAGAGAAAGAGAGAGAGAGTGTGTGTGTGTGTGTGTGTGCGTGCGTGCGCGTGCGCATGTGTGTGTGTGTGTGTGTGTGTGTGTGTGTGTGTGCGTGTGTGTGTGTGTGTGTGTGTGTATGTTAAAATACGTGTGTTTAAGTGTGTGTGTATTTGAGAGTGTGTTGGGGGAGGGGGTGCGTGGCGCATGTGAGAGAAAGACAGAGAGACACAGACAGACATAGAGAGACAGAGAGGGCGGATTGACCTGCGTAGGAACTACGTGTAAATCAGTGTCAGCTGGATATAAATCTCGTCCAGTCTTCATGTTCTCTTCACACCCCTCCCATTCCCCAACCCCAGAAGGCCTGTTGTGGGCTGGCATTGAACTGCAGAGACGTCTGGTCATGAGTCTGTGACATTTTTTTTACCGACATAAGACAGAGGCTTGCTGAAAGTGGAAGCTGTAGGAACATTACGTCTTCAGCTGTATTGGATGGGGACAGAAAGGATGGGAGATATACTTGCAGCGACAAAAGATGGATTCGTACGAAGGACCATGACCACCAACGCCATTCGGCATGGCACATGATGATGATGATGTGTCTTCACCATCTAAACCCAGATACTTGCGGAAAAGAGAAGATAATAGGACGATTATTGCTCTCGCAGCTAAAGGCAGAACCTAGCTGAAAAAGGAAGACATAAGACCATTATCTCTTTAGCGACCAAAACCAGAAGCCCGCCGATTGTGGAGGATACATGAGCAATGTCTTTCCGGTGATTAAAGGCAGATGCTCGCTGAAAGTTGAGGAGATAGGAGCATTATCTCTTTTGTGACTAATGCAAGAAACTTGCTGATTAAAAAAAAAGTATAGGACCATTATCTCTTTAGCAACTAAAACCAGAATCTTGCTGAAAAAGGAAGATATGAGAATTTTCTGTTTAGTGACTAGAGCCAACAGCTCGCTGAAAGTGGATGATACCGATCATTATGTTATCAAAGACTACAACACTGGGGCTGGACTGAGAGACAGTTGAGGGTTAAGGGGAAACGGAAGGAGGGTGGGGAAACCGAGTGAGCTTGGGGAGGGATGTAGGAGCGGAACTGAACATCAGACGTACCCGGTGGGCAGGATAACCAAGCAGATAAGACATCAGGCTTTCAGTCGGAAAGTCTGAGTTTAACCATTTGTGGTAACCTCTAATGGGTAAAGGGTCGACATTTTTATTCGGATCTTCCATGTCAAAATATGTGCAGATGGGCTAATACCTGAATCCCGTTTGTGTGTATGCCCATGTAGCGCATCAACTACGCAAGTTGAAAATTTTACAAGCCGTTCGGGGTTTTACGGAAACACGAAAATAAACACTATGGACGCCCCAGAGGGAGTATGACTGCCTGCATAGGGGTGGTGGGGAAGGAGGGGGTGGAAAACCGCTCCAAACATGCAAAAGCTCTCTTGTCACTAAAACAGTAGAAGAACTTTGCCAATGATTGTAGAAACTAAATGTTTACACTCGTTCGGTCTTGTGCAGGGTTGGAAGCGGTATGGCTCTGAGCTTAAATAAATGATTGTTACATCTCCTTTGAATGAAGTGGTAAGTTATTTCATATTGACTGGGGGGAGATTCTGTTGTGTGTGTGTGTGTGTGTGTGTGTGTGTGCGTGCGTGCGTGCGTGCGTGCGTGTGTGGTGTGTGTGTGTGTGTGTGTGGTGTGTGTGTGTGTGTGTGTAGATTACAACCCGCTTGACACTTTCATGGTAGTGAACGCCGCATCGCTTATCATGGTGTCAACTTGTAGTTGCTAGCTACCGACCAGTGATGGGGTGCCATTATCGTTTGTTGATGGCCAGTACCTTTCTTTCCGTAGTCTCTACTTAGGAGACTGACACCCTCCTTTTCTCTTTTTGTCTGTCTGTCCGTCTGCTGTCAGTCGCTTGTTGTCTCTGTCTGTCGCTTTGTCTGTCTGTCTGTCTCTCTCTCCCTCCTCTCTTTCTCTCATTCTGATTCTCTCTTCATATCTGTCCATCTGCTGTCGGTAGGTCACTCTCTGTCTCTCACTGTCTGTATCTGTCTGTCTTTGTCTCTCTGTTTGTGTATAATAGTAAGACTAGCTGTAAGATGGATCCATTGAGACCTAATGCTACTCTCCTTTTAAGTAATGAAGTGTTTTCAAGTTACTTTCTTTGCTTCCTTCCTCGCATTTACGTGTGTCTTCAGGCGGGGGTGTTTATTTTTCTCCTAATGGCGATCTGTGATGTGTGCATGCATGTCTGTGCATGCGTACAAGTTCATATTGTTTATAGCCCAGCCGACTTCTGGATCCATATCAGGGCTAACAGATGTCAGAAAGGTTAAAATATAAGACAACAGGTGAAAAACAACAACAAACAAAAAAAACAAAACATGCTCACTGTTAATGTGTGCGTGTGCACGTTTGTGTGTATGTACACGGGGGCGCATGTGTATGTGTGTATGCATAGTTCTGTCAATTGAAATTGAATAAGTGTTGAATGTTTCTGTGCGCATATTTACGCTGTTGTGTGTGCTCGGATTCACGTGTACTTCTTTCTTCTTCTTTCCTCCCCTCCAAACATAATTGATCTGTTCTAAATATTCTACTAGTAGTAAGAAACTCTGGGGAGAGAGCTGGACAGCAGAAGGTCTTCAGAGGAGGAACTCCCGTCAAGCAAGTGTTTCCGTCCTTAAACTCCTGACACTCTAAGGGGGCCGGGCCGCATCCGGGTCATGTTCCTGGATGTCCCTCTGTTGTCACCATTTTTTTTCTAAAATAGAAAATTGTTCTCCTCCGAGAATCGAACCCGCGCTTCCTAGGTGGTCAGGTTTCCAAAGGCAAAGTCACCCCTTGGACAGATGTCTTAACCATTTGGCTATCAGTGGCCAGCAACATATTGAGGGAAATTTCAGCCTTACGAAGTTTATTTTTATTCCTCCAGGTCCAGATCCAGCTGGAGCTTTTTTTTTTCTGTTGCTTCTACTATTGCCGTTAGAGCTCTGGTCCTCTTTCTCCCCGAAATCGAGAGTTGTTTCATGAGGTTATAGGCTGATGTGCCTATCAACCCCCTTGCTCCGACCTCTATGGCGAGGATTTTGGCTTGATCTGTTCTAAATGTTTTACTAAGTTATATTCCTACATTTTCTT
>JAPXFY010000012.1:36033409-36035909 GCA_030674185.1 Monoplex corrugatus | reverse complement strand
GAAAGAAAGAGAACAGTCTCATGGCTTAACCATCCATCATATCATTTTGATTCAAAACGGCAGCAGAGAGGGACACCATGCAAATGATGTGATAATGTTCCGGAGAACAATTTTGTCGATCGAGGGATCGCAGATCCAACACTGGCTTTTCACGAGGAAAAACACATCTCGGCATAAAGGTTGTATCGCTTGACCATCCATTATATTATCGTTTTGCTTCAAAAGTGCGATGGAGAAGGAACCATTGCAAATGGAGTGATAATATTCGTGGATGAGAGATCATGGAAAGATTCGACTGTGGTTTTCAGCGATAAAAAGCAAGACTCGGTGTAACGGCGGACTGGCTTGAAGATCATCCATCATATTATTGTCGTTTTCACTTCACAACCATACCACAGAAAATGCCACCGGTAACGACGAAATAATATTCAGGAGAACAATTTCATCCACAGAAAGATCGCCAACGGATTCGACTGTGCCTCTCAACAATGAAAATCTAAACTCGTGGTTACGGTTATATGACTTGACCATCCATCGTTTCGTTTTATAAGTCCAACGAAGAAGAAACTAACGACAACAAGGTACGTATTGATATTCTGTAAAACAAGTTGGTGAATCGAGATTTCACGAAGAGGTTTGAAAGTGGATTTCGTTACTGTGAAAAGGAAACCGGAGCAACTGTTATACGGCTTCGCCATTCATCATACCATCATTTTACTTCCGAGAAGGATCCAGTGTGAATGGCGTGATAATAATGAACAGAACAATTTCGGGCATCGAGAGATCAGGGAATGATTCCACTGTGGTTCTCAACGAGGAAAATTGCACCTCCGTGAAAAGATTGTATGACCTGATTATCCATCGATTTTGCTTTAAATCACGACGAATAAAGAGATCAATGAAAATGATGTGATAATAGTCAGCAAAACAATTTCCTGGATAGACAGATCATGGAGAGGACATAAAAAGTCACTGGACGAAGAAAAGCACAACTTGGTGAAAATATCTAAACTAAGTATCAAGACAAGAACAAGCAACTGTATTTTGGGGAAGAAAAGGATAACTTATGCAGGTAATCAGATACATAGCAACGGGCGCGATAACCAAAGTGGGTAAGACTCGACTTCAATAAAGTCTGGTTCAGTCCTGTCTGAGTGCCTCTCACCTGGTGCTAAAGAGTGGAGAATTGTCCGACCTCCCAGGTAAACATGTGTGCAGACATGTTAGTGCCAAAGCCCCCTTCATGTGGATCGTGCGCAGAATATCACGTATGCACGATAAAGACTTAAGTCATGTCTGCGTCAGGTGGGCCTGTGGAAACATAAAAACACCCGCCAAGCACGTTTATCGAAGACGGAGTATGCAGACTGAGCAGTAGCATACCGACTGCGCAGTGTGAGTAAAACAATGTGCATACGGGACACGTATCCGAAGGAAATCGGAATGCTAAAACAAGAAATAAGTAAACAAATAAATGAATTAACAAAGACACAAATAAATAGAAAAATAGAAAAATAAATAAATGAATAAATGAATAAGTAAATAAATAAATAAATAAATGAATAAATAATAAACAAACAAACGAATAAATATATAAATGAATAAAATCATGATAATAAACAAACAAACGACTAAATAAATAAATGAATAAAATCATACGTAGCTAGAAAAAGGTGTGGGACCAGAATGATTTCAGCACTTTTGTATTGCAATTCGTAATGCACAAGGCTTTTAATATATTCCACCCAATACCGATCCGTTTGTTCTTGCTGTTTCTACCATCATTTTCTTTTTTCTCTTCAGTGCTTTTGTTCATACACACACGCGCCCGCGCGCGCACACGCACACGCACACACACACACACCACACACACACACACACACACACACACACACACACACACACACACACACTCACACACTCAAAAACACATACACACACATACACGTATTCACACACACACACACACACACACACACACATACACACACACGACAAACACACACACGACAAACACACACACACACACACACAAACACCACACACACACACACACACACACACACACACACACACACACACACACACACACACACACAACACACACATTTCACACACAATCAACACACACTACACACATACACACACACACATCTACACACATACAACACACACACAACACACACAACACACACACACCAACACACACACACACAACACACACACACACACAACATTTTCTCTTCTCTGGCTCTGTGTGTGTGTGTGTGATGTGTGTGTGTGTGTGTGTGTGTGTGTGTGTGTGTGTGTGTGTTCTCTCTCTCTCTCTTTCTCTTTCTCTGTCTGATGTTTGCTTGTTCGCTCGGTCGCTTTTTCTCTCTGTCTTTCTCTAATATGCACACACAAATACACACACAGACACACAGAGCTAGAGACAGAGACAGAGAAAATGTGTGTGTGTGTGTGTGTGTGTGTGTGTGTGTGTGTGTGTGTGTGTGTG
>JAPXFY010000012.1:35993409-36028409 GCA_030674185.1 Monoplex corrugatus | reverse complement strand
AGTGAGAGAAAGAGACAGATTGGTCATCATCATCATCATCAGGTGCCCTGCCGCTTGGCGTTGGCGATCATGGACTTCCATCTGTCTATCTCTCGTTGCCCCAAGCATCTCCCCCACCCTCCCCGTCCCCAGCCACTCTGCAAGTCCGTCCAATATCTTCTCCCTGGGTCTACCTGGTGCTCTCCTTCCCTCCAGCTTTCCCGTTGTGACCAGGTGCTCCAAATCCCCTTTCCTCATAAAATGGCCTACAAATGTTGCCTGTCTTTTCCCAATCTTCCTTATGAATGATCTGCTTGTGTCTGCCTCCATCAAGACTGTCTCGTTTGTTTTCTTTGCTGTCCGTGGAACTCTCAACATTCTTCTTAGAAACCACATCTCGGCTGCCTCAATCTTGTTCTGGCTTTGCTTGTTGACTGTCCACGCCTCACATCCGTACAACAGTATTGGTTCTATATAACATTCAAGAACTCTTTTCCTGATGTTAATTGCTTGTCATCTTTTTGAATGCTGTTTTGGCTTGGCCGATTCTGCTGGCTATTTCTGATGTGCATCCGCTGTCTGATGAAATGATCGTTCCCAGGTATCTAAATTTGTCAACCTGTGTCAAGGCTGTGCCATTTGCTGTTAATTTACATGAGGGGATATCATGTTTTTTACTGATCACCATGACTTCAGATTGGTAGAGAGACAAAAAGAGAGACAGTTAGGGAGAGAGAAAAAGATTGTGAGAGAAATATACATATCAGAGAGAGAAACAGATGGGGAGAGAGACAGAGAGAGACACACAAAGAGAGTTTAGGAAGAGAAAAAGAGATTAAGAGAAACAGAGTAGGGAAAGAGACAGAATAAGGAAATAAAAATTGAGAGAGAAAGAGAGAGTGGAGAGAGAGAGAGAGAAATTGAGAGAGAAAGAAAGAGCTGCAAAAGAGAAAGACATTGGGAAGAAAAACAGACAGAGAGAGTACGGAGAAACAACAATATTGAGAAACAGAAAGAAAGGCAGAATAGAGAAAAAAAGATAGAATAGAGAGAGAGAAAAGAATTGGAGAGAGAAAGAGAGAGAGAAAAAAATTGAGAGAGAGAATAGGGATAGAGAAAGAGATTGAGATGGGGAGAGAGAGGGGGGGGGGGAGAGAATGTCTTTGAGTAGAGAAAGAGAAACACAGTAAGGTGAAAGACAGATTGAACGAGAGACAGTAGAAAGAGAGAGAGAGAGAGAGAAGAGAGAGAGAGAGAGAGAGAGAGAGAGAAAGACGGAGAGACAGAGACAGTACGGACAGAGACAGAGAGAGGAAGAGAGAGCGAGGGAGGTGGGGAAATACCAAGAGAAAGAGGCCCATGCTCGTTGGCTTGGTACATGGGAGATTTAACAGAATATGGATCGTGAGAGTTTGTAAAACGAAGCGAAACATTGGGGATTGGAGGCTGAGCGAGGAGGGAGAGGGAGGGTAGTTCTGGGGTGTCTGTCTTTCGTCTGTGAGAGGTCTGCTGTATCGGTATGGTACGGTGTACGAATTTTTTTTCTCTTGTTGTGGTGGGTCTGTGCGATGTATCAATATCTGTGATACTGTATCAGTTCGATGTCATAAAAAAACGATTTTCGGCATAAAATGTTTGTTCAGTGTTTCTGTCTCATTTGTCAGTATATGTGATGCTGCCTCAGTAATGTGTTATAAACGATTTTTCGGCGTAATTTTTTTTTTTATTATGGTCTGTCTGTCTTATTCTTCAGTGTCTGTGATGCTGTATCAGTATAATGTCATAAACGATTTTCTCGAAAAATTCTGGTTATGGTATGTCTGTGTTATTTGTCAGTGTCTGTGATGCCCTATCAGTGTGATATCATAAACGATTTTCTCGTAAAATTCTGGTTATGGTATGTCTAGTGTGTCGGTGTCTGTGATGTTGTATCAGGAGATGTCATAAAACAATTTCTATTTTCTCGTAAAATTTGGTTATGGTATGTCTGATTTGTCCGTGTCATTTTTCGTAAAATTCCGGTTATGGTATGTCTAAAGTGTCAGTGTCTGTGATGTTTTATCAGTATGGTGTCATAAATGATTTTCTCGTAGAATTCTGGTTATGGTATGTCTGATGTGTCAGTGTCTGTAATACACTATTAATATGGTCTCATAAACGATTTTCTCGTAAAATTCTGTTTATGGTGTGTCTGATGTATCAGTGACTGATGCTGTATCGATATGATGTCATAAACGATTTTCTCTTAAAATTCTGGTTATGGTGTGTCTGATGTATCAGTGACTGATGCTGTATCGATATGATGTCATAAACGATTTTCTCTTAAAATTCTTGTTATGGTATGTCTGATGTGTCAGTGTCTGTGGTCTGTGTCAGTATGATGTCATAAAATGATTTTCTCGTAAAATGCTGGTTTTGGTATGTCTGACGTGTCTGTGCTTGTGATGTTGTATCAATATGATGTCATAAAATGATTTTCTCGTAAAATGCTGGTTATGGTGTGTCTGATGTGTTGGTGTCTGTGGTGCTGTATCAATATGATGCCATAAACGATTTTCCGCAAAAAAAAATTCTTAAGAACCAGGAATACACAAAAATAAAATCAAAACGCGCAATCAGTAGATCTATAATAAAACAAGACGGGCGCAAATTTTTGGCCAACTGGCCTTTGTCAAGCATATACAAAAGACAAGAAAGAGTAAACACACAACACTTAGCAGGGGGCGGGGGGGGGGGGGGGGGGGGGGATAGTCGAGAATTTCCGTAACAGGGTGTTGAGCAGAAGGAAAATGGGCAGATTTACACTTCTTGTCATGGTACGTCTGTTTGATGCAACGGTATCTGCTGTGTCGCTGTGTCAATTTGGATTCATAAACGATCTTTTTTCGGCGTAAAATTCAGTGCTCATCCTGGGAAAAGTCCTTTGTTAAAGTGTATCGCGGCGCTATCCATTTCTCTTTCCTTTCCCAAGGCCTGGCACCCCCCCCCCCCACCACCACCACCACCACCAGCCACCAACATTTTTCCCACCCCGACCCCTTTTCCACCCGTTCTCCTATCTTAGGAGAGAAAAAAATGGGAAGTTATTTTCATGTCTACCTGGAGAATTGTCTGTGTGCTCGTGCCTGCATGTTTCTATGAGTGTGTTTCAGTTTCAGTTACAGTTTCTCAAGGTGACGTCTCCGCGCTTGGAATGAATTCCATATGCATTAACGTCACAGGTGACATGTGTATGGTGTGTGAGTGTGTGCGTTCGAATGTGTTGTGTGTGTGTGTGTGTTGTATGTGTGTGTGTGTGTGTGTGTGTGTGTGTGTGTGTGTGTGTGTGTGTGTGTGTGTGTGTGTGTGTGTGTGTGTGTGTGGCATTAACGTCACAGGTGACATGTGTATATGTTTGAGCGTATGCGTTCGAATGTGTGTGTGCTCGCGTGCGTGTGTGTATATATGTGTGAGTGCGCGTGCGTATGCGTGTGTGCACATACAAACAGTTAAAGCAAAGGTCTGTCTAATCGTTTATCGACTGATTTTTTAAGACTAAATCTAGGCCACAGAATCTGGATTAATGGAAAGTCTCGAACCAGCAGATTCAGTTGTCAAACTAGTTATCTTGTAATTATTGCCTGTTATGCGGATACGTGGGGGCTCGTCTGGATTTTTACTATATTACTGTGTCAAACCTGCATATATGATTTCAAATGAGATTCGTTACTCGTTAATGTTACAATTCTGCAAGAGCCGTGTGGACTCAAGATTTGATGTCTCGAGTTTGGTCTCAACCCGCATCATGAAAAATTACCTTTTCACTGCCTGTCTTACTACTGCTCCAGTTAGTTTAGAGTTTCATAGGCCCATTTCCACCTTCCGTCCCCCCTCCCCCCTCCCCCGGCTACATTTCAAGGCCTTGCCAGCGCATAGGGTTTGGCGCAGGCTGAATAAGTCTGTCAGGTAACCGCCGGCAGATTTTTCGGTAGAGCGCGTATGGACTTGTTCGAGGGCGGTGAATCTTTGTTGAACAAACTCCAAACGTATTTATATGTATGTAGCCAAATTACAGGTCAAAACTGTGACTGTGTACAATTTCAGTTTCAAATGAAATCCGACAATCGGGAAGGTTACAATTCTGCAAGATATTGACAGAGGCAAAGGCCGTAACAGTGTAAAAATCAAGGGACGTAATTGTGTGTCAAGGTGGCTGTCTTGCCAGGGCTATGTTTTCACTCTGTCTCTGCCTGTGCCTCTATTTCTGTCTCTGTGTCTGCGTATCTGTCTGTCTCTGCCTCTCTCTCTCTGTTTGGTAGTAACTGTGGTGGAATTGATTATCATGATGGTTGTGGCGTGTGTATGTAAATGTGCGTGTTAGATGACGAGGGGGAGGAGGGAGAGGCGCCTGAGAAAAAGGTGAGATATTTAGAAAACATGTTACCCAATCAGTTTGAAAGATGTCACCAGCTGTTTGTGGATGACTCTTTACCAGGTTGTGGTCGAAGGTGTAGACCGTTGAAGAATCGTGAATTTAGGACAAGATGTCGAAGTCAAGGTCACATGGACCCAAAAAAAAAAAAAAAAGCTTAAAATCAGTATTTTTGGGAAGGTACACGTGTGGACAGCGCCGTCTCATGAGCTTTCATTCACATTTATATTGTTTTCACGGTTGTGACAATTTACCACTTTCCTCGATAAGCATTAAGTTTTATTTCTCCTAAAGCTTCGTCGCATCTTAAAGTCCAACCCTCATTCTCGTGTCGTGGCCGTTAGGTGGAAACAGACAAAGCCTAGTTAGGGAGTGGGCGGGGTTTGGTTGGAGCCTCGACGGACCTAGCAAGTCCATAATGGTACTATACAATCGCTTAAAAAAAAAAAAAGAGACTCAGAGTGACAGAGACAGAGAAACAGACAAATAAGCAGACAGACAGACAGACAGAGCTTGACATCACATGGCGTTTCTTCACTTCTAAGCATTCCAGCTCGCTGCTGACCGTTAATCCTTTCTCCCTTCGACAGGCGGAAATTTAACCCTCACTCCCGCACCCTATCCACCAACCGCAAAAAAATTAACCCTTTGACTCTCACCCTATCCACCAGCTTCCAGCACGAAGCTGTTGATAGGGTGTGGGAATCAAACGGTTAAGTTTTTTTTTGCTTTGGTAGCGTGGTTGATAATGCAGGATGCTGGTGGACAGTGTGCGGGAGTCAACGGGTTTTAAAATAAAGAAGAATGAAAAAGCTTCTTCAAAGTCGCAGTGACCTGAAAAGGTGCAATTTTTTTTGGTATAAAAAGAGATTATCAGAATGGCATTGAACGTCTTGTTCTTATTTTTTTTTTTTTTTTTTTTTTTAATATGTAATTTGGGGAAGGAGTTATCGTGTACATTGAAGCGAACAAAACTTTGACAATGCCAATCGACCACGTCACAACTTAAGCGCAGAATGGACGGGTTCAGTGAAGGTGAAATTGTTATTGTTCTGTAGCACCCATGCACGGATGCACGCACACGCACACATGAACACACACGCACGCACAGACACACACACCAGGAAGGAGAATGAGAGACTCAGAGAGAGGTCACGGTAAATGTGCCGCGAAGGCGATTCAGTGAAGATGAAAATTATTAAAGTTTTATCACACACACACACACACACACACACACACACACACGCATACACACAACACACACACACACCCCACACCACACACACACACACACACGAACACGCACACGTATACACACACGCGCTGGCACACACACACACACACAAACACACACACACACGCACCACCCACATACACACACACACACACACACACACACACACACACACACACACACACACACACACACACAGAGAGAGAGAGAGAGCGCACAGAAAGAAAGAAAGTAACAGAGACAGAGATGCAGAGAGAGAGAAAGAGAGACAGACAGGCATTGTGCATCATTCGTTTGTTTTCCTAGATCCTGTCTGCCAACACACCTCCCCTCCCCTCTTTCAAAATGTAGACGTACATGTGCATTTATCTATTAGTATTTCACTTGTTTATTAGTCTTGCATTTACCTGTCAGTGTGATATAAATGATGTGTTGTTTTGTCTTCCGCTGCTGCCTTAATCCTCCCTGTAAGTGCATGTCAGCCTGTCGCACACGCACAGCAATGATAGCAATGATGACTGTGGCTTTGAATATGAGCCCCGGCCAGCGTCTGCGGTCATCTGTAATACTGTAATATTTTTGCTTTTCTTGTTCAGTGGAGTTTGTAAGGATTCATCACACTCGGACAATTCCTTACGCGCTCCACCCAAATCTGTCAGCAATTACCTGGCAGACTTCCCAGAGCAAAAAAACCCGATGCGCTGACAAGGTCTTGAAATGGGGAGTGGAGGGGAAGGGACAGGAAAGGGATCTATGCAACACTATAAAGCTGACTTTAATTATTTATTCATTTGCTTTATATATATGTTCCTTTTTAGAAGGTAAGATACACAGATACATCTGTCATTCACAGTAACCAAGCTTATTCCGGTGGTACGCTGATACATTATCAGTATGAAATATAGACTATGTAAAACATAGTCATGTAGGGCCTCAGGACCTGGCCAGCTGATGGGTTTATGTGCAGGCTTAAGGTTTGTGCCTCGATCACCATACACATGGCATCTGTGACGCTAGTGCATACGGAATTCGTTCCGAGCGCGGAGACGTCATCTTAAGAAACTGAAACTGAATCTGAAACTCACACACACACACGCGCGCGCACGCACACACACACACACACACACACACACACACACACACACACACACACACACACACACACACACACACACACACACACACACAAACACTGTATTTCATTCTCTCGCATTCTCTCTCTCACGTTAACATGTTTAGTACATCAACTGACGATCTAATCCATTTTAGATGTGGTTATTACTGTTATCTTTGTGTTAATATTGTTGGATTTTTGACTGGATGTAAAAAAAAAAAGCATACACGTACTGGTTATTTCATACCCTGGTGATCAAGTTTGTTTTGTTCTTGTTTCCCCTCTGTTTTTTCTGCCAATCTAACATAGCAATATATTCAAAACTGGGAAATATTTAACATATGCACAGAACCTTTTTGTGATATGCATGATTTCAACCATAATTTTATAAACGAATATGGACCAACATTTGAAATATATAAGGACACAAATTAGCTCAACCCTTTGACTCCTGCACCCTGTCTACCAACTGCAAAAGCTTAACCCTTCGACGCCCTTTCCTGCAGGAAGCTGGTGGAGAGGATGAGGGAGTCGAAGGGTTAAGTTTTTACTTTGGTAGCATGGTTGACAATACAGGATGCTGGTGGACAGGGTGTGGGAGTCAAAGGGTTAAGTATATCAGAAAACACATTCCATCATTTTAGATATACAAAACACCCAGTAATAGCGATCTTTTATGCCCACTTTTCAAAGTTTCCCAGGAAGATGAAGTACATTTTCTATAATGCTGCCTAGCAATCCATTCGGTTCGTGAGAAATATATTCGCTCAAAGTGTCACAGAGAACTGTGAGAATCAGGATTTGGCCCGGTATAGGAGTCATCATCATCATCATCATCATTATTTATTATTATTATTATTATTTTGTCATTATTATTATTATCATTATTATTATTGTTATTAGAATCCTTCGTACTTACGCTCACCTCATTGATGTTATCAACTGACACCGATGTTTTACGGAGTCGGCTGGGCTTTCAGCAACAATAAGAATAAGACACTGATGTTGTTCGAATTTTATTTTTATTTCTTCACAAAACGCTTACTTGTAGAGATGTAGCAACTTCATGACACTTTTTTAGAATTGATCATTTAAGTGATAGTGTGTCTGTGCATATCATTTCTTTTATTTCTGTGAATGATTTAAAATGCTTTTGTTGATGGAAACGTGATTCATATTATGCTGTGAAACGCCCTTTCATGACGCGTCCAGGGTCTGTACATGAATAAATCGTCGGCATCCGTATCCCTCTCTCTTTTCTTCTTTCATTGAATGTTAAAAAGCACATAGGGGCTTATTTATTACATTTCATTGTCAAGAAAAAGCTGTCTCTGTTTCTCTTTTTGTTTCTGTCTGTCTGTCTGTCTGTCTCTTTCTCTCTCTCTCTCTTTCTTTCTTTCTTCTTCTTCTTCTCTGTCTCTCTCTTTTTCTTCTTCTTCTTCTTCTATCTCTCTCTCTCTCTCTCTTGTCCACACACATACACACTTTCTCTCTCTTCTTCTTCTTCTTCTCTCTCTCTCTCTTTCTTCTTCTTCTTCTTCTGTCTCTCTCTTTCTTCTTCTTCTTCTTCTCTTCTATCTCTCTCTTTCTTCTTCTTCTTCTTCTTCTTCTCTCTCTCTCTCTTCTCTCTCTCTATGTTTCTTCTTCTTCTTCTTCTTCTCTCTCTCTCTCGCTCTTTCTTCTTCTTTTTCTTCTTCCTCTCTCTCTCTCTCGCTCTCTTTCGTCCAAGTAAAGCTTCTCATGGCTAAAGCCAGAAACACGAACAGGTAGTCTGCATGGCTGATTATAGCCACAAAGTGTTTGCTTGAATCAAACAAAAGTCGTGGAAGACAAATGGAATGACTGGCTCTGCTGCGAGCCAGTGGCATGAGCACACGAAACATCGTGATTCTGGGTTTTCTCTTTCTGTTGTAAGAGGCCTGTTTCAATGACATGTTAGATCTACAGCATTCTGTCTGCGTTTTTTTTTGTTTTTGTTTTGTTTTTGTTTGTTTTTTTCTCGCTTTTTTGTCCGAGAATAAGCAGTTTTGTTTTTAACATCGTTTCAACGTTAGGAAGTCTACAATTCCTTCTTCTATGGATGTAGAGAAAAGTACATGTTAACCAGTTTATTTACCTCGTAAATCAGGGTTTTTGTCATGCTGTTTTAGCCATTTTCACACACACACACACACACACACACACACACACACACACACACACACACACACACACACACACACACACACACACACACACTCTCTCTCTCTCTCTCTCTATTCTCTCTTCTCTCTCTCTCTCTCTGTTTCTCTTTTTGTCTGTCTCTGTCTGTCTGCCTGTCTGTCTGTCTCTGTCTGTCTGTCTGTCTGTCTGTCTCTCTTACTTTCTCTCTTTCTCTTCCGGTTTCTTTTCTGTATCTCTCTCTGTTTCTTATTCTGTGTGTTTTACCAGGAATGGGCGATTTTGTTTCAAATTCTTTTCTCGATGGAAACCAGTGGATGTGCACAAATTTATTACCCTCGTAAATACAGAATTTTGCCTTGATTTGTCTTACACCGTCTTCTCTTCCTTTTTCTGTCAACCACTCTGTGTCTTTCTTTGTGTGTCTCTCTCTTTCAGTTCAAATATTTCTGTCTGTCTTTCTCTCTGTTTACATTCAGATGCTTTATATACATGTGCTTTTTGTCCTTAGCTTTTGACATTCCTTTCTAGTTCTATACTATTTTCTGTTGTTTCTGTGCATATTTCTTTTCAAAGACAATTTGTGGCATACATGCGTGTGTATAGAAATACATGATTAAACGCTCGAATGTTAGGGATTTAGGTTATACATCGCTTGATAAAATTTTGTGTTGCTAATTCCATATAATCTGGTAAAAAAAAAAAGAGTTGTTGAAATAAGTTTTATCTATGTAGATTACTAGTGGCAAATATGTTTTCAAAGTGGCATATACAGTGATATTTGTATCATTAAAAAGATCAAGTAATTGCTCTTCCCCCCATGGGGATACCGGGGGGGAGGGGGGTGGGGGCTCTTTCACTATAAATAATATCCCCACATTCTGGAAATTCTGTGCTAGAAATTTCATCTTTTCTGCCAATCTCTTTGTCTCTATATTATCCATTTGCTTTCTGTCGTTTCTTCCAATCACTTTCTGCCTTGCTGGTCCATTCACCTGTATGTATTCGATAAAGTCTTACGTACTTTCTCTTAAAAATTGATTACTGGGTACGTGTATTAGGTGCATTTTTGGCTTTAGGGAAATGAGATATGCGAAATCAATTTTAGGCAATTCAGGCCCGTTTTATGTATGCTTAAATGTCTTTGATAATGTTTAAATTTGTATTCAGGTGTATTTTTCAAATCTCATGTGATAAATTGGATGAAATGGTCAGCGCCAGGGGCGTCTCCTCAGATTATGTGCACGAATGCATTGATGAGTGTACTTAATTTTTTACTTTTTTTTTTTTCATGTTGAACTATTGTGTGTGAATTGCAATGGTTATAGCCTTGGTATAGATCTACGCAGTCGGCTGGGCTTTAAACTAGAATAACACAAACAATTACATGTACTTCTGTCTCTCTGTCTCCTCTCTCTCTCTCTCTCTGTCTCTCTCTGTGTGTGTGTTGTGTGTGTGTGTGTGTGTGTGTGTGTGTGTGTGTGTGTGTGTGTGTGTGTGTGTGTGTGTCTGTGTGTATGTATGTGTGTGTATGTGTGTATTCAGAGACAAAACGACTCTGTTTTTGTATATATGTATGCATATGTTTCATGCACCTCTCTGTCTGTCTGTCTGTCTGTCTGTGCGTGTAAATGCGTGGTGTGTGTGTGTGTGTGTGTGTGAACAAGATAGATGAATGGTGCAAGTTATTTGTCAAGACCAGATCCCAAACCAGTCATCAGGAGGACAGGGTGGCGGAGAAGATGTGAGGAAAAGATGCTGATTCTTTCTGTACACCAAAAACTACAGCTCTTCTCTTTTAAGTTTTTCCTTCTTCCTTCAATTAACTTTACAAGTACAAGAAGGGGCGTGAAACAAAGTCAGGAAACACATGATAAATGTTGACAGTTATGTTCTTGTTTGTTTGTTTGTTTTCTTTGCTGTCTTTCTGCCATAGGGATTATAAGGGGCTATTTCGGTAGCAATAATATCCCCCCAGCTACATTCATTGACAGCGTGTGTGTGTGTGTGTGTGTGTGTGTGTGTGTGTGTGTGTGTGTGTGTGTGTGTGTGTAGATAGATAGATAGATAGATAGATAGATAGATAGACAGATAGATAGATAGATATGCATGTATGTGATACACAGCTCTCTCTCTGTATTTTTCTCTGTCTGTCTGTGTCTGCCACTGTCACACACCACACACACACACACACACACACACACACACACACACACACACACACACCACCACACCACCACACACACACACACACACACACACACACACACACACACACACACACACACACACGAACGCACTCATACATACATCCAACTACACACACATACATTCATACACACACGAACGCGCATACTCACACATACACGACACACACAAACACACACACACACAAACACACACACACACACACACACACACACACACACACACACACACAAACACACACACATACACACAGATGAAGCCTGTATTACATAAAAATCGTACACAGGCCTTTTCGTTGTCGGTATCAGTGTCTAATGTGACAAATGCAATCAAGGATTCATCATCATCATCATTATCATGTGCCCTGCCGCATGGCATCGGCGATCATGGCCCGCCATACGAATATATCTTTTGTCGCTGCAAGTATAGGAGAAGAGAAAAGGGAGAAGAGTGGTTCAAACGTTCGCCTGCCAATAACTAAACTCGAGGTTCCAGGTTCGTTTCCCGTAGAGGCCTCGACTTTTCTCTTCAGTTTGACCGGAATATCGAATTGAACATCGAATTGAACGTCTAGTCCTATGGAAGCGGACAAAAAACTAGTCGGACCCGTGTGCCTTCAGGCCTGCACACGCTAAAGATCCCACGGCAGTTGCTAATAGTGAAATGCCCGGGCGCCCTGGCTAAAAACTATTGAAGAGATAGGTTAATTTCCCAGGTCCATCCCCTTGAGGACCAGTTAGTCTTCTTGCCTTTCTGAAGTCTTGGTTTAAAAAAAAAATGGCACAGACAAAAAGAATATGTGTGTGTGACAGAAAAAATGACAACTTGGGTCAAGGGTCATTCGTCGACCAGGCTTGAGTGTACCCTAGCTCAGCATCCTTTGTGTGGGGGGGGGGGGGAGGGGGACGGTTGAGTGCGTTTTTGTATGTGTGAGACAGAGGGAGGACGACGGCTTGGGTCACGGGTCACACGCCCTAGTCCCGTCATATCTTCCCCCTCCCAGTTTGCGTGTGCTTTGTGCCCTGGAGATCTGGTCATTGTTGGTGATTGCTGTGGTGAATGATGATACTGCGTGCTTTGGTTTGATTCTTGAATCAAGATTTGGCGCCTTATCATATATCGTTATTGTATCTCCTGCCCTTTCTGTTCTCATCCACTCTGCAAGACCGTCCAGTATTTTCTCCCGAAGTCTACCCGGTGCTCTTTCCCCCTCCAGCTTTCCTTTTGTGATTAGGTACTCAAATTTCTCTTGTCTCATAAAATGTCCTGGAAATGTTGCTTGTCTTTTCCTAATCCTCATTAATGATCTTTTTGTGTCTGCCTCTTTCGAGACTCTCGTTTGTTTTGTTTGCTGTCCTTGGAGCTCTTAACATTCTTCCAAGAAACCACATTTCAGCTGCCTCAGTTTTGCCCTAATTGTGCGTGTTGATTATCCACGCTTTGCGTCCATACAATAATCAAGGATTAATTATTGAAAAGTCACAAAGTGCCTGTATTTCTTTTACGTGTTCTGTTGGGTTTTTTTTCAGATGGGCATGTGCACATTGTTTCGCCCACTCTTGCGTAGGTGGTATGTTGCTGCACAGTCTGCACGCTCCGTCTTCGGTGAGAGCACATACTGTGCATTAACATGTTTCCATCACAGAAAGACAGGCGGGCTTGAAGATTATACCGCAGTTCAATAGTTAATGCAGCAGTTAAACCAACAGCAAACTGTTGACTTGGATATCAGAACGGCGACAGATTATCACTTATGTTCGGCACATATACTTAGCGAAACATAACACGTTAATAGCTGCCTTATACATAGGATGATCGGTACTTGTGCTAGAGTGAATGACTGAGTGGTTGTGGTATGACACATGAATGAGCCATGTTGGGTCGCTTTCTAAAATTTCCCTCTTTGTTTGTCTCTCTCTGTCTCTCTGCCTCTGTCTCTGTGTTTGTCTCTGTCTATCTGTCTGTCTGTTTGCCTCTCTCTCTCTGTGTCTGTCTGTCTGTCTGTCTCTCTCTCTCCTCTCTCTCTCTCTCTCTCTCTCTGGTGTCGGTTTATATGTGCACGCTCGTGCGCGGATGTGACTGTTTCTGTGCATGCATGATCAGAATTTATGAGTCTGTTGCATGTGTGTCTCTGCAATCTACCCCCGTCTCATCCTCTCTCTCTCTCTCTTTTTCTTTCTCTCAATCTCTCTCTTTCTCTGTCTCTCTGTCTCTCTCTGTTTCTGTCTCTTTCTTTCTCACACTGTCTCTCTCTCTCTCACTGTCTCTCTCTTTCTGTCTTTAGGGCATGGAAATCTGTAGGAAGTCCATAAGTAAGATGACCACTCCATTTTTCTCTCTGTCACTCTCTTTTTCCCTCTCTCAATCTCTTTCTCTCCGTTTCCGTCTCTATATGTCTGTCTGTCTGTCTGTCTGCCTGCCTGTCTGTCTGTCTGTCTGTCTCTCTCTCACTGACTCACTGACTCACTCTTCCTTCTCTGTCTTTCTCTGTTCCTGTCTGTCTCTTTGTGAGTAAACTCGGACTTCTAATCGGCAGGTCCAGGGGACACGTACAAATGTCTGGTGGGTGAAGGGTAGAATTTTTTTTTCCATCTCCCAGGTAAGTCTGTGAGTCATGATAGTGCCGGCCGATGGAAACGTAAGAACACCAAGCATACGTACAAGCAACAGCAAGTTTGAAAAAATGGCTTTTAGTAAATAGCTTCTCCTGTTGAAAAATATACTATCATTATAATCTGTCCCTGTCTCTCTCTGTCCGTCTCCGTCTCTATCTTTGTCTCTGTCTCTCTGTCTGTCTGTCTCTGTGTGTGTCTCTGTCCCCTCTGTCTCTCTCTCTCGTTCTGTCTCTCTCGTTCTGTCTGTCTGTCTGTCTCACTCTCTCTCTCTCTCTCTTTCTGTATTTAGGGCATGGAAATCTGTAGGAGTCCATATATAAGATGACCACGCCATTTCTCTTTCTCTCTCTCTCTCTCTCTCTCTCTCTCTCGTTCTGTCTCTCTCTCGTTCCTGTCTGTCCGTCTGTCTCTCTCTCTGTCTGTCTGTCTGACTCCACTCTCTCTTTCACTCTCTGTCTGTCTGTCTGTCTGTCCTCTCTGTCTCTCTCTCCCTCTCTCTCTCCTCTCTCTGTCAGATTTTTGTCGGAGAAGATTTCTCCAGCAAGGTGCGTGAATTAAGGCGCAAATTGACCCCACATTTGAAAAAGGCCAGGTCTGAGGGAAAGAGAGTGGCAATGGTTTTTGACCATCTCGTTATCGACGGGAAAAAGTTCGGGCTTAATGCCACAGAACAATTAGTGGAACTAAGATAGGTCATTGGCCGGCCCGTTCATGATAAAATGTATGCGTCCTTTTCCAAAGGGAACGAACAAAAACTAACACCGGTGCACATCTCCACGCACGACGGACATAGGCCTATTGGCGACTGTCTCTCATGTGAAGGGCTTAATTCACGTGGAGAAGAGTTGATTGAAAGCGTTACTCCCGACCTTCATGGTCGGCAGGCGTGTTCTTTGAATGATGTACGCGACAGATATAAATCGGATGTAGAATCAAAATCGAAAATAACTGAAAGTTTTCATATGTATGATAATAACCATGTGCATAATAAGGACTCAGATGTGTACCCGTGCTTGAGTAAAACGATCTCTTTTCTCTCATGGAACGTTAACGGTTTATTTTCCAAAGTTACTGAAAAAGATTTTGTTTCGTATGTGTGTGAGTTTGATTTCATATGCTTTGGAGAAACATTTTTGGAAAAGTGTCACACAGATGTTTTTGTTGGCTATACTGTATTTTGCAAACCAGCGGTAAAGCTTTCGTCCCAAGGGAGACGATCTGGGGGATTGGTTTGTTTGGTAAAAAACCAGTTGGTTCCTTTCATAACATGGATTGATATTAAACAAACTAATATATGTGCATTTGTTATCGATAAACATATGTTTGGTACTTCAAAAAATGTTTTGTTTATTTGTGCTTATGTTCAGCCAGAAGGTTCACCTTACTATACATATTTCGATATTGATAACGGAATCTCTGTTTTGGAAGAATGTCTCGTTGATTGTTTGCTGTCGTTAGGTGATGCGGAAATATTACTTTGTGGAGATCTGAACAGCAGAACGTCAAATTTTTCTCCAGAAATTTACGACTGTTTTGGTATTGACTCGTTGACGAATAGTCAACCGTCATGTACAGATCGCAGATCTGAAGATTCAGTTTTAAATAATTACGGTAAAATGTTGTTGAATTTGTGTGCTGCATTTGGTTTGTATATTTTGAATGGAGTTTGTAATGGCGACCATCAGGGTCGCTATACTTACATATCTGAGAATGGGTGCAGCGTGAACGATTATTTTCTTATTTCTAAAGATCTTTTTTCTTCTGTTTGTAATGATTGTACCTTATATATATCTGATCGCATTGATTCGGACCATTTTCCTGTTCAGTTACATATTACTTTCCCAAATGAAAATACATTTGGAACGGATGTTTGTGACAGTGACACAGTGACTGAAAAATTTGTGTGGAGTGATGAAAATGGTCATGTTTATAGATCAAATTTACAGAAAGAGGAGACGCGTTTGAAATTTCAATCTGCTATGAATTTGATTGATGTAGATGTAGATGATGCTTTGAACGTGTTCAATGACTGTATTAAAGATAATGCTGAAAATATGAAAAGATACTTGCATAGTAACAAGACAAACACAAATAGTGATTGGTTCGACTTTGAATGTTTAACAGCCAAACGGAATGTCCGAAGATTGTTAAAAAGATTTAGAAAAACTTTAAGCGATGAGGTCAGATGTATGTATACTATTGCTAGAAGAGAATTTAAAAATCTTCTGAAAAGAAAGAGAAGATTCTTTAATCTAGCATTATTGAACAGCTTGGTGCCCACATTGAATGACCAACAGGCATTTTGGAAATCCGTTAAAAAGGCATCATTTAAAAGAAGTCACTCAAAACGTTGCATTACTGTTAACACGTGGTTTGAACATTTTCGTTCTCTGTTAGATAAAGATGTTGTGCAAGAGGTTGAGTATACTATGCAAGTCAACGAGGAAACAGATGACCATCTTGATCGTCCTATTTCAGTGGATGAAGTTGTGTCCGCCATGCGTAAACTAAAGAATGATAAAGCTGCAGGTCCTGATCTTATTATTGGTGAATTCTTTAAAAATGGAACAGAAGATACAATTCAGTTTTTCCTGAAACTATTCAATAAACTTTTTGATGATGGCATATTTCCAGAAAGTTGGTCAGAATCAATAATTTTACCATTATTTAAGAAAGGGGACGCCAGTAATCCAAATAATTACAGAGGAATTTCTCTCTGTAATATAAGCAGTAAATTATATAGCACCATTATCAATAAGAGGTTACAGGAATGGGTTACAATTAATGATATTACAGGAGATCACCAAGCTGGCTTTAAGAAGGGATATTCTACAATAGATCATATGTTTACTCTCCTCTCATTTATTCAGAAACAGTTTTCTTGTAATAGAAAACTGTATGTTGCTTTTATTGATTTTGAAAAAGTATTTGATTCTATTGATAGAAATTTACTTTGGCCAATTTTGTTGAAGAACGGTGTAAATGGTAAATTGTTTCAATGTATAAAGGCAATGTATCAAAAAGTTAATTGTCGAATCCGCTGTGGGCTTCATTTTACAGATTATATTAAGTGTACAACTGGAGTTAAACAAGGAGATGTTTGTAGCCCTGTGTTATTTTCTATGTTTATTAACGAGCTTGCTCTGGAGGTTATCAGCAATGGGCGTCATGGGGCCAAATTTCCACAAGATTTATCAGAATTGTTTATTCTTTTGTTTGCAGATGATGTGCTGTTGTTATCTGAAACGGTTGTAGGTTTACAGAGGCAGTTAACTTCTCTTTACAGAGCAGCAACTTCTTTGCATCTTAAAGTAAATTTGAACAAAAGTAACGTTGTCGTATTTAGAAAAGGAGGACACTTAGCTGCTAGAGAGAGATGGGTGTACAATGATACAATTATGCCTGTTGTAAATGCATATAAATACCTGGGAATTTATTTTTCTACACGTTTGAGTTTTACTCTGGCTTGTAAAGATATTGCTAGCAGGGCAAAAAATGCATTGCTATGTGTGATGAAAAGATTGAATATGTTAAATAATAATTCATTTGATTTACTTGTCAAAATATTTGATTCACAAATACAGCCAATTTTGCTGTATGGAGCAGAAATTTGGGGATTAGATAAGGCAGTTATGCATTGTGAAGCTGTACACTTATTTGCTTTGAAAGGATTTTTAGGACTGGATAAGCGCACATCTAATGATTTGGTATATGGAGAAACAAACAGATACCCATTATTTGTTCATTCAGTTGTACGATGTATTCAATTCTGGTTAAAACTATTGCACATGGAAGACAATAGACTGCCGAAAAAATCCTATAAGATGCTGTTTGATTTAGATTGTAAAGGTAAGAAGAATTGGGTAACTAGTATACGTATGTGTCTGAATGAATACGGGTTTGGTAATGTTTGGTTTTTCCAAGGAGCTGGCGATGAGAGACAGTTTATTCGTGATTTTCGACAAAGACTTATTGATTGTAGATGGCAAAACTGGAATGACCATATACAGACAAGTGGAAGATATGATTTTTATAGAACTGTCATAGATTCTCACAGTGTTAAACCGTACATAAGCCTTGACCTGGATATTAATTTGAAAAAAATAATAGCAAAATTCAGACTTGGTTTATCAAATTTAAAAACCCATCAGTTGAGATACAAGCAACACAGAGAGTCTGATTTGCTCTGTCCCTTATGTATGCAAGCGGAAGAAGACGAAATACATTTTGTCCTGTGTTGTCCAGCTTTAGATGAAATCCGCTCAAGGTTTATCCCTCAAAAGTATTTCAGATGCCCAAATATGTTTAAACTGTGTTTGTTAATGTGTTCAACTCGTTTTGATTATATTAAGAATTTTGGTTTGTTCCTGCTTAAAGCAGTTAAAATCAGGGAAATTGCTTTATCGTAATACACAATATATTTTGTTGTTGATTGTTAATCCTATATGATATAATATCTGATTATCTCATTATGTTTATAAGCACCCCTTCAGTAGGGGCTATGGCCTTTCTTGAATAAAATTCTGAAGTCTGAAGTCTCTCCTCTCTCTATCTTTCTCGTTTTTTCTCTCTCTCTCACTCTGTCTGTCTGTCTGTGTGTGTGTGTGTGTGTGTGTGTGTGTGTGTGTGTGTGTGTGTGTGTGTGTGTGTGTGTGTGTGTGTGTGTGGTGTGTGTGTGTGTGTATCTCCTCTCTCTGCTCCACACCTTCCATTGTACAACGTGACTTAAAGTATTACCAACCTTCCCCAAGAGAACCAATACATAAAAAAGTAAAGCATTCAGTCTTGAGGTAATACGTCTGAAGCTGTGCTCCCCAAAGGGTAATTAATTCACAGTACAGAGAACGATCTGAAAGTGTAAATAAAATAGGCAAGAGAAAAGTCAGCTGCATCCATAATACTACAGGCGATCTAAAAGTCTAAATACTCTGCGCGAAAAAAGTCGTTTATCTCTGTAAAACCGACATATATTCTATTATCATTCCAGTGCTGCCTATGGCCAGAATTACAAAGAAACCGAAGATGGAATCAGTTCCCTAAGGAGAAAATAATCAGTCCCATCAGTCACGATAATTATACTACAGGTCTGAGAGATAAAATGCGGCAGCATGAATAGGGAATACCACCGACCTGATCAGGAATAATTGACAAGCGAGACCAATCAAGGAAATCGACCATTGATCAGGGAAGTCGGATAACTGATCAAAGAATGGATAATTTATCAGGTAAATTGATCATTGATCTGAGGAAGTAGAAAATTGAACCAGGAAGTTGAAAATTGATCGGGGAAGTCTGTAATTGATCAAGAAACGGATAATTGATTATGAAAGTGGACAAAGGATATAGAAAGTTGATCATCGATCGAGGAAGTTGATAACTGATCAAGATGTCGATAATTGAACTGGGAAATCGATAACAGATCAGGTAAATCGATAATTGATAGAAGGAAAGTCGATAATTAATCAGGAAAGCCGATAGTCGATTTTTGAAGTCGATAATTGAAGAAGAAGGAAGTCGATCATAGTTCAGGGAAGTTAACAACTGATCATAAAGGTCCATGATTGAAGGGTAAGGGAGGAAACGACGACAGCAACGATCATGTTGATAGAGTGTGATGAAAACACTGATCGCACATACCAGGAGGTCCATTACTGCCGGAAAGCCGCTGTAACTCCAGCCAGCATCCTCACCCCATCATAGACAACCCCCCCCCCTCCTCCTCCTCCTTATTCTCCCGTACCACTTTTTTCTGCCACTGAAATGAATGCCAGACACTTTTGAGGTACGATAAAGATCCCGCGTCAAAACATTTTGCAACATAAAACTTTTATGCATGTAGCATGGGATTTCTATATGTGTAGCATGGAACTGTTATAATTATATGTAGCATGGGGTTTCTATATGTGTAGCATGGAACTGTTATAATTATATGTAGCATGGGATTTCTATATGTTAGCATGGAACTGTTATAATTATATGTAGCATGGGATTTCTATATGTGTAGCATGGAACTGTTATAATTATATGTAGCATGGGATTTCTATATGTGTAGCATGGAACTGTTATAATTATATGTAGCATGGGATTTCTATATGTGTAGCATGGAACTGTTATAATTATATGTAGCATGGGATTTCTATATGTGTAGCATGGAACTGTTATAATTATATGTAGCATGGGATTTCTATATGTGTAGCATGGAACTGTTATAATTATATTAAAGTTATTAGCATGGAGAAATTTCTATTCTATATGTGTAGCATGAGAACGGTTAGGGGGG
Source organism: Monoplex corrugatus (assembly GCA_030674185.1). Taxonomy (NCBI): domain Eukaryota; kingdom Metazoa; phylum Mollusca; class Gastropoda; order Littorinimorpha; family Ranellidae; genus Monoplex; species Monoplex corrugatus. The sequence continues at coordinate 36,008,408 of JAPXFY010000012.1, read as the reverse complement.
GTGGTTATAATTATATGTAGCATGGGATTTCTATATGTGTAGCATGGAACTGTATTTATAAATTATGACAATGTTATGTAAGCATGGGATTTCTATATGTGTAGCATGGAACTGTTAATATAAATTTATATGTAGCATGGGAATTTATATACTTATGTAAGGACAATTGTGCAGACTGTTATAATAATTAGCGTGGAATTTATAATGTAGCATGGAGTGTAATATATGTGCGTGGATTATATATGTAGCATGGAGCTCCTATATGTGTAACATAGAACTTCTATGTTTGCTGTGCGAAACTTGTATGGCAGTTCTATGTATGTAGCATGGAACGTCTATATATGTAGCATGGACCTTCTACATATGTAGCATGGAACTTCTACATATGTAGCATGGAACTTCTATATATGTAGCATGGAACTTCTATACATGTAGCATGGAACTTCTATTATGTAGCATGGAACTTCTATATGTAGCATGGAACTTCTATAATGTAGCATGGAACTTCTATCATATGTAGCATGGAACTTCTATATATGTAGCATGGAACTTCTATATATGTAGCATGGAACTTCTATATATGTAGCATGGAACTTCTATACATGTAGCATGGAATTTATATATGTAACATGGAACTTCTATAATGTAAGCATGGAACTTCTATATATGTAGCATGGAACTTCTATATATGTAGCATGGACCTTCTACATGTAGCATGGAACTTCTAATATGTACATGGAACTTCTATATATGTAGCATGGAACTTCTATACATGTAACATGGAACTTCTATATATGTAGCATGGAATTCTATATATGTAACATGGAACTTCTATATATGTAACATGGAACTTCTATATATGTAACATGGAACTTCTATATATGTAGCATGGAACTTCTGTATATGTAACATGGAACTTCTATATATGTAACATGGAACTTCTATATATGTAACATGGAACTTCTATTATTATGTGTAACATGGAACTTGTATTATGTAACATGGAACTTCTATATATGTAGCATGGAACTTCTATACATGTAACATGGAACTTCTATAATGTAACATGGAACTTCTGTATATGTAACATGGAACTTCTATATATGTAACATGGAACTTCTATATATGTAACATGGAACTTCTATATATGTACATGGAACTTCTATATATGTAGCATGGAACTTCTATATGTACATGGAACTTCTATATATGTAGCATGGACTTCTATATATGTACATGGAACTTCTATATATGTACATGGAACTTCTATATATGTAGCATGGAACTTCTATATATGTAGCATGGAACTTCTATAATGTACATGAACTTCTAACATACTATATGTACATGGAACTTCTATATATGTAAGACCATGGCAACTTCTATAATGTAGCATGGAACTTCTATAATGTAAGCCATATGGAATATTTCTATATATGTAGCATGGAACTTCTATATATGTAATATGGAACTTCTATATATGTAATATGGAACTTCTATATATGTAACATGGAACTTCTGTATATGTAGCATGGAACGTATCTAGCATTGAACTTGTATGTATGTAGCGTGGAACGCCTATATTTGTAGCATGGAACTTTTATATTTGAGTCGCACATAATTCAAGAGAAATTGAATTTCTACAAGAAGTGCGAGAGAATACCTTTTGTTGTTGTTTGTTTGTTTGTTTGTTTGTTTGTTTGTTTGTTTGTGGTCTGTTACATTGCAGGTACATGGCGCGAAGGAGACTGCCATAAATCTTTTTTAAAGCATGTGGACATTATATCATGGCGTCTCATGAACGATCTAACAGAAAGAAATCCTCGTTTAATTTGCTACAGTGTATTGTATTTTGTTGCGTGACCACCACAAGGAAGAAAAATGTATGGTGTGGACACAGTAACATGTCACAGGTCTGTTTCGTAGATCTGAGGATGACAGTGTTGGTAGATTACAGTTCAATTTAATTGGACTCAACAACCATTTAATGTCAGATTAACTACTTTTAAACGAAAGAGAGAAAGAACACATTATCATTTCAGAAAATCTTGTCTGTGGAATAATTACTGAAATTTGTTGTATGATTAACAGTTAGATAAGTACAACTGAGTAATTTACGATTATGACAACATAAAACAAAACTACTGTTAAATGAAAAAATACTTAGGGATTGTGAAATTTTGGTAAAGGCATGTCCAAAATCACCCCTCTCTTCCAACCTCCATCACACTTGTTGACTCGTCTATCACTCTCTCCTATTCTGCCCGTAACCTTGGTGTAACTCTTGACCAAACCCTGTCCTTCCATCTGCATGTTAGCAACGTTTGTCGGACTTGTTTTCTTGAACTCCGCCGAATTGCTTCTATCCGCCATCTCCTCTCAGAAGACACGACAAAGACTCTTGTCTGTGCACTTGTTCTATCTCGTCTTGATTACTGTAATGCTCTTTTGTCTGGTTCCCCCTCTCACCTCATTAACAAACTTCAGAAAGTTCAAAATCATGCTGCCCGTCTCATCTTCCGCTCTTCAAAATTTAACCATGTTACGCCATTGCTCTGTTCTCTTCACTGGCTCCCGGTTCAGCAAAGAATATCCTACAAGATTGCCTGTCTCTGCTTCAAATCTATTGAGTCCTCCTGTCCTGAGTATCTCGCCCATCTGTTACATCTCTACACGCCATCTCGAGCTTTGCGGTCCTCATCCGACACCCGTCTCTATAGTATCCCCATAGTCCGCACTAAAAGGTTTGGGCAGCGTTCTTTTTCCTATCAAGCTCCAACTATCTGGAATCAGCTACCTCGCTCACTCAGATACTCACCCTCTCTGTCCACATTCAAACGCTCCCTCAAAACTCATCTGTTTCCCAAATAACTGGTAATTTCTGCCCCCCTCCCCCCATGTAACGTTATGTTGGCTTTATAATGTCTTAGTGTCAATGTGTCATTGTATTTGCATGTCGTGCTGTGTGTGTGTGTGTGTGTGTGTGTGCGTGTGCGTGTGTGTGTGTGTGTGTGTGTGCGTGTGTGTGTTTGTGGGCGTGTGTGTGCGTGCTTGTGATTTCGGTTATATGTTCTGCCATTGTTAACGCCTAGGGCATTAATTTGATTAGGCGTACTAAATGTTCATAATAATAATAATAATATGGTACATTGCTCTGAAAATTCTTGAGACTCGTTCAGCAGATATAAAAAGGGCAGATTTTGCGGATTGTGCCCCAGAGTGTATAAGGTTTCCCCAGTGATTTAATAAACGTGGATTTTATCGGCGGACAGAACTTCCTCGTTCGTGTGTATACGTATGGAGAATATCAAATATGCACGTTAAAAATCCTGTAAGTCATGCCATTGTCTGGTGGTTGATAGAACTATGAAAACACCCATCATGTACGCCCATCAAAGATTGCAGATTGTGAAACAACATAGTGGACTGTAGTCAGTTGCCCAGACACCTCGAGTTCCTAGTGTCCCACTAAAGTCTGATTACTTCAAGCTTGCTTGGTAGACTTAGTATGGACAAGTATACTAGATTACAGTAAGAAGAAATGCTCGAGGTCTATTTTGCAGATTTGCTGTAGGCATGTTGGTTAGATTAAGGCAGGCGTAGACAGTATCAGGTGGGTAAGTCGTGAGACATCCAACTGGACGGTCTGGATTCAATCCTGCAGGGTACCTCCCGCCTGGTGGCCAAAGGGTGGAGATTTTCCGATCTCCCGGTTCACATGGTTGCAGAACTCTTCGTGCCTAAATCGTCTTTGCGTGTATACGCACGCTGAACTTTACATTCTACGTAAGTCATGTCAGTAGCTTATGGAAACATGAAAACTCCCGGCATGCACGCCCACTAAACACGGAGTATGCACACTGTGCAACAATATACCGCCTGCACAGTGTGACCGAACAACGAACACACACGCATCGGGAAAACATCGGCACACTGAAAGACTGAAATTCTGGAATTTCTGTTTAAAATAGACTATGGCCGAAAGGTACAAAAGATGGGTGTGATGTGACTTGGATGAATTTCCAAAAAAATGCCTGAGATTATTCAAGCAATTTGGCAGAGCAAAATTTTGATAGATTCTGACCCAAAACTCGTGAGATCCAATTTACAGATTTAGCAGGAGCAGATTTAACAACTTACGTAAAAATGCTTGATGTCTATTCGGCAGATTTGATAAGGAGCAGGACGGGGGGTTTGGGAGGTTGGGGCAAATTTAGACAGGTAGCACAGCTGGTGTGACACCGTAGGGACGGCGGCGTCTGTTGGGAAACGGTGGACATTTGATGGTCTCTCACGCACCCGGTGTGTCTGAGCGTTCCCGGGATGACCATAACGCCATCGATTATGCAGCGGGCAGAGAGTCGGGCCGTCTCTATGATAAATCAATCCAAAGAGGCGCGGGGGGTAATGGACTTTCAAATTAATCTCTCGGTGCGATGGGGACGGGTATTGACCTTGCAGCGGAGTGGAATTTGGTTCGCGGGCGGTTAATTGCATCGTATCGTGTCGTGTGCTGTTATTACGCATTGTGTCGTGTCGTGTTGTGTCGAGTTATATATATCATATCATATCATATCATATCATATCATATCATATCATATCATATCATATCATATCATATCATATCATATCATATATCATATATCATCATATATCATATATCATATATATTATATCATATCATATCATATATCATATCATATATCATATCATATCAGATCATATTATGTCATGTCATGTCATGTCATATCTTATCATATCATAACATGTCACACGGAATTATATCATATAATTTATGTCATATCATATATCACGTATCATACCATATCACTGAAATATATGCATTAACATTAAAATGTTGTTATTTCATTTGTTTGGTTATTTCAATAAGTTAGCATATCAAGCGGTAGGGGTGTGGCGATATTAATCCCTGTGTTGTGTGTGTGTGTGTGTGTGTGTGTGTGTGTGTGTGTGTGTGTGTGTGTGTGTGTGTGTGTGTGTGTGTGTGTGTGTGTGTGTGTGTGTTGTATGTGTGTGTGTGAGCGTGTGTGTGTATTTCTGTTTTTCTTCAGTCATTATTAAATATCATGAGAAATTTAGATTGCTTTCCCCGTAGAGAGTGTGTCACCGCGATGCCTAACCTTCCAGTTTGTTTTCTAGTTTTCTTGTGTACCTGTTCTATTTGTCTTTCTTTTTTTTATTATTCTTTTCATAATCTATGTGTCTCGTATGCCTGTTCTATATATCTATCTTTTATTATTATTTTCATAACCTGTATCTTTTATGCCTGTTCTATATATCTGTCTTTTATTATTATTTTCATAACCTGTTTCCTTTATGCCTGTTCTATTTCTCTATCTTTTATTAGTTTTTTCATAACCTATGAGTCTTGTATGCCTGTTCTGTTTATCTATCTGTTTTTCCTCTTTTCATAACGTGTGTTTCTCGTGTGCCTTTCTATAGATCCATCTGTTATTATATAATATAGTCTTTTCATAATCTGTTTTCTTTATGCCTGTTCTATTTATCTATCTTTTATTATTCTTTTCATAACGTATGTTTCTTGTATACCTGTTCTGTATATCTTTTATCATTATGTTCGTAACCCATGTTTCTTTTATGCCTGTTCTATTTGTCTATCTTTTATTATTCTTTTCATAACGTATGTTTCTTGTATACCTGTTCTGTAAATCTTTTATCATTATGTTCGTAACCCATGTTTCTTTTATGCCTGTTCTATTTGTCTATCTTTTATTAATATTCTCATAACCTGTATGTTTTGCAGGCCTATTCTATTCGTCTATCTTTTATTAATCTTTTCGTAATCTATGTGTCTTGTATGCCTGTTCTGTTTATCTATCTTTAATTATTCTTTTCATAAGCTGTTTCCTTTATTCCTTTTCTACTCATCTATCTTTCATTATTCTTTTCATAACCTATGAGTCTTGTATGCCTGTTCTGTTTATCTTTCTATTTTTATTTTTGTTCTTTATTTCTATTGTTATTTTATTTATTTATTTATCAATTTATTTATTTATTTAGTTTGTGCTCTTTTTATAACGTCTGTTTCTCGTATGCCTGTTCTATGCATCTGTCTTTTATTAGTCTTTTCATAATCTATGTTTCTGTCATGCCTGTTTTATTTATCTGTCTTTTATTATTATTTTCATAACCCATGACATTGGATTTTGCCACGGAATTTTGTCAGGGAGATTCCTTTTTTGCCGTGGGATCTTTAACGTGCACCCAGTGCGTACTGCACACAGGACCTCAATATATCGTCTCGTCCGATTTTGAGAGAAATCCTGGCATGCGATTTGTGATTTCTGGCGATGTAGCCAATAGCCCATACACTCCACTTGTCACAGTTTGAACTGATTGAGGCAAGATGTAGTAGACACAACACAGCGCGATCCATCACACTAAAACACTGTTGCTTCTTTCTTTTTTCTCTCTGTCAGCTTGTACCATCATTGGATGTCGCCGGGGGCGGGGGGGGGGGGGGGGGGCAAAGAGTTGATAGTTGCTGAGAGCTGGACGGCCAGAAATGGAGGATAACTACCGTGTGACATCAAAATCTCTTTCACGCCCTCTGTCCTGTGGCAAGCATCTTCGGGCGTAGCAATTCAAGCTAAAGCTAGATGCTAGCTGCTTGATTAATCTAGGGGTAAGCGTGCGATTCTAGTGGCTACTAATCTAGGGGTGACCGGGTGTACGAAACTGCTGAGGCGAGTTTCTTAGGGCGTAGCAAATCTGCTAAAGCTAGATGCTAGCGGCTTGCTTAATCTAGGTGTAAGCTTGTGATTCTAGCGTCTGCTAATCTAGGTGTGACTAGGTGTATGAAACGGCTGAGGCGAGTTTCTTATGGCGTAACAAATCTGCAAATGCTAGATGCTAGCGGCTAGCTAATCCAGGGGTGAGCTTGAGTACGTACGAAACTGGTCGTAGGAAATGTAGCAAAGCTAGCAAATCCAAGATGGCAGAACGCATCAAAAAACACGTGAAGTTGCCTTTTCTGAGTGAAATGCCGACAACGCTTTACCAGTTGTCTCTACAGTACTGACAAACATCATACCACTTTTGCGGCAAATGTAATCACGACAGCAACAGATGACATATATGTAACTCCTGATGCACACGTGGTCGTCATCTTGAAATTGCAAGATATCATCTCTCGAGACAGCTACGTTTCGTTAACGTAGCCGCTAGCTTTGCTTTCCCAAGGGGACCCGTTCGAAACCCACTCGCTTGATTGGCCCGCTTTAACTGGTTGTATCTCACTTTGCTAGGCCTGAGAAACTCGACTTTGGTCTCCCTTAGTCTGCCTCTCCATTTAAATCCAGATACCATTTCGTGACATGTTTGTTGTGCTAGCTGGTGGGGTTTCATTCTGGTCAGACGGTCAAGACCACTTAAATCTGTATGTGTGGTGAACCATTTAGTTCCCACCATTTCTCTGATCCCGTTGTCTCTGATCATGCTGTGTCTGGTCTTATGGACAGATTTTCTCAAACAACGTATTTCACAAGTAGTGCTTTGTAGTCAGGGTGAGTTCTGGCACTGGTATGCCAGGGTTGGGATGAAAATGGATGGCATGAGTCGTGCTTTTGTTGCAATATGAATGTTGAGGTGCTTCAGGAGTGGGATAGGTTGATTACTGACATTGTTTGCTTTCTTGAATCTGATTTAGACTTCTCTGCTGAACCCTCCGTCATCTGTGAAGATGCTGGCGAGGTATTTGAATTCACTCACTTACATGAGTTTAGTGTCTTTGACGTTGATGCTAAGGTTGTCAGGTGATCTGGTGATCTTCATTGTCTCCTTTCGCTGATGCTTATCTCCATGCTGTAATTTTCACAAATGGTGTTCAGGTTGGTTGTGTGTTCCTGTAGAACACGATACAACATAATATAATGCAATACAATAAACACAATATAAACACAATATATTAAGAAGCGACAAATCAGATTTTAAGTCAGACCAAAAAGGAAGAAAAAAAAGAGAGCCATCTCTTTATAGAAGTTTGCATATAATAGAGTACAATACAGCACAATGTAGTACAATATCTAAACAATAGAGTACAATACAGCACAATGTAGTACAATATCTAAACAATAGAGTACAATACAGCACAATGTAGTACAATATCTAAACAATAGAGTACAATACAGCACAATGTAGTACAATATCTAAACAATAGAGTACAATACAGCACAATGTAGTACAATATCTAAACAATAGAGTACAATACAGCACAATGTAGTACAATATCTAAACAATAGAGTACAATACAGCACAATGTAGTACAATATCTAAACAATAAGCTGGCCTAGACACAGACAACAGTGGTGGAACCTCGTCGTTGCTCTACATACTAGAGATTTAACTGGCTGTAAGTATAGTATAACTACAGAACATGATAAAAGAACAGTGTAATGCGGTATAATAAGCATACTGACATAAAAACAACACACTAAATTACGATACCACTGCAATCATTGGAGTGTTGTGAATGCGTCCCAATACAATACAATACAATACGATACGACACAACTTTACAAAACACAACACTACACTACATTACACTACACAACACAACACAATACAATACAATACAACACTGCGCTGCAAAACAACGCATCAAAACACAACACAACACCAAACCACACAACAGAAAACAACACCACACAAAACAAGACAATAAATAAGAAGGGACAAAAATAGACAGGATCGAAATCACCACGGACAAGCACGGCAAATGGAAAGGGACAAAAGATAAGGGAGAGAGAGAGAGTTGCAGCCCTTTATGGCTGTTTCTGTGACATCAGTAATCTGGTGATGGCAAAGTCCATTTTCCTGCACCCAAAACATCCACTCTACAACAACGGCTGTAATCTCTTCAGACAGGACAACAGATAAACCACATCGATCGTATCTCTCTCTCTCTCTCTCTCTCTCTCTCTCTCTCTCTCTCTCTCTCTCTCTCTCTCTTTCTTTCTCTCGTGATTGAAGTAAAACAAGCAAAGGATAGTATTGAAGAGACTTGTTCGAAACTAACGTGCCGAACTCCGAAGGAAAAAGTATGGAAAATTATCCAAAATAATTAAGGGGAAAAACACCTGTCCTCTGTCAACCATCTCACACTGTCAGATTTCCTGAACAATGAAAAAAAAAAGCAGTTTATAACTTATCAGCTTCCAACTTTGAAACCAACTCTTCCTCAGCCAGTAAATCGGCGCTCTTCCTTAAATTAAACACAAATACCTCGAAGAAAAGATAGCCTGTTACTTCTTATCTGATAACACTGAAGAATACAACCTTCCACTCACCTTATTCATCATCATCATCATCGTCATGTGCCCTGTCGCGTGCCATTAGTGAATCATGGCTCTCCATACGAATCTATCCCTCACCTTAACCGAATAATACGCTGCTGTCAAGTTTTTTACAAGAGATCAATATATTTCATCTGAATTGATTCTACGTATTTAGACTTGAAAGGATAATGGTGAGTCTGGTTTTTAACTGTATTTTACTTAATTAAATTTGGGTGCTGTTTTTATTCTTTTTTTTTCTATTGTGGTCTTAGCCCTGATATGGCTGTAGTAGTCGACTGGGCTTTAAGCTGTATGAACCTGAGCCTGAAGAACATTTCTGGACAGAAACTGATGTTTGGACATCAGCTGACACACCAGCTAACCCTCCAGTACCCAATGGAGTTCCGGTAGTTTGTTCTAGAGGGATTCACCGAACTCGGAACATTTCATAGGCTGTCCATCTAAATCTGAAAGTAATTATCTGGCAGACTCCTTCGTCCTGCGTTAAACAATATACGTTGGTAAGGTCTTGAAATGGGAGGAGGTAGGGGTAGGAGACCGGGATCTACGAACCACTGACATCGCTAGAATGATTGCAGCAAAAAGGTCGCTTTGTGTGTGTGTGTGTGTGTGTGCGTCTGTGTGTGTGTGTGCGTGTGTGTGTGTGTGCGTGTGTGTGTGTTTGTGTGTGTGTGTGTGTGTGTGTGTGTGTGTGTGTGTGTGTGTGTGTGTCTCCGAGTCAACGTTTTCCTTGCACGTAGGGCTTTACATCGGATGGAAAGACTTCAATAATATGAATAGAAAAAAAAACCACTTTTCCAGAACATTCGTGGTAATTTTTTTTAACGGGTAGCATACATGGAAATGTTTTTCTTCTTGTTCTTGTTCTTGTTCTTGTTGTTGTTGTTGTTGTTGTTCTTCTTCTTCTTCTTCATCTTCTGCTTCTTCTTTTATCTGACGTTTCTACCATCAGGTGTCGGGGGCAGGCGAAGACAACGGTCAGGTGCGAGGTAGGTTGCCTCTGTGACAGACTGGCCATGACCATAGAGGGTCTCTGACACGCCTTTCATCCAGCGTCTGCAGGGTCGTCCTTTTGCTCGGACTCCAGAGAACCTCGAATTGCAGGCTCTGAAAGCTGGTTGGTCAGCGGGCAATTTGATTATGTGGCCCAAGACCCCTGCTGCTGGATGGGCTGGTGTTGCTCCCACCATTTCCTGAATGATCTCGTATCTTACTGCGGAGACACCTCGTTTCGCAGGTGGTTATTCTTTTTTCCAGGGCTTTTGCTAGTGTCCATGCCTGGCACTGGTACGTCAGGGTTGGCAAAAAGATTGTGTTAATCAGCTGAGTGTTGGTCTGCGTGGGGAATGTTGGGGTGTTTCAAAAGGCGGGCAAGCTGGAAACTGACACTGTTGGCCTTTTGTGTCCTGGTCTCTATCTCCCTGGCGAGTCTGCCATCCTCTGTGAAAATGCTGCCGAGGAATTTAACCGTCTTGTCTGATAGAGTGATAATCTGTTGATGGAAATGTCTGAATGTGATAAATCCAAGCGGCCCGATAACTCGGTTGGTTAGGACACCATGCTCGTAACTCATTGGTCACGATCGTAGGTTCGACTCTCGGACAGATCACAGTTGTTGATGTTGTTGCTGTTACTGTTGCTGCTGCTGTTGCTGTTGCTGCTGCTGCTGTTGTTGTTGTTATTATTATTATTACCATTATTATCATTATTATTGTATGTTGTATTTTTTTTAGCGCCGACTGGCTCTTATGACAGAGCCATGGACTGAAGATCTTATGTCTCCAGTTCAATACCAACCCGCAAAATAAAAACTGGTCTGTTGGCAGGCGGTACCAACTTTGTGTTTCATAGGTCCTGGTCCCCTGTCCACCTCCATCTCAAGACCTTGCCAGCGATTAAGGAGTTTACCGGGTGACACATGGCTGTGGAATTACTGAGTGCGCCGAATCTCTCCTGCATCAGCTTCACTCTCCTTGTGGACAAATTCCAAATATAGTGAATTGATTGGATCGTTCTGCCCCGTTTGAAAAGAAATGAAGCCATTCATTTCGCTTATCAAACGCGATCAGCGGACTCCTTGCAACGTTGCAAATAGAAGCTGAAATGATTGTATTGTATTTTTGCTTTTCCAATCCTTTTCGCCAATTTGATAAATTTGTCTAAACGTCGACGTCTGGATATCGTAGATTTTGGTGGGACGCGTATCAAATTGTCCTAATGCAATGAATCTTTCTTGAATTACAAGTAATATCAAGATCATCCTGGATCGTTCTGGTCCATTTGACAAGAGGCGAAACCATCTACTTCTGTATTCTACAGATCGATGCTTCTTGCAATGCTGCAGACACAAGCTATTTTGGTTGTGTCCATTTTTGCCTCATCAATCTCTGTCCCCTGTTCCACATTTGTTTAACAAAAATGTCGACGTCGGGATGTTCTAAGGCGCTCGACTCATTTCAGTTTCAGTGGATGTAAGCATGGTTCATTTGAAATGACAAACAAACAAACAAGCTAACAAAAGCTAATTTTATTCGTGGCACCTGGTTTATTCAGCTTCAGTATTAAATGGTAATTCTTTTAAGGATAGGAAATCCCCGTGAGGATGCCGGAGGCTCTTTCAGTATAAATACTAACCCCATTCTGGAAATTCTGCGCTAGAAATTTCCTTTTTCCTGTCACTCTCCGGCAATAGCCATCACACACACACACACACACACACACACACACACACGCGCGCACGCGCGCACACACACACACACACACACACACACACAGACATACACACACACAGACACACACACACACACACACACACACACACACACACACACACACACACGTTCTTCGTAGAAATCTCTACATTATGCATACACACTCCAGCCCACCCCTCAGTACCCTGTCCTATCCTACTGGCAAGGACACAGAGCAATGTCTTACACATGTTAGAAATGTCCCCAGGCCATACACCCCTCGTTGTATTTTGCACAGTTATACGATTCTGGCAAGCATCAAAATTGATATGCCATCTACATCTATCATAATTACTTCTCCGTCTGTGTGTACTTTCATTTCACAGGTGCCATGTGTATGGTGGTCATGGCATAAGCCTTAAGCCTCCACATAAACCCTGAGCTGGCCAGGTCCTGAGGCCGTACTTAGCCTATGTTTGACCTAGTCTATATTTATACTGGTATTTTATCATCCTATCACTGGAATAATCTTGGTTACATGTAAATGACATATGTATCTGAGTATCTTACCTTCAAAAAAAAAAGGAACATATATATAAAGTAAACAAATAAATAATTGAAACCATATGACATTTTGTAATCATCCATGTATGTCTGCGTTTATGACTATAGGAATGTGTGTATGTTCGGTTATACATTGTTGATGTGTACTTATGTGTATACATGTGTTCTGATGTGTGTGTGTGTGTGTGTGTGTGTGTGTGTGTGTGTGTGTGTGTGTGTGTGTGTGTGTGTGTGTGTGTGTGTGTGTGTGTGTGTGTGTGTGTGTGTGATGTATCCGTGGATCCTGTGTGTACGATGTATGAGTGCATATCTTTCCTTGTAAATGTGTAATGAACGGTGGGCCCAGTTGAACTCGTACAATAGACGTATAAAAGAATGGTTTGTTGTTATTTTTATCATTATGATAATTATTACTATCATCAACATCATCATACAATCACCATCATCATCATTATCATCGTCGTCGTCATCATCGTCGTCATGATCATCCAAAACAGGATCCAAAACAAGTGCGACCGCACGCGTTCACGCAAACAGGAAATAGAAGAATACGAAAACAGAATCAGAACGCGTATTTAATGTAGCGCATCCCGGGATTCGAACCCACAACCACTATACCACGTGAATCGGACACTCAACCAACTGAACTACTGGGGAAGGTCTTGAAGCACAAAGGGCGGAGTTTTATCTATGGTCTTTAGGACTGATAGAGTACCTTCTGTGTGAACAAGAAAAAAATCTATTCCTATCAGATCAGGTTTTAGATAGTTTGAGAGGGACATGTTTTGTATTACCATGTGCTGCAGATGGAGTTTGGAAATTCAAGAGGGATTCATCGCATTGGAGTAATTTCATACACGCTCCACCCAAATTTGCCAGGAATTACCTGGCAGATAAAACCCAATGTGCCGGCAAGGTCAGTGACGCCGTTAGCTCAGCTATGTTGCCGATGGCTCGACCTTAAGGACGCAGATTCATCAACTATCTTACGAGACTGACAGGACATCTTCCACAGGAAAGACGCAGTGTAATCAGGTTATTGTTATTGGTTTTTGTTTTGTTTTGTTTTGTTTTGTTTGTTTAACCTTTTGACTCCAGCACCCTATCCCTATGTGAAGGGAGTCAAAGGGTTAAGTTTTTGCTTTGCTAGCATGGTTGACAATGTGGGATGCTGGTGGACAGGGTGCGGGAATCAAAGGTTAAAGCCCAGCCGACTGCGTAGACCCATATCAGGGCTATAACCGTTTTAAAACACAAATACTTTCACAGGGGAAAAAAGGACAAGAAAATTAAGTACACATGTCAATGCATTCGCGCACATAAGCTAAGGAGATGCACCTGGCGTTGATCACTCCGTCCAGTTTATCACACCTTAATATAAATTCAAACATGATTAAAGACACTAAAGGATATATATATATATATTATATATATATATATATATATATATATATATATATATATATATATATATATAAAACTTACCTGAAATTGCTTCCGCATATCTCATTTCCATAGCGCCAAAAATGCACTCAACACATGTAGGCCTACCCAGTTATCAATCCTAAGAGAAAGTACGTAAGACTTTATCGAATACATACAGGCGAATAGACCAGCAAGGCAGAAAATTATAGGGATAAATGACAGAAAGCAAAGGAACAAGGCAGAAACAAAGAGAATGACAGAAAAGAGGAGATTTCTGGCACAGAAATTCCAGAAGGTGGGGATACTATTTATACTAAAAGAGACCCCGGCATCCCCATGGGGGTAATCAGGGCATACACACGTCCGATGAGATTCATATCGTATGTGAAATACATGGTCTGGTTCAACTGTGAACTTCAGACTATTATTCAGAGAATAATTGTGAGGTATTTCAAAATGTTATAGGCATATCTTATATATATATATATATATATGTGTGTGTGTATATATATGTGTGTTTATATATATATGTGTGTATATATATATATATATATATATATATATATATATATATATATATATATATATATATATATACATATACCTATATATATACACGTTTCAGTCAGAGGAATGTGTTTTTGCAGCTGGTGGGTAGGGTGCAGGAGTCAAAGGGTTAAACAGAAATAACAATAACCTGATTAAACTGTATCTTTCCTGTGGAAGACGTCCTGTCATTCTCGTATGATCGTGGATGTACTTATATGTATATGTATGTATGTATGTATGTATGTATGTGTGTGTGTGTGTTCGTTCGTTCTTTGATTTAACGTCTTTTCACTGTAAGTGATATTAGACGTGTGTGTGTGTGTGTGTGTGTGTGTGTGTGTGTGTGTGTGTGTGTGTGTGTGTGTGTGTGTGTGTGTGTGTGTGTGTGTGTGTCGTCGACTTTCGTGGTCCATAAAGTCCAACCTAGCACTTT
>JAPXFY010000012.1:35978409-35988409 GCA_030674185.1 Monoplex corrugatus | reverse complement strand
AATAATAAGATAAAATGACCGGAAAAAAACCCTTCCTCCTCTACATTCTTCATCTCATCCCCTAACCAGCACAGTCATTGGCAGGAAGGGAACTCATGGGATGAAGCAGCAGACAGAGTTTTCCATTTCTGTCTAAAAGGAGTAACAACAACAACAACAACAACAAAAACAAAAATCAAACAAACAAGCCCAGTTCAGGCATACTGAGATTTTTGTCCAGTCTTTGATTTTCAAAAATTGTAGTAATGATAATAATAGTAATAAGAAGAAGAAGAAAAAAAAGAAGAGGAACAACAACAACAACAACAATGATGATAATAATATGAAGAAGAAGAAAAAGAACAACAACAACAACAATAGTAATAATAATACGAAGAAGAAGAAGAACAACAACAACAATACTAATACTAATACTACTAATAATAATACGAAGAAGAAGAAGAATAACAACAACAACAATAATTATAACAATAATAACAATAATAATAATAATAATAATGATGATAATAATAACAAGTATTTGTAGCACCTGATCTCACGGCAAGAGCCCTGAGATCATCGCAAAAAAAAGCACGAATGACAAAGGGAGACACGCACAAAGGGAGACACACACAAAGGGAGACACGCACAAAGGGAGACACGCACAAAGGGAGACACGCACAAAGGGAGACGCGCACAAAGCCAATACATGTCAACCCCAGCTCTTTGTTTGTTGACCTTGGTGACAGCTTTCTTCCCTCCTCCTGTGGAATGTATCCTAAATGACAGTCTTAGTGTGTCGTTGTGGGTGACGTGACCAAACCATACGAACTTGTGCCTTTTTCATACTAGTCAGAAGCGATTCCCATGGGCCAACCAAGGCGCATCTTGTTATATGCGTACTCAATGGTTTTTGTTTGCGCTCTCTCTCTCTCGCTTGCTCGCTCTCTTTCTTACTCTCTCCCTCTCTCTCTCCCTCCCTCTCTCTCTAATTCATGTGCATACACAAGTACTGGGAACGGTCAACTCTTTCCAGTTCCGGACCATATGCCTCTCTCTCTCTCTCTCTCTCTCTTTCTCTTTCTCTCTCTCTCTCTCTGTTGTTGTTGTGGTTTGCCATTATTTTTTACAGCTGTACAGCACTGTTGCTTGTGCTGTTGAGTGTAACGTTACTTTTCTTGTTACTGACTTCCATTCTATACGTTCCAGCTCTGTTACCGAAATTGCTGGTGAGATATAATTCATTGTCATTGTCGGTACACGCAATGAGCTCGATGTCATCAGCAAACCATAAGCTGCAGATGTGCCTGCCACTAATAGAAATAGAAGCATAGTTGTCGTGGAGGGTCTCTGCATGATTTTTTTCAAGAAGATATAGAACAAGACAGGTGATGACAAATATCCTTGGAGGGATGTTGCTGGAGGTTGTTCAAGAGGAATTATCTGCACTCGGAAAACTCCATAAGCGCTCAATCCAAATCTTCCCAAGCCCGCGCAAAACCCTATGCGCTGGCAATGTCTTGAAATGGGGAAAAGGGAAGAGGGGCCTATGAAACAGGAAGCTGACACCACCAGAATGATGGAAACATTAAACTGGGCAGCGGTCAGACCAGTTTTCAATGTTGCGCGCTGGGGTTGAACTCGAGATATCGGGGAAAAAAATTGCATTGATCGAGAAGCGAACCCGGGGGGCCATCCTTGGCGTACTTCTTGTGTGGTTTGGAATAAGTCTCTTGGTTACTTTTTGAAAAGCAGAGCGCTGCTTGAAATATATCATATTCTTGACTTGGATTAGTTCCTCCTCTTCTATGTTGAAGTCTCTCATGACTTGTCACTGGCCTTCATGCCAGACTTTGTCAAATGCTTTCTTGAAGTCAATAAAGTTTTATTGGAAGACAGTTGGATTACGTGTTTTTCTGTCATGAAATATAGGTTGGAAACTGAAATCAAACTGACTGTTAGCGTTCAAGCAAATAAGAACACACAAAACAGAAACACAAATTTCATCTCTGAATAGAAATACACACACGCACACACACACACGCACACACACACACACACACACACACACACACACACACACACACACACACACACACACACACACACACACACACACACACACTCAAACACACAAAAGTCAGAACTTATGTCTGATATACAATCAAGTGCAAATGATCTTCGGCCAAGTGGCCTTTGTCAAGCGCACACAAAAGACATCAAAGAATGAAAGCACAAAACTTAATAGAAAAGACATTCATTGACTGCTGTAAGTTGCACCGTTAGTTATTGTTGTGTTTCGTCTTTACTCTTTACAGTTGTATACAAAAATAAAATCAGTTTCGTGCAATTTTCCTTTGTTGTCTTTTGTATACGCTTGACAAAGGCCAGTTGGCCAAAAAATTTGCAGCTGTCATAATTTGTTATGTATAATACGCGTTATGATTCTATTTTTGTGTATTTCTGGCTCTAGTTGAAAATTTGCTCGACGGTGCTTCTGCTAGGTCTGAAGTCAGCCTGTTTCTTGGAGAAAAATTTCTCAACGACGATCTCAAGGTGATTGAGAATTACTCTGAACATGACTTTGCTGGCATGGTTATTCAGAGTGATTATTCTGTATATTAGCATTATCTGCAATTTTGTGGGTTTTTCGTTAATTTTTGTTTTTGTTTTGGAGTGGTTTTGAAAAAAACCGACTGAGCCCAATCTTTGGGCCATTTATAGACTCTCATATCTTTCAGCATGACATTGTCAGGACCTTCATCGTTTCTTATTCACCATATTTAAGCGAATCGTGGGTATATTGTCCACCTCGGGTGATTTCTTGCTTTTTTTAATTTCATACTACCTCCTTGACCTCATCTCTGAATACAGGGAGTTCTTCGGCCTCTCTGGCACTCGTCTGGGCTTTCTGAAGCATGCTGATGCATTTTAATATTGAAGAACATAGACTACAGCCTAGTCTTTGTGCAAAGACTTTATCAAATGACACGACCGAAATAAGTAAGATAAAACGGCAAAGTTTAATCAACAATGCCCAACGGACGGCCTGTCATGGGTAACCTTACCGACATAGGAAGAAAGAAGAGAGAGTGGGAAAGGGAAGTGGGGGGTGACCAGGCTGAGCTAAAATGCAACTTACGACATGATAATATGATGTTTCGTGAGTTTGTGGTTCTTTTCTTGTTAAAAGCGTACGTTTAGTTCTGTGTAGTCGTTAGGTCACACAACACACACACATGAGTGGAGTGTATGGTTCAGTTCGTGTTAGTAAAAGCATACGTTTAGTTCTGTGTAGTCGTTAGGTCACACAACACACACACATGAGTGGAGTGTATGGTTCAGTTCTTGTTAAAAGCATACGTTTAGTTCTGTGTAGTCTTTAGGTCACACAACACACACACAAGAATGGAGTGTATGGTTCAGTTCTTGTTAAAAGCATACGTTTAGTTCTGTGTAGTCTTTAGGTCACACAACACACACACAAGAATGGAGTGTATGGTTCAGTTCTTGTTAAAAGCATACGTTTAGTTCTGTGTAGTCTTTAGGTCACACAACACACACACAAGAATGGAGTGTATGGTTCAGTTCTTGTTAAAAGCATACGTTTAGTTCTGTGTAGTCTTTAGGTCACACAACACACACACAAGAATGGAGTGTATGGTTCAGTTCTTGTTAAAAGCATACGTTTAGTTCTGTGTAGTCTTTAGGTCACACAACACACACACAAGAATGTAGTGTATGGTTCAGTTCTTGTTAAAAGCATACGTTTAGTTCTGTGTAGTCTTTAGGTCACACAACACACACACAAGAATGTAGTGTATGGTTCAGTTCTTGTTAAAAGCATACGTTTAGTTCTGTGTAGTCTTTAGGTCACACAACACACACACAAGAATGAGTGTATGGTTCAGTTCTTGTTAAAAGCATACGTTTAGTTCTGTGTAGTCTTTAGGTCACACAACACACACACAAGAATGGAGTGTATGGTTCAGTTCTTGTTAAAAGCATACGTTTAGTTCTGTGTAGTCTTTAGGTCACACAACACACACACAAGAATGGAGTGTATGGTTCAGTTCTTGTTAAAAGCATACGTTTAGTTCTGTGTAGTCTTTAGGTCACACAACACACACACAAGAATGGAGTGTATGGTTCAGTTCTTGTTAAAAGCATACGTTTAGTTCTGTGTAGTCTTTAGGTCACACAACACACACACAAGAATGGAGTGTATGGTTCAGTTCTTGTTAAAAGCATACGTTTAGTTCTGTGTAGTCTTTAGGTCACACAACACACACACAAGAATGGAGTGTATGGTTCAGTTCTTGTTAAAAGCATACGTTTAGTTCTGTGTAGTCTTTAGGTCACACAACACACACAAGTGCTTCAGCGATTAAAACACCGGTCTAAGACGCTTCACATCCTCAAAATTAGTCAAAAATATAATCTGATAATACAGTGTGATTTCTTCAAGGAGCCTATCGATAAAAAGTGGCGCGTTAATGTAATTAGAAAGAAACCAAGGAGCTGAAAGTTTGCATGTCCACTTCCAACTTCTTCATTTGTGAAACAGCTGACATAGTCCAAATCACATCAGACTAATCGTTCAATCATTCATTCGTCTGTTAGATCATTCACCCCCACCCCCACCCCCCTCTCTCTCTCTTTCTCTCTCTGAATTTGTATAACATTTCTGCTAAGTTATGTTCACATCCCTTCAAGAAGATCAGGAAAAGACAAACAACATTTAGAGAACATTTTATGAGACAATAAAAAATTTGAGCATCTAGTTACAGCAAGAAAGCTAGAGAGGAAAAGATCATCAGGTAGACCCGCGGAGAAAATGTTAAACTGTTTTGTAGAGTGGATGGAGACGGAAAGGATAGGAAATATATTTGCAGAGACGAAAGATAGGTTCATATGGAAGGCCATGATCGCCAACGCCACGCGGCACGGCACATGATGATGATGATGATGATGATGATGATGATGATGATGATGATGATGATGATGATGATGATGATCCCTTCAAAAGGAGCCATGGCCTATTTGAATAAACATCTCTCTCTCTCTTTCTCTTTTATTAAAACATTCTAAGCTCTCTCTCTCTCAAGCTCTCTCTCTCTCTCTCTCTCTCTCTCTCTCTCTCTCTCTCTCTCTCTCTCTCTC
This sequence comes from Monoplex corrugatus, assembly GCA_030674185.1. Lineage (NCBI taxonomy): Eukaryota > Metazoa > Mollusca > Gastropoda > Littorinimorpha > Ranellidae > Monoplex > Monoplex corrugatus. Next base: position 35,983,267 of record JAPXFY010000012.1, on the reverse strand, counting down.
TCTCTCTCTTCTTACTCACCCACAAGATACACCATGCTCTGTTATACATTATTCTTTATTCCATGTACTTCATAAAAACAAACAAACTGCAGGCAAAATACTTGCGGGTCAGAATGGCATTCTTCTGCAGTGGAAAAGAAAGGGCTATGATAAAACTGACTTCGCTTGAAAGACATCAGATATATTGGTATTCACTGTTTAATACTGATCTCAGTACAAATGCCTATCTGTTCTACACACACACACACACACACACACACACACACACACACACACACACACACACACACACACTCACACGCATACACACACACATACACACACACATACGCACACACACACACACGCACACACACACACACACACACACACAAACACTTTTTTTTTTTTTCGAGAGAGAGGGTACTAATAATGAACACTGGTATGATTTCATTACAAGTTCTGTACACACGCATGAATTGTTTTTCTTCATATGATTGTTATGCTAAGCGTTACTGCATGTAACAGATGTCTGCGTAAAAATATTTTACATAAATCTTGATGTTCAAAACCAACGTTAATGTTACAGTTTTAAAAATGTTATCGCAAATACCTGTATAGGTACAACTATCTGCATAGAAATACATACCTTACAAGGTTCACAATGATAATAATTAAAGCAATCGTTTGATAAGCAGTGAGCATTCAAAATGCATGATATGAAGAACCTATCTAGAAAGGGAATCGTGCATATGAAATTATGAAACTCCATCAAAGAATAACTTGAACAAATAACGGTAATGATAATGATAATAATGATAACAACAACATGTCATTTGATCCATCATTACAAATAACAGTAATGATAATAATGACAACAACAACAACAACAATAATAATAATAATAACAATAACAACAAGAACAACAACAATTACAATAATAATAATGACCATTAACTAACGTTTATATAGGCTATCTATTGGTGAGATCGAGAACAAGACATTATGGGCTGTTTCATAACGATCATTGACGTGGAAAATTCATATAGGTTCACAATATGCATCGTTTTATACCCTGCTGGATTTCTATGATTTAGCTGACTGCAACTAATAATATCAAAATGTAAAACATACAACACTGGCGATAACATGGAATGAGAGCTTGTCTATAATTGACAAAAACTTTAATTTTCAAGACTGTTGAAACATGGTTTATGAGGTCCACTGCTTTTCTGGATCAAAAACTGGATATGATGGTTTGTGGGTTCCAATGCTTTTTGGATCAAAAACTGGATATGATGGTTTGTGAATTCCAATGCTTTTTGGATCAAAAATTGAAAATGATGATTTCTTATTCCAATGCTTTTTATATTACAAAAAAACTGGATATGATGGTTTGTGAGTTCAAATGCTTTTTATATCAAAAACTGGATATGATAGTTTGTGAGTTCAAACACTTTTTAAATCAAAAATAGGATTTGATGATTTGTGAGTTCCAGTGCTTTTTATATCGAAAACTGGATATGATGATTTGTGAGTTCAGGTGCTTTTGGGATCAAAAAACTAATAATATGGTTTGTGAATTGCAGTCCTTTTTGGATCAAAAATGGGATATGATGGTTTGTGAGTTCCAATGCTTTTTGGATCAAAAACCGGATATGATGGTTTGTGGGTTACAGTGCTTTATGGATCGAAAACAGGATCACACTTCCTCCCATCTAGAGACTTCACAATACATTACTGTCAGTGAAAGAGAGCCATAGAAAGTTTGCTGGACAGCAAGCCATACGCATTCAGTTTGAGGAAGACTCCATGAAGGAGACGAAGATCTCACCGGCAGTGAGTGAAGCAAATCGATTCTTCTGAGTATTTTCTATTCACTTACTAGAGCAGAATCTATATATATATATATATATATATATATATATATATAATATATATATATATATATATATATATATATATATATATATACGATTTTGTCATTTTACCCTGGGAAGGACAAGGGCCGAAATATTGGAGAAAATAGTCAATGCCCTTGTTGATTGTCTTGAAAAATTGAAGTATATATTATATATATATATCATCATCATCATCAGGTGCCTTGCCGCATGGCGTTGGCGATCATAGACTTCCATCTGTCTCTATCTCTTGTTGCTTCAAGCATCTCTTCCACCCTCTTTGTCTTCAGCCACTCTGCAAGTGCGTCCAATATCTTCTCCCTGGGTCTACCTGGTGCTCTCTTTTCCTCGAGCTTTCCCGTTGTGACCAGGTGCTCCAATTCCCCTTTCCTCATAAAATGGCCTATAAATGTTGCCTGTCTTTTCCTAATCTATCTAATGAATGATCTTCCTGTGTCTGCCTCCATCAAGACTGTCTCGTTTGTTTTCTTTGCTGTCCATGGAACTCTCAACATTCTTCTTAGAAACCACATCTCGGCTGCCTCAATCTTGTTCTGGCTTTGCTTGTTGACTGTCCACGCCTCACAACCGTATAATAGTACTGTTCCATATATAACACTCAAGAACTCTCCCCCCGACGTCAACCGACAGGCACTTGCTGGCAAGAATGCCCCCCCCCCCCCCCCCCCATACCGAATGCTGCCCTGGCCCAGCCCACCCTGCTGGCCACCTCCGATGCGCATCCGCCGTCTGGCATTCAGACCCACCAACCTGTCCCAAGGTTGTGCCGCCTACTGCCACCCTGCATGAGGGGATCTCACGCCCCCCACCGGCCACCATGATTTCAGTCCTCCTGCCGCCCAGCTCCAACCCACCACCCCCGCTTTCCACCTCCAGTATATCCACAAGGTCCTGCAGGTCCCCTTCACTTTCCGCAATTAGCACAGTGTCATCCACGCATCGAATGTCGCCCACCACCCCTCCCCCAACCCCTAATCCAGGGCCCTCCTCCAGGTCTCTCACGATGCCCTCGCTGCGAAGCGAAAACAGACCTGGCGACAAAACACAACACCGCCCGAGTCCCCCCCCCCCCCCCTGACATCTATCTATCTATCTATCTATCTATCTATCTATCTATGTATACACACACACACACACACACACACATATATATATATATATATATATATATATATATATATATATATATATATCATCATAGGCGTCCTTCAGTCTCGGAAGACTATGAAGTTGCGCTCTGGGTGTTTATTCTGGTGCAGCATCGGGTGTGGCTGGCCAGTCCGACGCGGGAATGACAGTCCCTGTGGCAGAGGGCACAGATGAAGTCTGACGCTGGTTTGTCTGCCTGGGCTGCAGCCTTTCTTATCGTTCTCTTTTCCTCGTGCCGCTGAGCGAGTGTCTCTTCGAACTTGGAGAGACCTTTCTGCACAGTCTGTCTCCAGGCTGACCGTTCGAGGGATGTTGCTTCCCAGTTGTCTTTGTTGATATTCAAGGCTTTTAGGTCCCTCTTGCACACGTCTTTGAATCGCAGCTGTGGTCTGCCTGTGGGACGTTTTCCCTGCACCAGTTCTCCGTAGAGGAGGTCTTTGGGGATCCGTCCGTCGTCCATGCGCACGGCATGGCCAAGCCAGCGCATGCGTCTCTGTTTCAGCAGCGTGTACATGCTGGTGCATCCAGCTCTTTCCAGGACAGTGTTGTTTGGGACCTTGTCCTGCCAGGTGATGTTTAGAATGCGTCGGAGGCTACGCATGTGAAAAGCATTGAGCTTTTGCTCTTGTCGGGCACGCAAAGTCCAGGACTCGCTGCCATACAGGAGGGTGCTCACGACGCAGGCTCTGTAGATCTGGATTTTTGTGTGCTCAGTCAGCTTCCTGTTGTTCCATGCTTTCTTTGTCAGTCTGGCCATGGTGGTAGCTGCCTTGCCGATGCGCCTGTTGGCTCTATGTCAAGTGAGAGGGTGTCTGAGATTGTTGAGCCAGATAAACAAAGTCATGGACGACATCCAGTTCATGGTCATTGATATATATATATCCTCATTCACAAACACCAAACACTGGCTATGGGAAATATCAGAGATTTTCAAGGTATACATAATGTGTACATGATCGGGTTTACAGAAACAGATGACTCTTTGAAACAGTTTGGTAATGAGCGCATGGGCTAACAGATGCGTACAACGCTTTAAAAAAATAACCAACCAACCAATCAAACAAACCAAAAACCCACCAAGCCGTTAAGTTTGTAAACGGACTTGGTTACACTTATTTCGTTGAAGAAATTCCGGTGAAAATGGTAAGAAATGAGCTTATTGGCAAATGGCCATGACACACCAGGGTCACACTACCACTTCTGTTGCGTGCTACTTCTTCTTCAGCAAGATGTCTGACTACAGTAGTGACTAGACAGTCACATAGTGCTGTAGCACGATGTGGCAAAGAGCTGAACGCATCAGGCACTTCTGTTCATGCTGTCGTATTTCCCGTTACTGGCAGCGCTGGTGGGCTCTGAGTGCAGAGCAGGGGAAGGCAGAGGTTGGTCATCTTCACACACCAGGGAGTGGCCGGCTGATATGTACTTGAACACTCTGGTCAACATAATAGTAGTAGTAATGATGAATATGATGAAGATGATGATGATGATGATGATGATGATGACGACGATGACGACGACGATGGTAATAATAATCAAGAGGAGGAGGAAGAGGAGGTGGAAGGTAGAGGAACAAGAACAACGACGACAACAACAACAATAACAGCAACATCAGCATAATGATAATGACGACAAAGATGAGAATGATGACGATCATACTGATAACAGTAGTAGCATCAACAATAACAGGACGGATGACCGGGAAGAGAGAAAACAGTCAGAAGAAGAAAGGAGATAGATGAGGAAAAACACTGTTCTATAGGGGGGGGGGGGGGGGGGGGGAGAGAGAGACTTGTAGATGGGGAAAA
>JAPXFY010000012.1:35960909-35973409 GCA_030674185.1 Monoplex corrugatus | reverse complement strand
CCACCCCGTTCGAGCATGGTTTCGTGTGAAACGTTTGGTCAGTACGGTAGTTTGGATACGTTGGATACATTGATGTTAAAAATCACTGAATGACTAAACAAATAAAGAAAGAAAGAAACAAACAAATAAACAAATACGTAAACACAGAAATAAATACAGATAAAAACAAATAAATGAAATAACAAGAACAAGATACATAACGATAAAGAAAGGATTTTTTTTAAATGCCTGCCCCCTGTACATTCTTCTTCTAATCCCATAACCAGTGCGGCCATTGGCGAGAAAGGGGACATTGATTTTTTTCTTTTATTTCGTTCGAGCATGATTTCGTGTCAATTGGTCAGTCTGGTGGTTTGGATATGTTGGATGTATTGATTGTTAAAAATCACTGAATGAGTAAATAAATAAATAAATAAATAAATAAGTAAATAAATAAAACAATAAATAAACGACTTAATGAATAAATAACCGAACAAATAAATAAAACGAGATAGATAACGATAAAGAAAGGATGAAACAATGAAAACAATGCCTTCCCTCTCTACATTCTTCTTCTAATCCTATAACCAGGGCGGTCATTGGCGACAAAGAGGATACTGATTTCTCCGGGTTTTTTGTTTTGTTTTGTTTTTTTCGTTTTTTTTTAATTTACCAAAATAAGCGAGCAGTTTCACATTAGCAGAATTGAACAGTCCCTGATATTCACGCTGACACTTGACATATTCAAAACTATAAATACTAAGTATCAACTAAGTAACATAACTCTTGAGAGTCACGGAGTTATCTCCCATGCAGATTTCCTTTGGTATAAATACTAAGGATATTATGTGTCTTTGTGGACAGAAATATATTTAAGATTGTTTTAAGATAAAACGATATATTCCAAAACTTTCTTAGAATACCTTTGCGAAATATTTGAATCAACATCACTAACGTATGATTTTTTTTTTATTAGTTTACAAAAGCGTCTAAAAGCTAAGTGTTTGTAACACGTTTTGACTTATGTATTAATTGCTGTACTCAGCCAGTTTATTGTTTAATTAGGGCCTAGTTCATTTTAGTCAGCGGTATCTTGCTCGCTTTGTTGTTGTTTTTTATTTTATTTTATTTTATTTCATTTTGCTTTATTTTATTTTATCCCGTCTCCTTTTCAAGCTGCAGTTTCATTCCTTTTACCTCAACAGTTGTATATACAAATACACCCCTTCATCCTCCTCACCTCTTCATCCCATCCTAAGGCTAAATGCCCAGACATCACATCAACGACGACCACCACACACAAACACACACTCACAATCTCTACACTCACGCACCTCTCCTCACACCACCCTCACCCCCACAGACAGTGACGTACCGTAACAGAACCCCAACAGAAGGGAGAATTCATCTCGAAGAGGACGTCCGTGCCGTTCCGACCTATGAACGAGAAGACAATGAGGAAGAAGATAAGCATGACCAGGATGAACTGCGTCCTTCTCCTCAAGGTTCCCGCCGTGAAGTAGAAGGCGAAGATGTTCTTCACGTACTTGAAGGGATTTCTGGAGGGAGCTGAAATGAATGGCGATTGTGTCACTAACGCTTGTTACTTGCTGTTGTGTTGCAGCTCTGTCAGAAAGTCAACGAGCTGGTGAATGAAAAGTGGTAGAATCTTCGAGGACACACTGCAAAACGATCTCTTTGGTTTGGTTCAGTATTTTACGTCGACACCCACCTCAGTGATATGGCCAACGGGGATAACCATCCCAGGGAAGTGGGGGAAGGGGGACTTATCTAATCCTATACTGACACCACTAGAACAACAATGGTGTTAAGATGGGGCAGTGAGATGGCCAGTTTTAATACAGCGCACCCTGGGATTCGAACCCACAACCATTAGCATGTGAATCCAACGCTCAAACCAACCGAGCTACTGGGGCCCGCTGCCATCTCTTTGTAACTGCCTCCGTTTATGAATGGTGATTGTGTCACTATTGCATGTCACTTGCTGTTGTGTTGCAGCTATATCACGGAGTCAACGAGCTAGTGGACTAAAAGGGGCAGAATCTTCGAGGACACACTGCAAAACGATCTCTTTGTAACTGCCTCTGTTTATGAATGGTGATTGTGTCACGACTGCTTGTCGCTGCTATTGTGCAGCAGCTCTATCAGGCAGTCAACGAGCTGGTGGATATGAAAAGTGGAAGAGTCTTCGAAGACATACTACTAAACGAGCTCTTTGTAAGTGCCTCCGTTTAGGGACGGACAAGGTTAAGCAGGATGGAGAGGAAATGTGCAGCTCATAATACCAGCCCCGAGAGAAGGTGGCCTCTAACACCTCGCTCAGCAACCATAGCTCAGGCAGTCACAGCTATTAACCCTTTGATTTCTGCACCCTGTCCATCAGCATCCTGCACTGTCAACCATACCAGCAAAACAAAAAATAACCCTTTGGCTCCCTCACCCTATCCACCAGCCTCCCGCAAGAAGCTGGTGGATAGGGTGAGGGAATCGAAGGGTTAATTTTTTGCAGTTGGTGGATAGGGTGCGGGACTCAAAGGTTTGATATAGATATAGACATGCAGAATTAGTTATTAGACGCTGTCTTGTAACATACACACATACTTGTTATATCAAGAATATATAAACAGAATTGTATTGCGGCAAAAGACAACTTTGCAAGAATATAAGTAACAAATTTGTACGAAGTTGTTCTCTTATATAACATACGCATGTTTCTTTTTCTATGTGCGTGAATGGTGACCATTATAAAATTTCACCCATCGGCATGGCGCAGCAGTCAGCACAACGGACTAACATCTGGAAGGTTGTGAGGTCGAACCTATCGGTAATGTCAAAATCATACTGAGATTTTTGTTGTTGTTGCCCCAAGCGGTTCCTATCCAGAACTGAGTGTACTATGGGCTCAATGGAAAGACTGGGACCGCACAGTCGAGTTTATCCACTTTATGGACGCATCACTGAGGATGTTGATCAAATTTCCTGACCAATAAAGCAGGTGTCTGAATCTTCTGAGGGCGTTATCAACAGGGCCCCAGCGTTATCAAACATGGCATGTATCCAACTGAGCTAAGGGGCCATGTCAACAACCAACCAAGTGCGTTAAGTAACCAACCAACCAAACACCAACCAACCACCAACCAACCAACTAACCAACCAACCAACCAGTCAACCAATCACCTAACAAACCAACCAACCAACCAACCACTACCAGGCAAGCAACCAAGCAACCCAACCAGCCAATCACCCAACCAATCAACCAACCAGCCAACCAACCAACCAACCAAAGCAACCAACCAAAATCTTCACTCTGTTGACAACCATCAATAGTAGGGCAGTAGCTGTATAGAGTTATCTGTGTAGATCCTCACCGCCAACCACCAGCCAACCAACCAAGCAACCAACCCACCAACCAAGCAACCAAGCAAGCAACCAACCAAAATGTTTACTCTCTTGACTACCACCAAACAGTAAGGCAGTAGCCGTGTAGAATTACATGTATATGACAACAGGAGCCTCACCCTGTGTCCCTGAAGAAGCTCCAGCAGTGGCCACACTGGACAACGTGTCCTTTCTGACCGTCTCTGGCAAAGTGAAGATGAGGAGGACGGCCACGAGCATCATGAAGATGACGAGGAAGGTTGCGTAGAAGTAGTTGACGTACTGAATAACCAGGTGGATGGGGGGAAAAAAGGAATAATGAACAGAGATTGAGCGTTTAGGTTATGTTGAGTTTAGACTTATGTTTTCGGTTTTGTGTGTGTTTTTTTTTTATGTTTCAGCGTGTTGAAGGTTAGCGCTGAAAAGGGATAAGAGAAAAGAATCAACTATTCAACGAATCAAACCAACCAGTCAACCAACCGATCAGTTAAGCAATCAACCGACCAACTAATCTGTTCACTTTTCTTTTTCTTTGTGTTCATTATTGTCCTCGTCGTCATGATCATTACGATGTCGTCGTCGTCATCATCATCATCATCATCTCCACCACCACCACTATCATCATCACCATTACAATCATCATCATCATCATCATCACCACCACAATCACCATCATTCCTTTTCTTAGTCATAGTTTTTTTGCTTTTAAACAAACAACCAACCAACCACAGCAACAAATTATCATTATTACTACCACCACCGCCATCATTACTATCGCCACTGACGTCGTTATCCTATTTTCGCTTTCTTTCTTTTCTTTTCTTTCCCCCCGACATGGTTCCACTGGAACCGTGACAAATGATGTTATGAAGAATGTTCATGTACATTTTACGATAACTGTGACAACATCGTAAGATAATCCAGCTTTATGCAGTTAACGTCTTGTAAAACAACATCCGACAAACATCTTACTTCCTCATATGCAAAAGAAGATTAGTGGTTGTTACAATTTCAACTGCAACCGTGGCAGAAGCAGTAGACGACTTTGTAGTTGTACCAATATCAGCACACACACACACACACACACACACACACACACACACACACATACACACAGACATAATCACACACACACACTCACACACATACACACATACACGCACAATCATACATACGCATTTACATACACTCACACACACTCATTCATACACACTCACACACACACATACTCATACATATACACATACTCATACACATACTCATACACACACACACACAACATACTCATACACACACACACACACACACACACACACACACACACACACACACACACACACACACACACACACACACACACACAAGAGTCTTATCTATGTGTTTCATTTACTTACGTAACCTATCTGGTTATTTTATTTCAAGCGTATCTGATGAGTTTATGTTAATGTCTGACCTTGCCAAAAGTTTACCTCAGAGCACTATGAGTTAGCAATCTGTTATAGTCGTTTGCAAAACTACTTCATTGTCATGTAAAATTTGCCACTAAAGTGTGTGAGTGTGTGACGAGGCGTTAAATTGAAGAACAACGCAAGCGTTCGCACACACACACACACACACACACACACACACACACACACACACACACACACACACACACACACACACACACACACACTGACACACACATATACACACACACGCGCGTTCACTCTGTCTCTCTCGCTCTCTCTCTATCTCCATATACAAAACACACACATGCGCAAACACATACACACACTCATACACACAATCTCAAACAATCACACACATACACACACAGAGACACAACACACACACACTCACACACACACATACACACATTCACTCACACACAAACACACACACACACTCATACACATACACTCGTGCACACACACACAATCACACACACACACACACACACACTCTCTCTCTCTCTCTCTCACACACACAAACACACACACAACACACTCACTCACTCACTCACACACAAACACGCACAAACAAACAATCACACACCCATACACACACACTCACAGACAAACACACACAAACAAACAAACACACACACACCACACACAATCAATCAATCAATCAGTCAATCAATCAATCAATCTATCTATCTATCTATCTGTATGTATGTATGTCTGTCTGTCTGTCTGTCTGTCTGTCTATCTATTTAGTTTTCCATTCCTTTTTTTTTTCTCGTCGAAAAGCACATATGTAAATAGACGTTAAAAGAAATAACGAACGAACAACACACACAGAAAACACACACACACACACACACACACACACACACACACACACACACACATCCCCACCCCACCCTCATCCCACCTACCCCTACCCCACACCCACACACCTCGATAAGATAGCCCACGCCAATGTCAGACGCGGCACCAGCCAGAGCCAGGCAGCATTCCAAAATGGCGATGGCCAGTGTACGGGATCGGGCAGGACGTGTGAGATCAGCGGTGTAGGCAAAAGTGGCCAGCAGGACGGCAGCGAAAGAACCGGTGAACCCCTCCAGTACGTTGATCACATACAGCCAGGCTAGGTCCAGTTCCACCCTGGAATGGGTGGTAGGGTGGGGGATGGGGGGAAAACAGTTTCAGTTTCAGTTTCTCCGCGCTTGGAATGAATTCCACATGCATTAATGTCACAGGTGCCACGTGTATAGTGATCATGGCACAAGCCTTAAGCCTGCACATAAACCCATGAACTGGCCAGGTCCTGAAGCCCTACCTAGACTATGTTTTGCCTAGTCTATATTTTATACTGGTATTTTATCAGCCTACCACTGGAATAATCTTGATTACATATAAATGACATGTGGGGAAACAGAGACACTTAACTTACAGACTGATATCAGTGGGTAGGAAGCTATTGACAGGCACCTATTAATCAAAATCGTAACGGTTCTTTGTCATCAACGGCGTTGTCATTGTCGTCCAGTCCGAAGTCATAGTCGATATTATCATCATCGTCATCGTCATAATCGTCGTTGTCGTCGTCGTCGTCGTCATCATCATCATCATCGTCATCGTCGTCATCATCATCATCATCATCATCATCATCACTCATAGTACAGAGGAACCATAACCTAGACAAGAACATCAAGCCTCACCGGCATACAGGGTTGGGTTTTTGTTCTATTTTGTTTTGTTTTGTTTTGTTCTATTTTGTTTTGTTTTGTTCTATTTTGTTTTGTTTTGTGCAGGTTTTTCGTATTTGCCATGATCACTTTTAGAGTGTATATTCAGGAAGAGCTGCAGACGGACAAGTCCATGTGTAGCCCACCAAAAGCATACCAGCAATTATCTGGCCAACTCCTTGATCCTATAGAAAACACAGCACAAAACAAAACAAAACAAAACAAAACAAAACAACAGAACAAAAGGGAAACAAAAATAAAAACAAAACAAACCAAAACAAAACACATACATAATCACTCATACATATATACACACATAGATATATACATATGTATCCACACATATACATAATGTAGATACTATCACCTATATATGCACATAGGTACACCAACGTCAATGTGAATACACAGGCACATATGCACATGTGTCTCTATATGAGCACCCCTTTCATATTCAAATAAACATTTTTTTTTCTTTACAATTGAAATTAAGTATTGTCTGAAATTCTAGTGCTAGTATCTACATAAGTATTTACTTTTCTTCTCCTTTTAACAATTTTTTTCTCCTATTCATGGCGTGGAAAACGTATCTGGATACGCTGTGACTTCGGTAGCTATTTGTTGATTGGAGCAGTATGCACATAGGCATGCTGACTAAATCCTTTAAAAATTTCGCCCTGAGATCAGCGTAAGTGGAACATCTAAATAATAAGTGTTCTTCGTTTTCAGATTCTGTCCTGCAAAATGGACACACCTTTTCTTGATCAGATTCACTGTATCTATTTATATTATTGTTTAGTGGTAAAACGTTCAACCTTATTTGTGAAAGGGCAACTCTGAAACAGTATATATCAATAGAGTCAATGTACTTCTCTTTTTCAAAGATAGTCTTAAATGATCTGTAGCTTTCATACCTATCTCTGTCTCTGAGTGATCCAGACCATTCTTGAATATATAAGTCTACAAGTCTCTGTTTAAATACACGCAAAAAGGCTTTTACATCACCAACACCTTGTTGCAGCCACACGATATTAAATCCCGTTTACACAAAATTTCCCTTATTTTTGAAGCCCAGCATTCTTTCCCAGCCCTGTCAAGTTCCACTAACATTTGGTAAGCCTTATAAGGTAACCTATTTGGATTCATTTCCAGTAATTTAAACCAATATCTAAGACAGGTAGTTGAGGAGTTGACATAAAGAGGATATCTTCCCAAATCCCCATATACCATCTTGTTAGGTGTCCTGACTGGAACACCCAACAGTCTTTTGCACGATACCAAATGTACCTTCTCTATATGCTCGAGTCTGTTAAGTCCCCATATCTCAGAAGAATACAACAAAATAGGTTGAATTTTTGCATCAAACAACTTGAAGAAAGTTTCTATAGTCATGTCTTTATATTTTTGAAAAGTCCTGTTTAATAGCAAAGTTGCTTTTTTACCTTTTGTCACCAAATGTTCTGTGCCGGCCTTGGTGCTAATCATTGTCGTGAAACTGAACCCCAGATAACAATATTTACTAACTACTTCCAATTTTGTCCCTTTGTAAAACCATTGTTCATGTCGTCCTAAGAAGCCCCCTCTTCTGAAAACCATAACCTTAGTTTTTTCAAGATTAACTTCCAGTTTCATGCTGGCACAGTATGTCTGCAAGACTCTTAACTGGTTTTGCAAACCATTTGGTGTTGTTGACAGAAGGGCTACATCATCTGCAAAAAGAAGAATGAATATTTCCATTAATCCTGGCATCAACTGGATGCCATGTCGCCCCTTTTCATCCATACAATTGGCTAATTGATTTATTAATACCGAAAATAAAGTAGGATTTAAGACACATCCTTGTCTCACGCCTATGGGGTTATCGAATATTTCAGATAATTCCCGGTTTGCCCGAATACATGAGTATAATGATTCATACATTGCTTTTAGCGAAACCAAAAACTTCCCTTTTACTCCTTGATTTTGAATACACTTTAAGAGTTTGTCATGCTGAACCGAATCAAAGGCTTTCTTAAAGTCTACAAAAGCAACATATAGTTTTTTACCTTTCTTACACATAGTTTTCTGAACCATAGCGTACAGACTGAAAATTTGATCCACTGTAGAATATTTTTTCCTAAAACCTGCCTGACTTTCTGATATTAAATTATTGTTTTCTAACCAAGCATACAATCTAGTATTCAGTATTGATGTGTAACATTTTGAAACAATGCTTAATAACGACACACCCCTGTAATTGTCCACTTTATCAGGATCTCCTTTCTTAAATATTGGTATGATAATAGCTTTTGACCAATCTTGAGGATAAATTCCTCGGTCGAATAAAGTGTTAAACAGCTTCAAAAGAAAATTATGGATATTTGTGTTACCATTTTTTAACATCTCGGCTGTAACACCGTCTATTCCACTGGCTTTACCTATCCTCAATTTTCTGATGGATTCTCTGACTTCTTCTATAGTTATCTTAGAATTTAATGGGTGTTCTGTTGATTCATTTAAATCTACTTCGACAATGCAGCGCTCATCATTTGTTGATCTGTTATCTTGAAATACGTTTTTAAAATGACTAAACCATTCATCAATACTTATATTGTTAGTAAGTTTGTTTTTGGTACCATACCCTATATTTCTTAACTCAGTCCAAAACTGCGATGAATTTGAAATATTTCTGGCTAAGCATTCTGCTTTTTGTTTATTAAACTGCTGTTTTTTATTCTTTAATAATTTTTTATACTTCTTCCGTGCTTCACAATACACAACTCTATCATCCTCATCTTTTGTTTTTCTGTAGTGTTTGAGAGTTTTTCTGCTTTCTGCTTTTGCTTTCTCACATTCACCATCAAACCAATCAGATCTTTTTCTCTTCTCTGTACATTTCTTACGGTACATACAAGCACCAGCTTCTTTGAGACATTCAACAAATATGGTTAAAGCCTTATCTACATTAGTGTCTAGAGTATCCGAAGCCAATGTAAGTCTTCTCTGAATGTGATTACTTTGTAATTTGTTTGTATAATCGTCTTTCTTATTTTCTTGCCATATGAACTTTTGTGTGATGTTATTTTTTGATACTTTTCCCTCCGCTTTTATTCCTGTTTCAAGCTTTCGCTCCACTTTCATTATAACCGGTAAATAATCTGATTCTATGAGACTGTCAACATCTAATGTAGCAATTTTAACTGATGAAAACAGATCACATGATACGATGAAATAGTCAACTACGCTCGACCCTGAAACTCCAATGTATGTATAACTACCATCAAAGTCCAGTTTACACAGACCATTTAAAATGATAGTCAAACATACTGCATAGCTCGAGCAGTTAGTTTCCAAAAACATTCGTGCGGCAATCATGAGACTGTCTCAAAAAATCACTGTATACCGAAAGATCAGTTAAAACACTGCCACTGTCATATCCAAATGAACAGTAGTTACCATCAGCTGTTCTTGCATTTAAATCACCAGTCAGCAAAACATAAAAGTCGTCGTGCGAAACTTGTAAATCTAACAAACATTGTTCCAACACTTCCATACCAAACCCATCATGCTGATTATTCCAGTATGTGGAATCATGAGGGGGAATATATGTACATACAAACATTATAGGTTTATTTGTTGAAAACAAATCTTTGTTGATTTCAACAATAATAGCATTTTCGTTTCCAACCTCAATTCGTTTAACAAACGATTTTAAAATCTTTCTTACCATAACTATTATTCCACCGGAATACCTTCCTTGATGAGATAGTTTCTTTGCTTTTAGTGTAAATACAACAAACTCTTGAAACAAAGATGAATCAAAATCATTCGCTATAAAGGTCTCAGTGAGACAAATGAAATCATGCTGCGAAAAGAAATTAATGAAATCCTCATCATCCAGTTTCGGTAATAATCCATTCACATTATAAATGAGAAATTTAATCTGTGGATTATTAACATTATGAACATGTAAATTCACCACTGATGGACACGATCTCATTTGGGATCCGTCCACATTTTGGGATCCTGGTAAAGAACTTATTCTTTTGTTTTTACTACTTGCTGTAGTGGCCCGGCCGATGTCCTATTTATCAGTGCCCGAGGCACCACTAGAGCTAGCTTTGGACTTACATTTCTCGCCATGATTATCGTCAGTGTACGAAACACTACCGTTATTGCCATCACTGTCTCTATCAGTATGATCATGTGCACACTCCTCTCTGGTTACTTTTCTGCCAACATCTTTAACGTGGGTCATTTGGGTATTGACTCGTGCTCGTCGTGAATCCTTTTCATGGGTGACGGCAGTGCCTTCTTGGCGGTAACTGTTGGTATCATTTTGTCGGTGTCTGCCTGTATTAATAGAGGCCACTCTGATTCCGTTGTACCTCATGCTGTCTCTCAATTCTGGATCGCTCAATATGGCCATTTTGTCAGCCCAGCGACAAAACTGCACCAGGACGGGACGAGGACTGCTTCCGTGGGTGCGCGGTTTTCCAATTCGATATGCGTGTACAATGTCTTCTTTGTACCAGTCTGGTTTCCTTGTGTGACTGTTGAGGACTTCTACGATAATTTCGGTTGTGACGTAGTCGTCCTCCCATTCTTGCTCCGCTACATTGATGAATATCAAGTTACATGCTTTTGCTTCTTTTTCAGTTGCTTCCAGTTTTCTTTCGAGTTTTTCAATTCTGTCCATCATTATTGTGCTATTTTCTTGGAGATCGTCAGTTGATTCTCTATTTGTAAAAACACATTCCTTCAGCTTCCTGACTTCAGTAAAGAACTGTGAAAGTTTGTCGTCTAAGTTGCTGAACTTTTCTTCCATGGTTCTCTGTACTGCTGCTGAATGCAATTGTAGTGCATGTTGTATCTGTGCAAATCGCCAGTCAATCAAGTTAGGGTAAGGGGGTGGGTCACAATTTCCCTGAACCATAATGCCGTTAAAGACAAGCTTCTTTTCACGCTCAGCGAACAAAGTCCAGAAAGACAAAGAGAGACAGGGAGAGACAAAGACAGAGAGGCACACAGAGAGAGACAACGAGAGACAGAGAGAAACAAAAACAGAGAGGCAGACGAGACAGAGAGAGACAAAGACAAGAGGGCAGACAGACAGAGACAGAGAGACAAACAGAGAAAGACAGACAGAGACAGACAGAGAGACAGACAGACAGACAGAGAGAGAGAGACAGACAGAGACTGAGAGAAGAAAAGAGAGCAGAAGAGAAGACAGACGGAATCCAAAACAGACAGTAAGTCGTTCATACCACAGTATTAAAAGCAAAAGCTACACTGACTTAATGAGTATTGCGGTGAAGACCATCTTCAGGAGACCTCCCACAGTGGGCAGGAAGAAGAGCAACTTCCGGCCGATGACGTCACTGTAACAGCCGAGCACCGTTACGACCAAGATGGTGGGCACCGTGCTGGCCAGAGAGATGTATAGAAACACTGCTGAGGCAGCCGCCTGGAAAGAAACGAACCTGTCAATTCTTGTTACTATAAGTATATCAGGTTCAAATTGCTTATAGCCCAGCCGACTACTAGAGCCATATCAGGGCTAACACCACGTAAAAAACGACACCCAAGTTTACGTACAAAGACAACACTTAAAAACAAACCTCACCGTTATCTTTGCAAATCTAAAATGAAATTATTATATGTACATACACACACATATACATACATACATACATACGTACGTACATACGTACGTACGTACATACATACATACATACATCATACATACATACATACATCATACATACATACATACACACACACATACATACATACATACATACATACATCATACATACATACATACATCATACATACATACATACATACATACATCATACATACATACATACATCATACATACATACATACATCATACATACATCATACATACATACATACATACATACATACATACATACATCATACAAACATCATACATACATAC
>JAPXFY010000012.1:35913409-35955909 GCA_030674185.1 Monoplex corrugatus | reverse complement strand
TATCTATATATATATATATATATATATATATGTGTGTGTGTGTGTGTGTGTGTGTGTGTGTGTGTGTTGGTGTGTGTGTGTGTGTTGTGTGTGTGTGTGTGTGTTGTGTATACAAAAATACATGCGTACAAACATACATACATACATATAGATAGACAGAGACACAGACTGTGAAAGAAGAGAGAGAAAAGAGAGAGAGAGAGAGAGAGAGAGAGAGAGAGAGAGAGAGAGAGAGAGAGAGAGAGAGCCCTCGTGTCAATATTAAAATAATAGTCTCCTGTCGTTTTATTTAGATACGGATTAAAAAGCTAACCTATCGCCAACGTATTGTTTTCGTCATTATTTTCACACTGCAGGGCAACGCACCTTGTGGACGATTTACATGGCCATGCGTGACTATCCATATGTTATGGTAGTGCGGGCCTCAGTAGCTCAGTTAGCTGAGCGTCGGATTCACATGCTAATTGTTGTGGGTTCGAATCTTGGTGCACGCTGCATAAAAAATGGCCTTCTCACTATCCCCTCTTAATATCATTGTGGCTCTGGTGGTGTCAGTATAGGATTAGATAAGTTCCCTTTCCCCCCACTTCCTTGGGATGGTTATCCCCGTCGATCATATCACCTGAGGTGGGTCTCACCTGTCTCACCTGTCGGCGTCACCAGGTTCGGTATTGGCCGCTGAACACTTAGACACCACCATCTCCTTCCAGGCCGCTCTGTCTTGACTTTTGTGGACAATTTCTGGAATATTTTGGCCCCTGATGTTGATTATGTTCTCGATGTATGAGATTGGAGGTCTGCCTTTCTTCCTTTTTGCCATTGTTTTTCCTTGAAAGATGGTTGCCATGAGGTCCGTGATCTTGTTGCGTGACACATGGCCAATGTATTTTAGTCTTCTCTTGTTGACGTCTGCTAGTAGTTTTCTGGTGGTGTCAAGTTCTTCCGGGACACTTTCACTAGTTCTTCTATCTGTCCATTTGACACGTAGTACTCTCCGATAAAACCGCATCTCTGCTGCCTCAATTCTTCTGCAATCAGTTTTTCTTAGAGTCCAGGCTTCACAGCCATAAATCATGACTGGCCAGATCAAATATTTTAAAAGTAACTTTCAGGCCATTTGCTATCATTTAGTATCATTTTGTGCACTTTTGGAAACAATGGCCAGGACACCTGCACAGTGTGTGCACTACGCTTGAGGAAGTAATGGCAACCCACCTGAAGTATTTTTGCCCAAAAGTGCACAATTTCGATTTCATTGTTTCATTTCATTTTCTCAAGATGACGTCTCCGCGCTCGGAATGAATTCCATATGCACTAACTCACAGGTGTCGTGTGATGGAGAAGATCCAGAATGATCACGGCACAAGCCTTTAGCTTGCACATAAATCCTCGAGCTGGCCAGGTCCTGAGGTCCTACCAGATAGTTCCATAACTCTGCGGTCGTAGGTGAGTGAGGTGGCAGAGACCTCAACTTTTCCCGGGGCCAGCACCACTATCCTTCGCTTCAAATTCATATTCATATTCACTTTTTTTTTTTTAACCAAGACTTCAGAAAGGCAAGAAGACCAATTGGTCTTTAAGGGGTGGGACCTGGGAAATGAACCTATCTCTTCAATGTTTTATACCAAGGCAGCTGGGCAATGCCCTGCTCTTCACGATTTTCAACTGCCGTGGGATTTTTAGCGTGCGCAGCCAGAAGGCACACGGGTCCGACTTGTTTTGTGTCCCTTTCCGAAGGACTAGACGTTCAGCTCAATTTGCCGGTCAAACTGAGGAAAAAAAAAGTCGAGGCCTCTACGGGTAGCGAACCCTGGAACCTCGAATTTAGTTATTGGCAGGCGAACGTCTGAACCATTCTGCCACTCTTCTCCCTACAAGTGCACAATGCACCTGAGGTGGGGTGCTGACGTAAAAACTCAACCAAATCAATCGATCAGCGTCTGTTACGACAAATCCACGCAAATTCCACACATCAAGCGACTTTCAACAATCTAGGTAATTTGTTTTTTATTAATTGATTTGGTTCAGCTATTACGTCGACACCCACACCTCAGGTGATATGGCCGACGGGGATAACCATCCCAGGAAAGTTGGGGAAGGGGTGGGGGCTTATCTAATCGTATACTGACACCACCAGAACAACAACGATGTTACGATGGGACAGTGAAAAGTCAGGGCTTCAACGGGAAACGAACTCTGGAATCTTGAGTTTAGTTATTGGCAGGGGAACGACTAAACCATCCTGCCACTCTTCTTTAAAACAATGAAAGACGTACACCACCGATTCTGCAAATATAGGCCCTGACATTCTATGGTTACTGTTATTTGTGTGCACACAGCAGGCAGCACAGGAGAGAGAGAGAGTGTGAGAGAGAGAGACAGAGACAGAGAGACAGAGACAGACAGAAACAGAGAGACAGAGACAGACAAAACAGAGAGACAGAGACAGAGAAACCAAGATAGAGACAAACACACACCACACACACACACACACACACACACACACACACACACACACACACCACATACACATACATTCCGATACTTTCTACTCACACAATTTCCGACATATTTGAATCATCATTATTGACATATGAATTTTTCGTCAGCCTATCTAAAAGTCCAATAGTTCAACATTTATAATTCGTTCATCTTCCTGTTCATAGTTACAGTTAGCTAGTTTATTGTAATATTTGTTGTAGTATGCTACTTCATTTGTCATGTTTATGCTTCCCTCCCACATTTCCATTGTCCTTGCTTCTTACTTGTTTTTCACATGGTTTCAGCCCGAATATGTTTTTTGATGCTCGAGTGGGCTAAAAGTAATATGAATATAAACTTGAACTTTTTTTTTTTTTCATTTTTTTTTCTTTTTTTTAATTTCATTTTATATTATTTATTTTATTTTATTTTATTTTATTTTTTTTAAACCAAGATTGACTACACGTAAACACCTGCATTTACCCTTCCTATTTCTACTCCCCTTCCCAACATCGCTTCGTTTTTTTTGGTTTTTGTTTGTTTGTTTTTTTGTTCATTTATTTATCTATTTTGTTTTATCTATTTGAGGATGCAGGATGTTGGTGGATAGGCTGTGGGAGTCAAAAGGTTAAGGTGTATAATTTTACACGCAGTATCTAATCTGCCCTCTTTTTACAGAAGACATAATTCAGCCAAGGCCACAGACTTTCAAGTTGGCCTGTACACTATGCAACTAACTGTCGTGCAGGGTTACAGTGTATTTAACTAATCGTCAAGCAGGCTTACACAGTGTTTAACAAACTGTCAAGCAGGCTTACACACCACTGTATACCTAACTGTCAAACAGGCTTACACACTGTATACCTAACTGTCAAACAGGCTTACACACTGTATACCTAACTGTCAAACAGGCTTACACACTGTATACCTAACTGTCAAACAGGCTTACACACTGTATAATTGTCAAACAGGCTTACACACTGTATAATTGTCAAACAGGCTTACACACTGTATACCTAACTGTCAAACAGGCTTACACACTGTATAATTGTCAAACAGGCTTACACACTGTATACCTAACTGTCAAACAGGCTTACACACTGTATAATTGTCAAACAGGTTTACACACTGTATAACTGTCAAACAGGCTTACACACTGTATACCTAACTGTAAAACAGGCTTACACACTGTATACCTAACTGTCAGAAACTTTCCCAGCTGCCTCCTCTTTCTCTCCCATTATGTAACACATCAGTCCCAATTTCTGATTCAGCTAAAAACCTTAGTGTCTGCATTGACTCTACCCTGTCCATGAACAACTTTGTTTCTCAAACTGCCAGATCTTGCTACTATCATCTCCATCGTATAAGCCTGATCAGGAAGTATCTCTCTGTCGAAACAACTGCAAAACTCGTTCTCTCCTTCATAATGTCTCGCATTGACTATTGCAATTCACTCCTGTCTGGTCTTCCTGCCTCCACCATTCACATCCTACAGCGCATTCAAAACAATGCTGTACGCCTTGTACTCAAAAAGAAAAAAGCTGACCACATATCTCCTCTCCTGGCACAACTTCACTGGCTCCCTGTATCAAAGCGCATACAGTACAAACTAGACACCATGTGCTACAAAAGCCTCAATAACGCAGCCCCCGATTACCTGTCAAGCCTACTTGAGATCTATGTTCCCTCACGTACCCTCCGCTCTGCCTCCGATCCTCTGACTTTTCGCTTTCCACGCACTAAGCTCAATACCTATGGTCCACGAGCCTTCTCTGTTTCTGGTCCACTCTCCTGGAACAAACTTCCTCTCTCAGTCCGTCAGCAACCTACTTTTGCCTCCTTCAAGTCCGCTCTCAAAATTCACCTTTTCTCCTCTGCATAAAATCCTAACCTCATTCAACCCCCCTCTGCAGCCTGTCTCCGCTCGGAGGGGAATCACTTTGTTTTAATATATAATTGTATATGATGTGCTCTCTGTGGTTTTCCATTGGTTTTATTCTTGCTTTTATTGCTTTTATTCTTTTCTCCCCATTTGTGGCCATGCATGTGTGTGTGTGTGTGTGTGTGTGTGTGTGTGTGTGTGTGTGTGTGTGTGTGTGTGTGTGTGTGTGTGTGTGTGTGTGTTGTGCGTGCGTGCGTGCGTGTGTGCGTGTGTGTCTTTTCGGCGCTTGGATTTGATTTTGTCGAGATTTGCGCTATATAAATATTGTAATTATTATGTATGCATGTGCGTACGTATGTATGTATGTATGTGTATGTATGTATTACGCTTAGATTTATGTATGTATGCATGTACTTACGCTCAGCTTAGATTTATGTATGTAAGTATGTAAGCATGTATGTATGCATGTATACGCTCATATGTATGTAGGTATGTATGCATGTATACGCTCAGCGCTTAGATTTGATTTTGTCAAGATTTTGCGCTATATAAATAAAATATATTATTATTATTATTATATTCATATTATTATTAAGTAGGCTTACACACTGTATACCTAACTGTCAAACAGTTTACACACTGTAATACCTAACTGTCAAACAGGTTTACACACTGTATATCTAACTGTCAAGTAGGCTTACACACTGTATACCTAACTGTCAAACAGACTTACACACTGTATACCTAACTGTCAAACAGGCTTACACACTGTATACCTAACTGTCAAACAGGCTTACACAACTGTATACTAACTGTCCAAACTGTACGGCTTACACACTGTATACCTAACTGTCAAACAGGTTTACACACTGTATACCTAACTGTCAAGAAGGCTTGCACGCTGTATACCTAACTGTCAAACAGGCTTACACACTGTATACCTAACTGTCAAACAGGCTTACACACTGTATACTTGTCAAACAGGCTTACACACTGTATACCTAACTGTCAAACAGGCTTACACACTGTATACCTAACTGTCAAACAGGCTTACACACTGTATACCTATGTCAAACAGGCTTACACACTGTATACTAACTGTCAAACAGCTTACACACTGTATACTAACTGTCAAACAGGCTTACACACTGTATATCTAACTGTAAACAGCTTACACACGTACCTAACTGTCAACGCTACACACTGTATACCTAACTGTCAAACAGACTTTACACACTGTATATCTAACTGTCAAAGGCTTACACACTGTATACTAACTGTCAAACAGACTTACACACTGTATACCTAACTGTCAAACAGGCTTACACACTGTATACCTAACTGTCAAACAGGTTACACACTGTATACTAACTGTCAAGTAGGCTTACACACTGTATACCTAACTGTCAAACGGGTTTACACACTGTAATACCTAAACTCTGTCAAAAGGCTTGCACGCTGTATACCTAACTGTCAAACAGGCTTACACACTGTATACCTAACTGTCAAACAGGCTTACACTACTGTAACTTGTTAAACAGGCTTACACACTGTATACTAACTGTCAAACAGGCTTACACACTGTATACCTAACTGTCAAACAGGCTTACACACTGTATACCTGTCAAACAGGCTTACACACTGTATACCTAACTGTCAAACAGGCTTCCCACACTGTATAACCTAACTGTCAAACAGGCTTACACACTGTATACCTAACTGTCAAACAGGCTTACACACTGTATACCTAACTGTCAACAGGCTTACACACTGTATACCTAACTGTCCAAAAAAACAGGCTTACACACTGTATATCTAACTGTCAAACAGGCTTACACACTGTATACCTAACTGTCAAACAGGCTTACACACTGTATACCTAACTGTCAAACAGGCTTACACACTGTATACCTAACTGTCAAGAAGGCTTGCACGCTGTATACCTAACTGTCAAACAGGCTTACACACTGTATACCTAACTGTCAAACAGGCTTACACATAGTAACATAGTATGGAAGTCGATACATTATCATCATTCATCTTTATTTTATAACTTGTTTGATATTGTGCCGGCAGATTTGGGCAGAACGCATGTGGAACTGCCTGAGTGCGGGGAAATCCCTTATGAACAAAGTCTGAACTTGTTGTTTTTGTCGTTGTTAGTGACTGACCAGTATTTGCCTTACGTGTGTTTGCTTATGTCTCTCGTACATTCGTAAAGCGCTTGACTGATTTACACGTAGAAGTGAGGACTTCATTACAATTCATTTTCACGGTTTCTTTGACATTTGATGTGTTGGTATGTTACACCCCTCCCCCTTTTTTGTTTGTTTGTGTTTTTTGTTTTTTGTTTGTGTTTGTTTGTCTTTACACTCCACTTTCATTTTATTTCCTTAGTTTTACTTACAGTATTTCATTTTTATGTTTTATGGATATGTTTTATGTGCAAAGTAGCAAGGACTAACTGTAAGCCGTAGTCAGTGGCACCTAATGCTATTATGCCTCGTGCTATTGTCCTTGAATGATTAAGTGTTTCGAAGATTACGTTGGACTGAAGGCTGGACGCATGAAGTTTTTACAGAGCGAGATTCAAATCCATGCATACTTTTGCAGAGGATTATGGGACCCTATGTATTCTACATCAGCCTGACCTCTCGTTCGTGAACATCAGTTTAAACTGCCACCCCCCCCCCCCCAACCCTGCTCCCCGCTCGTGGGGGATGCCTGGGACTCTTTCAGTATAAAAGTACCGACATCTTCTGGAAATTCTGTGCTAGAAATTTATTTCCTCTTTTCTCTCACTCTCTTTGTTTCTGCCTCGTTCCTTTGCTTCCTGTCATTTCTTCCTATCATTTTCTGCCTTGCTGATCCATTCACCTGTATGTGTTCAGTAAGGTCTTACATACTTTCTCTTAGGATTGATAACTGGGCACGTGTATTAGGTTCATTTTTGGCTCTAGGGAAGTCAGATATGTGGAAGCAATTTTAGGTAACTTGGGTCTGTTTTTATATATGTTTTAGTGTCCTTAGTTATGTTTGAATTTATATTCAGGTGTGTTTTTTAAATCCCCTGTGATAAATTGGACGGAGTGATCAACGCCGAGGGCACGTCCTTAGATTATGTGCACGAATGCCTTGATATGTGTACTTACTTTACTTTTTTTTTTATTTATTTATTTTTTTTACTGTTGAAGTTTTTTATGTTTTGAAGCGGTTATAGCCCTGATATAGCTCTACACAGTCGGCTGAGCTTTAAACAACAACAGTTTAAACTGAAGATGAATAATCATAGAACACAAAGTCTAAATGTCATTTCATATCAGTGTTTAGGCTATGTGCTCGCACAACAGGTCTTATGTGACTGAAAATCAGTTGATATGTTCATTTCCCTGTGGTTTTGTTTATTACACGCGACTTTTTTGTTTTGTTTGTCTCTGCGCCTGCGCACAACACACACACACACACACACACGCACACGCACGCGCACACACACACACACAATCACACACACACATAATACACACACAACACACACACACACACACACACACACACACACACACACACACACACACAATCACACACATAATACACACACAACATACACATACACATGCACACACACACACACACACACACACACACACACACACACACACACCACACACACACACGCACATACACATACATTGTCTGACGTGCACGCATACTTGATCTCGTTTCAAGACATAGGTGTCATCAACAATAACAATGTACCTTCGAAACAGATAATGATTTCTTATCCGCCACCTAAAGGGAGCAATGATATGAGAAATACACTAGGTCTAAGGCCGGGGTCACCATATAGCTAGATTTTTTTTAACTCAGCAAAATGTTTTCCTTTGTGATGCAATATTTTGTCAAAGGAGAGATTGGATTAGATTGTTGTTTGTTTTGTTTTTGTTGACAGAGGATTTTTTCCGGATGACATGTGGATTGCTCTCCCCAAAGGCAGCACGCTGCCACAGTACAGCGCCACTCATGTTTTTCTTTTTTCTTTTCCTAGTTTGCACAGGTATCTTTGTGTTTCTATGAAAGTGACTTTTCTTTAAAAAAAAAGTTTGCCAGGAACATCTCCATTGCTGCCACTGGATATTTTACCTGCGCTAGGTGCATGCTGCACAAAGGTGCGAAGTTGATTACGCAGACCTCCAGTCAGTATCTTATGGAGGGGAAGAGAAAATCTCTCTGAGATACCAAAGAAATCTAACCAGAGACCTCTCACTTCCCGGGCAAGTTCTTTTTCCTTTTGACTCCTGCAACCTATCTACTACCTGCGAAAACTCAACTCTTTGACTCCCTCACCCTATCCACCAGCTTCCTGCTGCAGGAATCTAGTGGACAGGATGAAGGAGTCAAAGGGTTAAGTTTTTGCTTTGCTAGCATGGTTGACAACGCAGGGTGCTGGTGAACAGGGTGCGGGAGTCAAAGGGTTAACTAAACAGGCCACCACAGGTGAAAAGCTTTTCAGCATGCCTGACCTACCCCATGGACACAGAGAAAGAATCCTGTCTCCCACTGCATCCTATCAGTCCCACGGCACCCCACCAACGACTATACTGGTAACAGGATTACAATATGATGATAAGCTCTTAATCTACCATAACAGTAAACTGAAGCAAAATCCTCTGAAGATGGAATGTGGCTGCCAGTCGATGAGATGATTACAAACGGTCATAAGTGTACTTCTGCTTCTCCATTTTGTTAAAATGTTCGGGTGTGTAATCGTGGATGTACAAACATAGTCATTGCGAGAACAGGACTTTCCATGCCGTTCTGCTTAGGTATGCGATCAATAACATGTCATATATACACACAGACCTACAATATCATCATTTATATGTGAATAAGATAATGATTGACATCACTAAATATAGTGTGTTATAAAACAAACAAACACTTGTGATAGGTCGGTGTGGTTAAGGGGGGGCAAGGAGGTGATGATGATATTGGTGGTCCTTTGAATCCAGAGCAGAAAGGGAAGTCTCTCACTCAAAACACAAGTCCTCGTTGTGTTACTTGACTCTTTATTATCTCTTGATGAGGATAGGTAGGGAAGGAAAACAGGGAAAATGGGAAAATGACAATAAGGGAAAAGGACCGTACTGGGATATGGAAGGAGACAAAAGAATACGAAGAAGGAAGATGTGTAAGGAAGACGCCAAAGAAGACAGTTAAGAAGACGACGTCAAAGAAGACAGTGCTACAGTAATGCCGTGAAGATGATCACCTGCTGTGAGATCAAGAGTGGTGGCAGGAAAGGGCACCTCTGGTAATACTGAGAGTGGCGGTGGAAAAGCACATGCTATGACGCGCCTTGTTAATTTGTACTCTGGGAACAGAGCATGATGGTCATATTTTCAAATCTCAAACCTTTCAGATGGCAAGGTCTGATTGGTTGTTCTCACCAAATTAATCAATCAACCAGATGCCAAGGTCTGATTGGTTGTTCTCACCTAATTAATAAGTCAACACTTAGTGTGTAGTTTTAACGCAGCGCGTCAGTACACACAAGTGAAACGCTGGTCATTGTCCGGCAGTTTCGCGAGTGGGTATGTCCTCGCTATCGAGCCACAAATACCTAAGGCGGTTGAGACAGACGCGCCCTGCGGTCATTGTCTGAGTGTTCCCGCCGGCAATTACACGGCGATTGTTCTATAATGCTGAAGGCAGCATGCATACATTAGTGACGGCCCCCTCTACGTTCTGTAAACTTACCACGTAATACTGACTGGAGATGACGACAAAATCTTGTCGTAGGCCCGCTTTAGAGTACATGTACACATTGTAGATCTGCTAATTGTTTAGCAGTGTGTTATCTACAATCGTCATGTACTGGCTAGATCCTTGGAATGTTCAATGCATAGCTATGGGTAGGCAGAGGCTGTGAGATAATAGTACAATTTGACCAAGAGAACGCAAGGCGTTTTTGATCTAGGCAAGCACGCTACACGGTGTTGCCTTTGAGCGTTGTAAGTAAATGGGGAAAGATCGTAACAGAGCAAGGCACTCTGTTACACCTCCCCCCACCAATTTGAAAACCATCGTCCGCGATGGTGCGCGAACATTGGGTAAACTCTATGAATATGGTGGAGTATGGAATCCACTTGCATATTAGCTAGGGCATGCATGGGCAAACTGGAGAGTTGTGATTTAAGTTCCAAAAGGACAGTTACACTGTTTGGTCAAGTTAGGACTCTGAATTGGTCATCGTACTTGACAGTACGGAACACTGAAATGGCAAATGCCTTAACATAATAAGCTAGAGAAAGTAGCATTAAAGAAAGTAGCATTTAATAAGTTCACTAAAGCCTCTTTGCCATACCTATGCATCAAAACATTCATTATGGGAAACAAAATGACAAATGTATAAAAATATATGTAAATATCAAAAGCATCGCATCAATGTGACAATCCGGGTTTTCAATGGCATGGTTATTACATGCTAAATGAAAAGAATGACCAAATATAATGTTCATAGCTTTGGCAGATTATCAATTTAAACACATACAAAAAAGGAAATTTTCCTTATGCAGTAATCTGTCCAGGTAAATATTATTGTGGTCAGTTGAACCTGAAAATATATACTCATTAATATTTGTCCCTTTGTAGAATAGGACTTCTCAAAGTGTCCTATTTATGAGGCGTGTTGACCGTCTTGGAGGGACTGGTGTAGTCGTCTGCTCTGGTATAGCGGGCTCAGGTGCTGTTGTCACCATGGGCCGCGTTGTTCTGCGCCGTGGCTGTGGGCAGACTAGCCACTGCTCGTCTTCGGAGTCAGATGACTCCGGGTCTGGTGGTGGCTTCATGTCTAGCATGGACCCAGGTGCTGGCAGGAGGTGGATTCTGGAAATGGCCTGGTGGGGGCCACCTGCCAGTGACTGAACTGTGTAGATGTGACGGTGCTGGGGATGGCGTGCCGTCACACAATACAGGTCCGGCAACCAGGTGTTGGTCCATGCTGTGCTGGAACCAGGAATCATGTCCCGCAGGTAAACATACATGCCTACCTGCAGGTCGTTGTCAGCTGCTGGTGTAGACGTCACCTGCTCCGGTGCTGCTGGGTCCTGTTGTTGACCATCATGGCTCGGGTGGCCTCTGGATCGACGGTGTCTGCGGGGCACTGGAACAGGACGTGCACCGGCAGCTCTAGAGGTGCTGGCCGCACTCAGGTTCTGGCTGGCACAGGGTGTTTTGGGGACAGCAGGTTTGGAGGGCTGGGGAGGAAAAGGAGGAGAATGGGGCCCAGGAGAAGGAGTTGTGGCAGATTTGGATCTGCTTGGGCGTCCCTTCTTCTTGTGCCCTGCAGCTTGTCCGTGGGTGACAGGATGGTCTGCACTTTGCTTTACAGCTCTCTGTGGTGCAGGCTGCCGTCGCCGCTTGCCTCTCTTCTTGTACCGGCGCCGGTTCCAACATTTGTCTTCAGTGTGGCCGGCCCGGTCACACCAAAGACAGTGTTCTGGTGGCTGCTGTTGCCGTGGTAATGGTCGCTGTTTGCCGCTGTGGAGAGGTGGTTGCCATGGTGGTTGAGGTTTAGCCGCAGTGTTGCACCGCAGGAGTTGCTGGTCTACATTGGCACTGATTTCTGCCAGCTGTGCCTCCATACGGGCGATGACTGGGCTAGAGTTGGCCACTATCAGCTGTGCCAGGTGGTGTTCAGCACAGCTGTCCTCTCGCATCCACCGCAGGGCCTCCATCTTGGCTCCCTCGAAGGTGGTGTCCGGATGATCTCTTATGTATCGCCGGACATCCCTCCTGAGAGCGCCTGGGGAGAGACCACAGATGAAGGCGTCCCGAAGCTGCGTTGGTGACAATGTCCCCTCTTCAGCTTGGTTGGCCTTCATCCAGAGTACGCGTAGGTGGGTCGCGTAGTCAGTGACAGTCTCCCCCTTTCTCTGCTGCCTGTTGTAGAAGGTGGCAGCAAGAGTTGTGGAGTCCCTCTGGTCACCCCAGTTGTCCTGGATGATCTTCAGGATCTTGTCTGGAGTGTCCACTCTTGCTGGTTGCCATAGCACCTCTCGACGAGCTGGGCCCTCTAACGATGATATGAGCCAGAGGGCAGCTGCTTTGTCATCCAGGGGCTGGAGCTGTAGGATCACTCTGGCCTCCTGAATGAAGTCGTCGATTTCTGCACTGCTTTCATCTCCGGACAGTTTTGGAAGTCGGTACAGTTGTGGTGTCGACATGGTTTGGCAACTTGATGAATCTGTAGCACTGTCTTCTTGTTCCCTTTCCGAATCTGGATCCTGCTCGCAGCGCCAAGTGTGATAGGTCGGTGTGGTTAAGGGGGGGCAAGGAGGTGATGATGATATTGGTGGTCCTTTGAATCCAGAGCAGAAAGGGAAGTCTCTCACTCAAAACACAAGTCCTCGTTGTGTTACTTGACTCTTTATTATCTCTTGATGAGGATAGGTAGGGAAGGAAAACAGGGAAAATGGGAAAATGACAATAAGGGAAAAGGACCGTACTGGGATATGGAAGGAGACAAAAGAATACGAAGAAGGAAGATGTGTAAGGAAGACGCCAAAGAAGACAGTTAAGAAGACGACGTCAAAGAAGACAGTGCTACAGTAATGCCGTGAAGATGATCACCTGCTGTGAGATCAAGAGTGGTGGCAGGAAAGGGCACCTCTGGTAATACTGAGAGTGGCGGTGGAAAAGCACATGCTATGACGCGCCTTGTTAATTTGTACTCTGGGAACAGAGCATGATGGTCATATTTTCAAATCTCAAACCTTATCAGATGGCAAGGTCTGATTGGTTGTTCTCACCAAATTAATCAATCAACCAGATGCCAAGGTCTGATTGGTTGTTCTCACCTAATTAATAGTCAACACTTAGTGTGTAGTTTTAAACGCAGCGCGTCAGTACACACAAGTGAAACGCTGGTCATTGTCCCGGCAGTTTCGCGAGTGGGTATGTCCTCGCTATCGAGCCACAAATACCTAAGGCGGTTGAGACAGACGCGCCCTGCGGTCATTGTCTGAGTGTTCCCGCCGGCAATTACACGCGATTGTTCTATAATGCTGAAGCAGCATGCATACATTAGTGACGGCCCCTCTACGTTCTGTAAACTTACCACGTAATACTGACTGGAGATGACGACAAAATCTTGTCGTAGGCCCGCTTTAGAGTACATGTACACATTGTAGATCTGCTAATTGTTTAGCAGTGTGTTATCTACAATCGTCATGTACTGGCTAGATCCTTGGAATGTTCAATGCATAGCTATGGGTAGGCAGAGGCTGTGAGATAATAGTACAATTTGACCAAGAGAACGCAAGGCGTTTTTGATCTAGGCAAGCACGCTACACGGTGTTGCCTTTGAGCGTTGTAAGTAAATGGGGAAAGATCGTAACAGAGCAAGGCACTCTGTTACACACTAAAAGACGGAATTACGCGTGGCTTTAGAGTTAGAGCAGGCATTTGCATCAGAATTGGACAGATTTGTAGTTAGAATCAGATCCTTAATTTTCTCCCTAATGAAGTCCTATCCATAATTCTTACTTCAGATTTCGTTTTTCAAGTTTTTACAAGTTTTCTACATGTTTCACATGCACATTACACAGTGATCTCGGTGATGTAAATCCACACCTTTAATAACAATAATAACAATAATAATAATAATAATAATAACAACAACAACAATGATGATGATTATGATGATGGTAGTGGTGGTGGTACACTATTATCATTGTTATCATTATCAATATTACTGTTAACATATCATCATCATCACCACCAATCATCACTATTACTAAGGGAAAGGCTATAAATTCCAAACAATCAGTATCCATACAAAAGCAAATGGAAAGCAACGTGAAACCATCATCGTATCATCCCAAGTAAACCAAAAGATAGATCCACATGCAGGGCCATGATCACCAACGCCATGTGGCAAGGCACATGATGATGATGTTGATGATAATGATGATGATGTTGATGATGATGATGATGTTGTATTTTTTGGGATGTATGTACGTACATTGTTTTGGTTGTTTGGCCCACACAGTGCAGGTACTATACTGCTGCATAGTCAGTTTATTCCATCTTTGATGGTTTACCCTGTTATGCAGGTATTTTTACTCTTTTTCAAGAGGGGGTGATGCATGCTTGATATTTTCAAGTTTCCATAAGCTACAGTACACCAATATAACCTCCATGATCTTGTTATTGTGTTTGATTACATATAGTTTATTTTATGCGCATGCATAGGCATGCATGAGAAGACTAAAGAGAAGACTAAAATGCAATGGTCATGTGTCACACAACAAGAACACGGACCTCATGGCAACCATCTTTCAAGGAAAAACAGTGGCAGAAAAGAAGAAAGGCAGACCTCCAATCTCATACAACGAGAACACAACCAACATCAGTGGCCTAAATATTCCAGAAATTGTCCACAAAAGTCAAGACAGAGTGGCCTGGAGGGAGATGGTGGTGTTCAGATGTGCAGCGGCCAACACTGAACCCAGTGATCCTGACAGGTGAGAAGGTGAGGCATAGGAATGCATGAATTTATGTGAGAAAAATACATGCATGCTGTTGCTACTGAAGACATTATTCTTGTTAGTCTTACCAGTACTACAATTATCAAATGATGAATGTTCTATGTGTTTGATGTAGTAATGATAAGTTTTCCTTCTAGTTTTATGTTATCGATTTGATTAATTATATTTCTTTGCTTTTATTTTATATCCAGCGTTTGATTTGATTATATTTTGGGTTTACTTACATGCGGTTATTTGATTTGGTTTCTTTCTCTTAATTTCCCAATTTGCCTTCTTTTACTCTCATCCTATTGATCTATTTTGAGAGTATTTGTACATTTGTGATTCGCTTAATTGTTTGCAATGTTGGTAATGAGACAGCTCTCATGTTCGCATTCTCCCTTTCCTACTAATCTGACAGTATTTATCTATTTATGATTTACTTGTTAACTGTGTTAACAGTTTATTAAAGTGGTTATAAGGTAACTTGTATTTTTCTGCCTCCTCCTCCCTCACCTGTCTCACCTCACCTGTCAGCGTCACCGGGTTTGGTGTTGGCTGCTGCACATCCAAATGCCATCATCTCCGTCCAGGCCGCTCTGTTTTGACTTTTGTGGACCATTTCTGGAATATTTAGGCCACTGATGTTGGTTATGTTCTCAGTGTATGAGATTGGAGGTCTGCCTTCCCTCCTTTTTGCCACTGTTTCTCCTTGAAAGATGGTAGCAATGAGGTACGTGGTCTTGTTGCGTGACACATGGCCAATGTATTTTAGTCTTCTCTTGTTGATGTCTGCTAGTAGTTTTCTGATGGTATTGAGTTCTTCCAGGACACTTTCATTAGTTCTTCTGTCTGTCCATTTGACACATAGTAGTCTCCAATAAAACCACATCTCTGCTTCCTCAATTCTTCTGCAATCAGTTTTTCTCTCAGTGTCCAAGCTTCGCAGCCATAAGTCGTGACTGGCAAGATGAAACATTTTAGAAGTATAACTTTCAGGCCATTTGGTATGCCTCTGTCTTTCCAGAGGTTGTTGAGTTGGACCATTTTTTTGCTTTGCCATTCCAATTTTTATTTTGATGTCTTTGGAGCAGGTTCCATCAACAGTTTTTACAGAGCCAAGATGTTTAAAATCCTTAACATTTTCCTAAAGGAACTTTGTTAACTAAGATGTCATGATTGTTTTCAGCGTCTTTGCCTTTGATATGTAACACTTTTGTTTTCTTGACGCTCAAATTTAGATCAGCCTTTTTGACTGCTGTATCTACCCTGTATAGAATTCTTTTTATGCTGGTAATGTTGTCTGCTAACAGCACGGTATCATTGACATTGTGCAGGTTTGCAAGATTTTCTCCTCCCATTTTTATGCCCATGCCTTCTACGTCAGCATCTCTCACGACTTGTTCCGTGTAGATGTTCGTTCTTTGATTTAACGTCTTTTCACTATAAGTGATAATAGATGTTAAAGAGATAGGGTGGAGAGGATACAACCTTGTCTGACTCTCCTGTGGATGATGAAAAATTCACATTTCTGATTGTTCCATCTAACTGTAGCCTTTTGGTCTTGATATAATGAGGCAATTAATGCAATGAGGTGTTTGGAGATGAATGACGCTGTCAAATACTTTGCTATAGTCTATGAAGGTGACAAAATTGCTTTTTCAGTGCTTTTTATTTTCTCTATGAGTGTTTGTAGCACAAAGAGCATGTCAGTTGTGCCTCTGTTGGATCTGTAGTCAGATAGTTCTTCTATCTTGGGCTTCAATCTGTTGAGAATAATTATGAGCAGATCTTATTGGCATGGGTGATTAGGGCAGTGGTTCTGTAGCTGTTGCAATCTTTGACATTGCCCTCTTGTGAAGTATCACAAATTCTTGAAGTTTCCAATCTGTTGGCCACTAATGAGTATTCCAGATTTTAAAGCAAAAACGGTGCATTGCTTTCAGACCTCCTTTTCTGCCATATTTTAAGTCTCCTGCCTACATATCTTAAAACACAGAGTTTACTCTCCCTCCCCCCTGACCTCTCTCCACCTCTTTGTCTCACTCACATGGACGTGTGTACGCATGCGCGCACGCACACACACCACACACACACACACACACACACACATTAATTCCTATTTTCAAAACTCCCTCAAACAATACTGTTACTTTTTGGTTTCTTTGTGTCTTACGTTTTATGTCTTATATCATTGATTTATTGATATATGTTTTCTTTTTCAATACTTTCAGTTCTAGACAGATACATAAATCATTAATGGCAAGCTTGAGAAATGTTCTAAGGATAGAAAATGATGTATCATTAGCATTGTCATTTGTCTCTAACTGTATGACCACCCCCACTCCATGAATCATCTTCACATTTTCCAGCTTCATGTGCACAAAGACTGTAATATCTATTTTATTTACGGTGTGATGTACAAGCCTATTGTCACTGTACGTACGCTTGTGTCAGATATTTATACAGACATAACAATTTCATCATTAACCACTTCTCTCTCCCTCACCCCCCCCCCCCCCCACACACTTTCTTTGGTTTTAATGCGTCTTTCTTTCTTCCTGTATTTGTATGTTTGTAATTTTATGCCTTTAGAATTCATTTTTACCTTATTTGTTGACAGTTAATGCATTTCACTTTTATGTCTTTAGGCACGTATGTATATGTAGTGTAGCAAGGTTTAGGTGAAAGACAGGCTAGTGGGTATGAGTAATGCATTTCACTTTTATGTCCTTATGCATGTATAAAAATGTAGTATAGCAAGGATTAGGTGAAAGACAGGTCCGATGGGACCTAAGTACCGTAATAAAATAGTTTTAAATTATTTAAACACATGTATTTAATCTTCTGTGTGAATACACACATGAAGGGAGTTGAGGCATCAGCAGTCTGCACATTTGTTGGCCATGAAGATTGAAAAAATGTCTTCCCCTGACCAGTCAAGCGCCAAACAGGCAAACTGAAGCCAGATCTGCTGACTGGGAACCTGACATCCTAAAAAACATGGCTATTGCATTAATTCCTTTTGAGTAGTAATGGATGACACAGGCACAAGACAGCAATCATTAACATGAGGCTGGGCACTCATCAACCAAGCAAACAAACAACAGGAAAACTCAAAACACAATCACTTAGAAACTCCAGTAATATTTTACTTTACCCAAAGTCTCAAAAGCCACATAATTGCATCATCAGTTATTTACAAGATCTGTATTGACTAAAGCTGTTCCGCTTTCTGATAGAGGACAGTTTTGAATCCTGCCTGACATGTCCCAGCATATCACTTCCTTTAGAAAAATGTACATCAAATCAGTTTATCCCCCATCCCTACCCTTGCTTCGCTCCCCTTCCCCCCAGTGTTCAAGCAAACAGAAACCAGAAACACATGAAGTATGAATGAAATCAAGACAGGCACAAACTTTGGATATATGACTACTGTCAAGTGTACACAAAAGAGAACAAAGAAACAAATTTACAAAACTTAAGACAAAAAACAACAATGATAGAACAGCTAACTTCCCTGTTTCGCTGAGCTGGAGAAAATGACTCTCAAAGCAGAAAAAAGACCAGGCTTGAAAAGCAAAAACAACACATTATCCAATGAAACAGTAAAAAGGGACAGGGACTTAATGGAAGACAAAAAATGGCATTATTTGATCACCAGTTTCTTTTCATAACAAAACAGTGAATAATTCCACTTCATCACTACGAACGCAACATTTCTTTATATAACAATATCAGTATACAACTTGGTTAAACCAATCAATATGCAATGATCACTTGAATAAAAAAAATTTCTTTTAGAAATGAATTGTGTACATGCGTGTGTGTGTTTGTGTATATGCAAGCACACTTGTATGAATGAGTGAACACCAACTGAGCACTATTCGTCAAAAGAGAAATCCCGAAGCTGACCTGTCATTATTACAGCGACAAGCAGATTTCACACAAAATTAAGAATTACTTTACAAAATTCTTGTTTTGTTCACAGGATTCTTTCCAAGCAATTGAACAACCTGTTGTCAGACTAACATTAACTAATTGATACTCAGCATTCTGGTTTTTCTCAGATACATGTATGCTCATTGTTTTGCCCACACTGTGCGGTATGTTGCTGCACAATCTGCATATTTCATCTTCAGTTGGTATCCCGATGAATGCTGGTGTAGATTTGTTCATGATTCCATAAGCCACTAGACACTAATATAATATGACTTAGTGGATCTTTAACATGCATATGTGTGATATTCTACAATGTACACACACGAAGGGGGTTTAGACGCTATCAGGTCTACACACGTTGACCTGGGAAATTGGAAAACAAATCTTTGGGAAAAATTTCCACCCTTTACCCACTAGAAGGAAGTACCAGAGCAGGATTTAACTTAGACCTTCTGACTGGACGTTTGGTGTCGTACTATTTGACTACAGCCCCTGTGGCTCACAGGATAATACATGTAAATATCAAATATGCACACAAAAGGAAAGTGCCACAGTATATTTATGGCACATAGCTGTACAAGAAATGCATTAACTCACTCGGTACGACGGAATGCTATAGCGGTCGTGATGAAAGGCACGGTTGGTACGACGGAACGCTATAGCGGTTTCGATAATTAAAAATTTTTCGACGCTCCCCTTTAGAGCCTGCATGCCTACCATAGCCACAGTGGTCACTGCAAACATGTCAAGGGTCAAGTGGAAAGTTACTTCGTGAGATTCCGTAACACTACACTCGTCGGGAAGCGATTGTCTTCGGCACCCCGAATGACTTGCTAATCTGCATTCGTGTCGAAAATGGCGTCGCAGGCGAGTACGAGTTTTCAAACAAATTAGATCGCGACGGCCGCGTTTTACTGCTGCTAAAGTGATTGAAGTGCTTCAGACTGAAGGATTGGACATCGAGGAGTGTGCTGAAGATAATGGTGAAAGTGTATCAAGTGATGGAAGCTACCAGCAAGAAGGTACTGACAGTGACCCAGTTTCAGACGACAGTGAAGTGGGAAAGGGAGGTGGGCGTACACGTCACGAGAGGCGAGCAGTCAGCAGGCCAAGTACAGCGAGTCGCATGTCTGATGGAGGTTTCATTCACTTTATGAATGCATGACTGGCACGAAGATTTTAGTTTTTCTCCCACTTTGCATCCTTCTCTGGCTCTTGTGGCCTGCATGTCTCATTTGAGTGCCACGCCCCCATAATTCCCCTGTGTAACAATTTGTAACATTTATTCATATAATATCACTAATAATCTTTTTTTTTTTACCATGAGCAAAATCTACTTTATTCATGTTGTTTTGTGCATACAAAGACCTTCTCACCTTTGACTGTGTGTTCATGGAGCTGATCAGAGTGACTGAATGTACAGTGATCCAGACCACAAAATTTGGGGTATTTTCAACATGGCACATGACGAAGAAATATTCAAGGAAGAACTTCGATATTTTGGCATGAACTAACTCAGCATGTAAATATTCAGATCTGAAAGTTTCATTTTGTTCCTTTATGTTTTGTATTTTTTGTGATATTTTTCCTAACCCTTCAAAATGGGCTGTACCTGGGGAAACGCAAGGGGAAAAACTCTCCGTACCGAGTGAGTTAAATCCACTCATCAAAACACAACCATTCCAAAAATGTAGCAAACACACAATTCAAAAGATATGTCACTCTGGCAAAAAGACCATCATAAACATTCAAACAAGTAGGTTTAGAAATTTGCATAATTACAAAACATAATCATTTTCTTTTTTCATCCTCACAAAAAAATCACATGTATCAAACCATTCTTCCTCCTATAATTCTGTCTGATCTTTTTCAAGAAGCGTCACATATTTCCTCCAGGACCACATGTAGTCAGCACCAGACATAAAAGTTGTAGCACCAGTCATCCACCTACAACAAAGCAGGACACTATTCTGTCAACCAATTCAAATCACAGGATCACAGTACCACAAAACCACAGTAACACATTCAGTGATAATCAAAAAAGCTTATTACAGATGGAACACAAGGGCACCAGACAACACAAAAGCCACTCCTGTGTGATCACTTAGAGGGAAAGTTGCAATTTATATGATAAATACTTTGTTTCCAAGC
This sequence comes from Monoplex corrugatus, assembly GCA_030674185.1. Classification (NCBI taxonomy): domain Eukaryota; kingdom Metazoa; phylum Mollusca; class Gastropoda; order Littorinimorpha; family Ranellidae; genus Monoplex; species Monoplex corrugatus. The sequence continues at coordinate 35,934,921 of JAPXFY010000012.1, read as the reverse complement.
CTTGAAATATACAAATACAAATCAATTTATAATCATTTGCTTCATCTGACTGAAAAGAGGTCAATTTCCTGGGGTGGCAACTTTTCTGAAGACAGACTGTATTCTCTAATTTACAAACTTCTCTGTATAATCTATTGATACCGGCACTAAAAAACAAACAAACAAACAACCCCCCCCCCCCCCAACAACAACTGTAAAATGCCTGATAACTATAAGGTCATTAGACAATCGGACGGCAGACACTTTATTTCTTCTAGTGCCAGCTTATGAAGGTGTGTACACTGCTCTGCCCTAGTGCTTTCTCTTTGTGCTGCCTGAAAAGCCAGCTACTGATTCAGAGGATTATGCTACAGCACAAACACATGCACGCATGCACAAACACACACAATCATACACTATTTTCACATCACAACCAGACTTGAATTGTTGCAGTCAAACTTTAAATGTTGCGTTCGTAGTGATGAATGGAATTATTCACTCCTTTGTTATGAAAGAAACTGGTGATCAAATAATGCCATTTTTGTCTTCCATTAGTCCCTGTTCCTTTCCACTGTTTTTGGATAATGTGTTGTTTTGCTTTTCAAGCTGGTCTTTTTTCTGCTTTGAGAGTCATTTTCTCCAGCTCAGCGAAACATCAGGAAGTTAGCTGTTTGTTGTTGTTTTTTGTCCTAAGTTTTGTAAATTTGTTTCTTTGTTCTCTTTTGTGTATACTTGACAGTAGTCATATATCCAATATTTGTGCCTGTCTTGATTTCATTCATACTTCATGTGTTTCTGGTTTCTGTTTGCTTGAACACTGGAGGGAAGGGGAGCGAAGCAAGGGTAGGGATGGGGGATAAACTGATTTGATGTACATTTTCCTAAAGGAAGTGATATGCTGGGACATGTAAGGCAGGATTCCAGTCAGTAGTCCACTGCGCTAACCACTACACAAAGGCGACTGGTGTTGCAGTCAAACTTTGGTGTCAACACCACCATGCCATTCTATACAAGTTTTTCTGCAAACTGCACAATGCTTACCACAGTGTCTGGAGACCAAAATGATCCACAAAGCCAAACACCGGAGCTGCCAAGGAACAAGCCACCAGCGACAACTGCAGTCCAGTATTCAACTGAAACAAATGGTTCAGGTAAAAATTTTTTTCACTCACAAGCATTTGCGATAACCCTTAGATGCAAGCCACATTATCTATGACTGAGAGCACTTATAGCAAAAAGAGCCATATATCAGTTTTATTCAGAAGATAATGGAAATCTCTCCCTCACTGTCCAAAATTACATTTTAATAAGAGATTCTTACTCTGACTCACAAGTGCCTACATTTTCTGGCTATCAGCTATACCTGTTTTGTGATAAAAATGATAGCTGTGCTGTTTGCATTGCAAGAATCCCAACTGCTTCTCTGCTCTATTAATTACACATTCTTTTTCTCTCTTTGTCCATTACGTAAAGAAACACAGCAAGATTAAGTCTACTTCCTATTCAAAATGATGTCTGAGATCAATTAGTTTCCCTCAAACACTATAGAAATCCTTGTTTATTCAACTGACTTTATCAATGTCATAAAAAATGAAAACACTGTTATCAAGAAACAGCCAAAAATGTTGGGTGGAATCAGCAGCAACACATCTCCCCACTGGTCAGGACATCACCTCACACTTCGTAATGCTACATGCGAAACAGTAGCCATTTTGCACAGTAATGGGGGACTATCCATACTCCGGATGACCCACTCAGACCCAGCCATCAATCACCTTGTTTACAAGCCAAACAGCAAGGTGGGACAGATGACAAACCCCATAACATAACACACCAACCAGGTCCAGCCCAACCACTGGACCAAAAGAGAATGAAAGGGCTCTTCTTTGCCTCACTCGGGCCATCCTCTCTCTATTGAGCAGCCCACCCAGCCACTAGCTCTACCCCCTATCACAACACTACAGAGTCCGAAGCTCCCTACACTGTTTTGCCAAAACATCAAGTTTAACAGAAAAAGCAAAAAGACATGATGCTCCAGACACAGCCTATTTTGAAATAATTGTAAAATATCTCACTACTTACCTCTGCAAAGCATTTAAAACACAATGTTGCACTAATCTAAAATTTCTGTTTATATGGACTTATGGTTCTGTTGTTTCTTTTCTGAGGAGCTATGGCCTTTATTAATAAACTGAGGGTTGACAACCAGAACCAAGTGTCTCGATTTTCTGATAGTTTACAGGAGATGATTTTTAACTGGGTTTTCGGTGAGAGGCTATATCTACATTCGGTTTTTGGTTTATCGATAACCGATCAAAAATCAATATCATGGAAAAAACAAAGTCTACCAAGTGAAAGATCACATCAGAAGCAACAGTTCAGTGTAAAAAAGTGAAAATTGACCAAAAAGTGAGATAATGGGTTCTGGCTGTCAACCCTCGAAATTATCTGGATTCTTTCTCTCTGTCCTCATTCCTTCACAGCGTCAGAACGGTCTGCCAGAAACCATCTTTTCATTATTGGATCAGTATCTCTTCATAAACAAAACAAAACAAAATACAAAACAACAAAAACAACAACAAATAGCAAGTCTCTCAATTTGTCTGCACCATTCGGATTCACAAAAACATATGCGCTAAGGTGAAAGAAAAGTTTTCCCCAAATCTGAGCACTGGACACCAAGTAGGCATGTCCAGCCATTTTTGTAATTTGAAAATATCTTCAGTATTTTCAAATTTTCTAAAAGGTAACAATAAAGTTAATATAAAAGCAAAATATCTCACTCATAGCTCTAACGGTTTTTGAGATACTGTTGTTTGAAATACTTTAAAAATGGGTGTTTTTCGCAGTTTGGTGAATTGGCCATATTTGTACCCACATTTCTTCAGAAGTATGCACCTCGTATGCACAAAAATTGATACAGTTATTGTAATCTATATGTAAATTAAGCCAGATTTTTTTAGAACTCTAGAATTATTTTCCTCTGTGCTATTGTCTTCTGCAAAAACGCCAATTTGTCCACTTGTCATCTGTGGCAAACACACGTTAACGCTGCGTAATGGTTCATAACTCAGGGACTAGCCATGCTACATACAAAATGCAGATACCAAACGATTCGGCACTGAATGTGAAAACAAAACTTGTGAAAAAGAAGTGTTCAACCTTATCTTTATGTACATAATTAGATTAAACTAAATAAAATCTGACACATTTTCTCATTAGTTGGAGGGGAAAATTAAAATGCTTTGACATCTCCTCTGGGAAATGATTTCCAAATTAAATTCATATCCAGAAGTAATAAATGAATCCTAATTTTCTATGATCTTTACACATGTTTTGAAATTCACCCTGTTCCCCTGTCCCACTTCTAGTTGCTATATTATTATTTGTACTGTGATTGGTGACGCAATAAAGAGCACCCACGTCTTTTGTCTGCCAGCATTGTTTTCTGCATTTTTCAGATGAATGATTTTCTCAAATCTGCATGAAGCTTGAAAATTGTTTGTGTTTGTTCAGCAATATGCTTCTCTAAAGCAAAAACCTTCTGCTTTTTCTCTGTGACAGCTAAGGGCTTCTGCTTCTGCTTCTCTATATTCATTTCTGCTTCCAGCTGAAATTGACACTTCAGTGATTTGACTATGCTGTAACACTGACACTCAGCCTGGTCAGTATAGGATATGACTGTAAAGAATTCAGTAGAGGTGGTGGTGGTGCTGCTGAATGTATAAATGATGGGACAGGAATGACAAATCTTTCTGGACAGTGGGATGGCTGATGAGAGGGAACCTGTTTTGAATTGTTTTTGAATTCACGGGGAGCATCTGTGTAAATCTGTACCATGGTCTCACCATCCTGTTTTCTTTCATTTGATCTGTTTCTTCTTACTACATCACGCACATTAATCAACCTGGGCAGCACTAATAAAGTTGAGATGTTCACACAAATATCTGACCCAAAGACACAGTTTTTTTGTTTCCAGTTTTTGCTGGATGTGAAATATACATAATTTCAGGAGTAACCCTACAGGAATGTTGTCAAAGTTCTCCACGCAACATTGTGTGTCTGATAAAAGAAGTGCTTTGGACACCTGGTGCTGTTTAGAAAATGGGCCAATCCATTCAATGTTCTTGTCAACATTGAGAAATTCTTGTAGAAGTAATGATGTTTTGGAAAATTGATGAAAACATGTGTGGACCAGCACTCGCAGCAGCTCTACATTACGAGGAGACACAGGTTCTGTCGGGTGTCTGCAGATGTCAGTGAAGAGAGTCTGGACTCATTCTATGTACCCCCTCATGTCTTCAGCATGTAGGCCTAGAGTTGAAGCAATAACTGTTTGTCCACATACATGTTTGGCAAATATGGGCCGACCCTTCCTCTCTGGTCCAATTTTTTTAACAAGCAATTGGAACCGGTCATCCTCTGAAATTCACACACACAAACACACACACACAAACACACACAACACACACACACACACACACACACACAGAGTTCAACCAAACCTCTAGGACACAGAAATCTACCAAATTTGAAACGATCACTAGTTAGATCTGATGTGTTGACAAAATATGTGTCAAGACTGTATTTTACCCCTTAGCAGAACAAAAAATTTGTTAATATGCATAAATTGAAATGATAATTATACTGTGTCCTGGTGACAATATTTAGATTAAAACATTTTTGAATGTTTTTTTCCCCCAATTTATTTGTTTATGTACATTTGGTCCTGAAAAGAGTTCGAAAAACATTTCTACTTTCACTTGTATGCAGTTCTCATACCCGAGTTGTTGTCCTTGTTGAAGCATTTTTGCCAAAGTTCTAATGCTTATTCATCATATTCTTTATTGAAAAAAATCATGAACCTTTCAAAGAATTTTTTTACAAAAATACAAGCAATTTTCATTTCTCTGATTGGTATCAGAAAGATATAGATCTATTCTTTTATTCATTTTTCTCTCTATCAAGGGAGATAAACTATTCTAGACCAAGCGCATGCCTGGTAAGAAACTGTATTAAAATTTGTATTAATGATTCATGAAACATCAGTGCATTGAAAAAAAAATAGCAAAAAGATTAGACTAACGGTCACTTACATATTTACCAAGATCATGTTCAAGATTTCTTAGATTTATCGAGTCAAAGTTGTTCCTTGGTTCAGAAATTGCGTCAGGTTCGGACGACGTCGTTGAACCCGGTCTGCTGTGTCGGTACCTTTCGTATTGGCTTTCGGAACTTTTACAAGCGGCAGCCTGTGTTATATCATTTGCACGATCTTAAGAACAATTGAATTTTCTACAAAATGAATGGTAATGCAACACTGTGTGTGTAGAATTGTTGACTTTACTGTGCCTTTTAAAAATACGTTTGTTTTTCGGCACTGAAAAAACAGTATTCAGTTAAAGGAATTATGACGAAATTCATTACACTGGATTCTTCAGGCTGTCCCCTTTAATTTGATACCAAAATCACCGCTGTGCGTATTGTTTGTAAAAGTTCCGACAGCATTTCCGACAACTGGTGTTGATCGGCCCTGGGAAAACCGCGTGAGGAAACTTTGCATGTCGCCGCCAACGTTGCGTTCGGTATGTGTATTTAGGTCGCTCAGGGTCAAAGCACACTTATTTCACACCACAAATAAAGACACAGGTTTCATGTCTAAAGCTCATTTAATGTGTTGACATAATTTTTTATCTTCCAATCATGAATGGTAGACGAGCTGAAGCAATTTAAAATCGGCAATTTTTACCAGTTCTGCTGCATGTTAGCCATTAACGTAAGAGTGGCTGGACCTACCTACACCAAGATGTAAATATACACTTCTCGGTCAACAGTAAGAAGAGTGTGCTCATCTGCTCTCTCTCTCATTTCTTTACCTTTCCCTTTCCTGAGAAAGGACAGCTGCTTGTACTGGGGTGATGTATTAAAGAAAGGACATGAATTTGGTTAGTCAATAATGCTTTACCAAGTGTATCCTTGACTTTTCAGAGACAGTGTTCAAACCATGACACTACATAAGCACACAACTACAAACATGTATTACTACCCACTATATATTTTAATTTATAAGCTTACCTTGCTGATGAATGTTGGAGCCAGACTGACTGTAGCATGAGAAATATCAAAGTATCGGGACAAGGTGATCTGAAATATCAAAGTATTGGGTACAAAGCAGGAATGCAATTTTTCATCCAATACAAACTAAAAATAACACAATGGGACAAAGTCATTTCATAGCAAATTTTGTCAGATTATATGTCAAAATGATGAAAAAGGCTCATGTTGAAACTGACATGATGTACATTTTTCCGTCCAAACTCAGTACAGCATTTTAAACTGGTAAAATTAATTTTGAGGAAAGTTTTAATTATACAGAATCAAATTCTAAAACAACAAAGCCAATGACATACATTTGCACAAAGAAATGAAGCCACATTTGCATGTTACATGTAAACAAGCATGTGACATGTCAAAAGCTTCAAGAAATGACAACACACCTTTTGCCTTCTTTAACGTTTGCTGTGCGCTACATCCTGACCAGCGGTAGATGAAAACAGTAAGTGACAAAGATTCTGAATAGAATGGAAAATTTTTTTTTTTCAGTTTCAATGATTTATTAAGTGTTATGTCACATGTCAAATCTTGCAACAAGATGGGGTTCAAAAGCAAAAAGACATTTTGAAGAGCATCAAGAAATCAAATGTTCAAGAAACTAGCATCAAATGAAGTGCACTGACTGATCAATCGAAAAGATAAAACTAAAAGGCAGTTACAAAATTCCTGAATAGTTTAACCTAGTCTGAATGGTATGGGTGACCTGGTTATTGCGACACACTTGATGTGAAACACACACCTTTTTGATGACCGCTAGCTCTAGATCTACAAAACCTATCCTTCTGATATGTCATGAGATTGCCTTTTTAGTGATGATAATAAATCTGGCATTCCTCCATTGCAACAACCTGCACCTGGGCACTAACTGCACCTACTCTCTTCTTGTCTGTTTTTTTTTTTGAGAGTTGTTTACGGTTCAGATCTGGGAATAATAAATACACATCTTAAATGGTTCAGATCTGGGAATAATAAATGCATATCTTACTAGTTTATCTGCGCATGAAAGCAATTTTTTATAAGTGTATTATATCTTTGATTACTCACAAACATATTCCAGGTGAGATTACGATGTGCTGTTGTAAACTGATGTTATTTGACGATGATGTGCATGAACCCCATCAGCGCATTGTGCATATCTTTCAGCAATACTAAATGATTGAATAAGCAATACCAATACTGTTATCAAATCAGCACTTGATTTAAATGCTTGACCAGACATTGGTGACAAATTCTACAAAAATGTATTATGACAGAAACAATATCGAAATCTCGCTGACTCACAGGTGGAGGTAATGATTTGTATCTGATGTAGAAGCCACCAGCAATCAAGGAGATGTCACGGAAGACTATCAGCCCAGTCAGAGGTACTGGAAAAAACCAAGAGAAAGTGTTTTTTTTTAAAATTTTTTTTTAGAAAAGTCAATCAGTAGAAAGTGGGTTTTTTTAAAAAAAATAAGTCAATCAGTTAGTAAGATCAACTAACAGCTGACCTTGCCAACACAACTAACTGCTGACCTTGCCAACACAAAAGGTTTTGTGCAGATTCAAGGAGTCTGCCAAATAAATACTGGCAGATTTGGGTGGAGTGCATGTGGAATTGTCCAAGTGTGATGAATCAATCTTGAACAAATCCCAGACTCAAAACTCAAGATTCAGATAATGTCAAAAGAAATGTTTTCTTCTTTGTCTATTTAAACGAAAGGCTCTTGCAGTTGTGACTCAGGAATTTCCTGTAAGTGTCTTATATTCATGCAACTTTTACTCAGCTCTAATGATACAATACAAAATCCATATACAACACAATACAATGCGGTGTTATATCATTACTACTATTGTATCAAATCAACAAGGGAATTATTGTCTACCAGCCACATATGAGCATACAATATCAGTTATTGAAAAGACACAAATACATGTACATATATTTTTGAACATCAATATATAGTATATACTATATATACATATACATACATACACACTATATGTATATATACATGCATATACACACATACATATACTATGTTATATACATGATAACACGTACATACATACATACTAACAGAGTGCCTTGCTCTGTCACGTATAAATACATATAAATATGTATGTATGTATATGTACACATTATTATATACTTTGTTTTGTTTTGTTTGTTTGGAGTTTAACGTCCACACCCACATAAGCGATACGGCAGACAGAATGCAACGAGGTGTTCAACTGATTACTATATACACAAATACTATCATAGTATATAATATATAGCATTACTATATACACAAATACTATATATTATATATACTATGATAGCATGCAGACAAACTGGAAGCACATTCTACATCTCAAGCAAACTTATCAATATTCAGAATTGAACACAGTGAGATACACCAATTCCATTTCTGCATCTAATTCTCTACCTCACTCCACAAAATCTAAAATGTAGCAAAATAAACAGCCTACAAGTACAAACAGTCTTCTTGGTGTCCATTAAGATAAATTTTATATTGTTTGTATTGAACAATTCATATCTTGTCACAACAGGCTTTCTCAGTTTCTGTAACTATAAGCGGTCTGGAGCCAAGAAAATAAAAAGAACATAAATAATAACATAAATGTTTTCAACCTTCCTGATCACCACTTGATTATAGCAGTGTGTCTGTTCATAAACAAAAGCAGTCAATGAAATTGTAAAAACACCAATATGGTACAAATTTGATATGTACGGTGAAACCTCTCACACACATGTATCTCTCACGCACGCATGCACGCGCGCGCACACACACGCACGCACACACACGCGCGCATGCACGCACGCACACACACACACGCGCGCACACACACACACACACACACACACACACACACACACACACACACACACACACACATCCATTACAGCACCTGCTATCAATTACACATAATAAAACACCTGTTTCAACTCACAAGGAATGAGTCCAACTGATGTTAAGGTTATTGTGAGAATTGTCACCAACAGTTTGTCTGCCAAAGGGTCCAGTGCAGATCCCAGAGCAGACGTCTGATTAGGAAAGTTCCTGGCTATGTACCCATCCAGCTGAGACAAAAATGATTCTTGCCTAATGCATAAACATTACCACAGTCATGTTCACTTTACAGATTCAGTTACAATTGACTGAAATTAGACAGTCCAAATGACTGAATAGTAATCCCCTGTCCTTGTTCCCCAAACAAACAAAAATAATCCCTTGTCCTTGTTCCCCAAACAAACAAAACAGTATATTCTAAGCACAAGTGCAGTTTATTTTCACAGAGAAAAATGTCAGCCTTTGTGAAATTTTGTAAAAGGCAATATTGTCTATCATAACACACACACACACACACACACACACACACACACACACACACACACACACACACACACACACAGAGTGACACACACATACACACACACACAAACACAAAATACTCATGAACACAAACAACACATGTACACAATATTCTGCTCTTTAAAAACTGGAAAAATACACGTGCTTTATAAACAGAATACATTTACCTAAAATACAAAGAGGCAGTGGAATACAACAACAACAACAATAGCAAGGTGCTTACAGAGCTCAAATCGTACAGTCTTACCATAAGTACTTTATACTAATTAATTTGTAAGTTTATACATACTCATAATAGATGTAAGAAGAAAAACACAGAATGCATAAAATGTATTTGCATATATATATAAACACACACACACAAATTTATTACATAAGTATAATATATATGCTAAGCACTAGGTAGGTAGGTAGGCCTCCTTCGGTCATGACTGACCATGGACAAAGTACATCCGTTCTAATGTCTAGATGGGCTGTCTGCTTGGTCCAAGCAGCATTGCCTGTGACTGTACAGACCAATGCGAGAGAGGCAGTCTCTGTCGCAGCGGTCGCATGTGTATGCTGATGCTGGTCTGTTGGCTGTCATCCCTTTTCTGCGAACTCGTTTTTCTGCTGCAGCAGCTGACAGTTTGTCCTCACCAATCCGCAGCTGTTTCTTGAGAGTAGTTCTCCAGCTGTTGCGGTCGTCTGCGAGGTCCTCCCAGGACTCAGTGTTGATCTCAAGCGCCTTCATGTCACGCTTGCAAATGTCTTTGTATCACAGCTGTGGGCGGCCAATGTTTCTCTGCCCTGTGGCAAGCTCACCATAAAGGATGTCTTTTGGGATGCGACCATCTTCCATGCGGCGAACATGGCCCAACCAGCGCAGCCGACGCTGTCTCAGCATGGTATGCATGGTTGGGAGGCCAGCGCAGGTTAGGACTTCGGTGTTGGTCACCTTGTCTTGCCAGGAAATGCCAAGTATGCGCCGTAGGCTTCTCAGGTGGAAGGTATTGAGCCTTTTCTCCTGATGAGCATGCGTGGTCCACGCCTCGCTGCCATACAGCAAGGTGCTGAGGACACAGGCGTTGTATACAGCCATCTTTGTCTTTGTGGTCAGCTTGGGATTTGTCCACACCCTTTGTGTGAGGCGGGCTAGTGTTGTGGCTGCCTTCCCGATCCTCTTGTCGACCTCTGTGTCAAGGGAGAGGTTATCGGTGATGGTGGACCCAAGATATGTGAATTGATGGATGGCTTCAAGCTCGTAGTCATCAATGGTGATGGCTGGTGAAGATGGCGTGTCTTGGCCCAGGACGTTTGTCTTCTTAAGACTGATGGTCAGACCAAAATCTTTGCAGGCCTGGGAGAAGCGGTCCATTAGTGACTGCAAGTCCCGCTGAGTATGGGTCACAACTGTGGCATCGTCGGCAAATAGCATGTCTCTGATGAGGGCTTCACGGACCTTTGTTCCTTGCTCTGAGGCGGGCGAGGTTGAAGAGTCTGCCATCTGATCTGGTCCGCAGGTGGATCCCTTCTTGCGCTGTGCTGAACGCATGCCTCAGGAGGAGAGCGAAGAAGATTCCAAAGAGGGTTGGGGCCAGGACGCAGCCTTGTTTCACACCGCTGCGTACGTCGAAGGGCTTGGAGAGGTTTCCGTTGAACTGCACCATCCCTTTCATGTTTGAGTGGAAGGACTCAATTAAGCTGTGCAGCTTGTGGGGGCAGCCGATTTTTCGGAGAGCCCTGAAAAGGCCATCTCTGCTGACTAGGTAAAAGGCCTTGGTGAGGTCAATGAATGCCACATACAGGGGCATCCGCTGCTCTCTGCACTTCTCCTGGATTTGGCGAAGGGAGAAGACCATGTCTACCGTGGATCTCTCTGCTCGAAAACCACACTGTGATTCCGGGTAGATGCGTTCAGCCAGTTTCTGCAGGCGGATTAGGAGGACCCGAGCATAGACTTTGCCAACAATGCTGAGGAGCGAGATACCTCTGTAGTTGTTGCAGTCGCTCCTTTCGCCCTTGTTTTTGTACAGGGTGACGATCTTGACGTCCCTCATGTCCTGTGGTACAGCTCCCTCATTCCAACACTGACAGAGAACTGCGTGCAAAGGGTGCAGAAGAGAAGTCTTGCAGTGCTTGATGAGGTCTGGGGGAATTCCGTCATTGCCAGGTGCCTTCCCTGATGCCAGGCTATCAATGGCCTTGCTGAGTTCGTCCGCAGTTGGCTCTGCGTCAAGTTCTTCCATTACCGGCATGCACTTGATGGCATCGAGGGCTAAGGGGGACACCATGTTCTGTGTGTAGTAGAGGTCGGAGTAGTGTTCCGCCCATCTTTCCATCTGTTGGCTAGGATTGCTGATTACTTCCCCAGTGGAGGATTTGAGGTGGGCGATCTTGCTCTGTGTTGGTCCCAGTGCCTTCTTGATGCCATCATACATTCCTCGGATGTTGCCTCTTTCAGCAGCACTCTGTATCTCTTCGCTGAGCTCTGTCCAGTACTCGTTTGCGCAGCGCCTGGCGTTAAGCTGAACCTTACTTCTGGCAGCCCTGAGGATTTGCAGGTTCTTCTCACTGGGTGACCGCTTATACTTGGTGAGTGCGGCACGCTTGGCCTCAACAGTGGGAATCATCTCTGATGATTTGGCCTCAAACCAGTCGTGGGACTTCACAGTTTTCTTCCCAAAGGTGGCCATAGCAATGCGGTGCATGGTGTCTCGTAGCGTTTCCCATCTCTCAGTGGCAGAGTCTCTGGGCTGCAATGCATCGTATTCTCTCTGAAAGGCCTCTGCGAACTGTTCTACAAGATCTGGCTGAGACATCTTGCTGACGTCAATGTGAGGGTTCCCTTGTTTCTTTGAGCAGTGGAACTTCTTTGGTTGTAGCCTGATCTTGCAACATACCAGAGAGTGGTCTGTGTCGCAGTCTGCACTGTGATAAGAGCGAGTGTGGAGAACGTTTTTGATAGCAGCACGTCTTACTAGGATCAAATCCAGTTGGTGCCAATGTTTTGAGCGGGGATGTCTCCAGGAGACTTTGTGCTAAGGCTTCGTCTTGAAGGAGTTGGCGATGCACAGTTCATGGCAGGCGCAAAACTCAAGCAGTCGCTGTCCATTCTCATTCATTTTCCCCACTCCAAAGGAACCGAGGCAGAAGGGCCATGAGTCATTGTCTGCACCCACTCTGGCATTGAAGTCGCCCAGGAGAACAAGTAGTTCTGTCCTGGGGATGTTCCTTATGGTTGATGCAAGATTTTCATAGAACTCATCCTTGGTGTCTGGAGAGGCGGACAGAGTTGGGGCATAAACGCTGATGAGAGTGACATAGCCTTCGGTGGTGTTGAGGCGGAGAGTCAAGAGTCGTTCTGAACCACCGCTGCCTGGTTCAATCATGTTCAGCAGGCTGTTCCTTACTGCAAAGCCTACTCCGTGCTCTCTTGGGGCATCAGAACTCTTTCCTTGCCAGAAGAAGGTGTAGTCCCTTTCCTTTAGTGTTCCTGAGTCAGCCAGCCGTGTTTCCTGCAGAGTGGCAATGTCCACATTGAGCCTCTTTAGTTCGCTGTTTATGACAGCGGTTTTTCTGGCGTCGCTGATGTCTTGCAGATCTTGGGAGAGCCCAGGCATCATTGTTCGGACATTCCAACAGCCCAGTTTCACTGCTGATCCTTTTCCTGATCCGTTTCTTGAATTTGAATTTTTTTTTTGTTTGGTGCGGTAATTAACGACCTGCTTGTCAGATCTTCTCCTAATCTTCATGCACCCAATGAAGAAGGCAGGTCGTGGCGGGACAGCACCTAACTGGCTGGGGGCTGCCCAGCTTAGGCGGGCGGTAGCTGTCCAGTAAGACACGAAGGTCTCTCCCACCGTCAAAAGCAACCCCTGGCATCAGCTCTATGCCAGTTGAGCAATGACTTATCACCAGTATCTGTTGCTTCCCGTGTTGTGCCGACACTAGTGTTAGTAGCGAGGCTGGAGTGTCCTCTCCAGGTCGTAGGTGCAGAGTGTTTGTGGATGAATGGACGGATGTAGGCCTGGGCAGTGTAATATGGAAGACAGGCTGTTGCCCATGCAACTTGTCCCCCCTCTCCACCTCGCTGACAGATCCAAAGGAACAGCAGGGCTGTTACGTTTTGGTGCCAACGTGGCCGCAGGAGCTGCCGGAAAGTGACAAAGTTTGCCATCCAACCGCTTTAGGGGCCCCACACCGGATTTACTGTCAGGGTTACTAAGCACTAACCTCACTTAAATATGTATTAGTACTATAATTACTCAGTCAAAAACAAAGACAGCATATAAATAATCTAGTAGTATATGCAACTATCATGACAGATCTATTAATGATTATGAAAATCATTAAATTAAAAAGGCTACACAGACAGAAGAATGTTTCCATACAACCATTTTACAAACCAAATCACTGATGCCCGCCAGCGTGAAGAGACCAAGTGCTGGTCCAAAGCTTTCACACACTACCATGTACCCTAGGAGCGGAGCAGAGGCCATTCGCAAAGTGGTCAGCAGATTTGGAATGGTTCTGATGTTTTCTTTCTGTGGCAGAAATACATGTGGAAAATTTTAAATGTTAAAAAGTATATCTACTGCTCAACATACAGTGGAGACCATCAATAAAGAATGTGCTCACAATGAATTTCCGTAATAATGTACTTTTTTGTTTTTTGTGCCCACTTCCTTCTCTTTCCTTCTTGAAAAATATTGTCTACTACAAACAAAATATACTTTCACATGTAACAAAGTCCTCTTTGTATGGACAAAGTGCTGTTTTGGAATACTGTCTATAAGTATAACAAACAAAATGTACTTTCAGTTTCACACACAACAAAGTTCTCTTTGTATGAACAAAATGCTGTTTCCCAAAGGCCAAGCTTGCTATGCATAGTGTTGCCCTACAATGAATAAGCACTCAAGGCAGTACAGCACAGTGATAAGCATAATTTAACGCCAGAAATGAAATGTATATGCCATGCGTGTGTGAGTATGAGCATGCACTTTTGTTTTGGTTTCTTCACTGATCGACCCATAAAACTGGTTGATAAATGTCATAATGGTAACGTATCAAATGGATGATTGAGAAATGTCACATTGATGTATAAAATAGAGAATGCTGATATTAACATTTTAACTTCACTAGCAAGGCAGCAGTCAATCAGGGTTGTGTCACAGTCATGCCACTTGTTTTCCTTACAAGTAGCAACTACAAATTACTGCTATAACGAGTACATTTGAATAAGTCTCCCATGACTTTTGTTATGTAGGTGGAAACCCTCCATTTACACAGCTTTTGATCAGTTACCTGAACCTTCAATAAACATGTTTTACCAATATGACAGACAAGATCCACAGAAATCAATGAAATGTCATAACATGATTTACACAGTTCAAAATCTTACGTAATGGCATAAGAAATACACAATCACAATCTGTGTCTTTGGCCGTCTTCTTGCCATCAGGTGTCTGTTCTTGATCTCCAATACTGCCTGAATCACACTGTGGATTCTACCCTTCCTCCCCTTCTCCAGCCTCTCTCACCAAATCTACGACAAACAATAATTCCCTTGGCTCATCTGAAAGTCTTCATACAGTAAATGTGACCAATACACATGCATGTATAGAGGTAGGCCCAATTATGAAGAATAAAACTAAAATACAAACACACACACACATACATACATATTTCTCAGATGCCTGTATGCATGTTGTTTTTCCTACATTGTGCAGACAGTATTATTGCCGCACAGTCTGCATACTCTTGTGTGAATAAAAAATTTGCAAATTATATGACAGCAACAAAATAAACTTGAGTACAGTGCCAATTTCAATTTATGGAGAACATGATAGAATGGCAAGGATGGAATTAGGTGGGAATGTAGTGGGTGAGGGGGAAGAGTTAATGTTACCGAGGCAACATGAAAAACAGCCTTTTCACCTGTTTGCAATTTTTGAGTAATATTTGACTGCTTAATGCATACTTTTTATTTTCTCCAAAATCATAAACATAAAACTCTGATTCTACTCATCATAATTTAATTAAAGGAGGTGGGTGGGGTGAACTTTTGGTCACCATAGCTGATAGCTGTAGGGCTGACATTAAAATTTGGTAATTTTGCAATACCAGGTCTACTAATGTTATAGGCCCCTACTGATTAATTCAAACGTACCTTTTCAGGTCTTCCATTGCTAGTGTTTGTTCTTGTGTCAGAATCATCGCAGCAGCTAGAAAACTTTGGAAAAGGTTTTTCAGATGCTAACTTTGGTAAAGGTTTTTCAGATGCTGCAGTTTTACTTTCAGTTTGACTAGAAGTCCTGTTACTAGAATTCAAACTTCGACAATGAAATATTACGCCATTCTGCCAAGAACTGCGTTTGAATGTGAACAATCCGTTAAAAGCTGAGTATAAAGTCGGCTTTGAACAGCGAGCTGCATCCAATGCTGATCTTGTAGTTCGTACGCAACTGCTAGTTGAAGCACTAGCGAAAGTTTTAAGTGTCCGGCTCGCGCAGCATGCGGAGGTCACAATACTTGATAATCTTCTTTCTGTCGTCACGACATGGGCTGCCAAACCTGTCAGACACCTTCTCGTCAATGAAGTCAGCTGGCTCCTTCTGTTGCAAATTAAATAACATCTCATGTTATTCACAGATTTGAAAAGTAGCTTAGAAGAGCAGGCGCAGACGATTCTCATGGAAGCGGCCATTAGTGAGAGTCAGACATCATACTCTCTAAAGACAAAATACATTCCATAATTCGATACACAACATATTCAAAAACCAAAACCTCTGAAAATTAACAAAGAAAAAATATTTAATTTAATAATAAATTCATCATTCAAATATATACTTATGTTATTCTTGTACTATGCTCTAATATTATAAATATAAGTTTGAGACTAAGGTCTGTGACCTTATTTTCTAAAGCAGACATCCTAGTCTACAGTTAGTCTATACTTGGTATAACTGGGGGATTGTCGAGCCACGTTGGCGGATCTACTTTGGTATTTTACTTTGAACTAGGGAGTGATCAACTGGTTTGCTGTTACGATTTCGTCCAGATCATGGCTAATCAAACCGAGGTATGAATTTTAATAAGTTAATTTACCAGCAACTAGATCTAGACTAGACTCTAGTTAGGGTTGTTCATGTCTTTATCAGTTGATTATGTCGTTGTACCTTCAATCAATCGATTATATTAGGGGAAGTGAAAGTCACAAGTGGTGATGTAATTGTGAAATGACCCGCATATCAGTGAATCACGATTTTAACACACACCTTTCATTGTCAACGTGTATTTAGCTTGTTGAGTTTAGTTGATTTCGTATAGGCCCCCTATAGTAGTATAGACTTAGTTCAGTTCATCATCATCATCATCATCATGTCGAGCTTTCTCGGCTATCCATGACACATTTCTTCGATCCTTCTCTGTCAGACATTGCAGTAGGTAGTTCATACTGAGAGCCCGTATCATCCATCAGTTGGTCGATGAAGGTCTTCTTTGGGCGTCCTGGTCTTTGTTTGCCATGGCTGGGTCTCCATAGTAGAACATCCCCCACCACTGGCACCAGTTCTTCTTTGCTACGCCAGCAGTGTCCCGCGAAGCGCTGTCTTTGTTGACGTATTGATTTGACGTGGTTCAGTTCATCTCAACAAAAATCTATCATCAGGTGTTATCACTGCAAGCTGACAAAAACTTGAAGTAGAACCTGTTAACAAATTGTACATTCATCATTTCATGACAGCTATTGAACTTGCTGATATTGTGATAATTAAACATTTTAACCCTTTGAATCCCACACCCTATCCACCAACTGCACAACCTTAACCCTTTGACTCCCTCACCCTATCCACCAGCTATCTGTCAATATTTGTTCTACCACTTGGTTATGTGTTTGTTGTAAAACTGGTTTACATTGATAAATAATGCATATGTGCTTACAATATTTATTTTGATAATTTGATATAGGCCTATATGTTGTAATTCACACCCCTTCATGACGGGCTATGGCTTAAGTGAATAAATCATCTGAAGCCAGAAGTCTGTATAAAAAAAATTATATTAATACATGTGGGTCTGTTATGATTTTCTCATAATAATTTAACTTTTTATAATCACATAGTCATATAACCTACTGATTTGAACAGTTGTTTCCCTTATAATAAAGCCTCCACCCATGCATGCAACTGCCTATCCACCCAGCTTTGTGTCAGCAGCTGCTCTGTCCACGGATGAGTAAAGTAGAGTAGCAAGAAGTAGGAGATGGGACATAACCCTTATAATGTTTGCCTTGTGAAAAGTGGAGGTCTTCAAGAAGTAGCAGATGGGGCATAACCTTTATAATGTTTTCCTTCTGAAAAGTGGAGGTCTTCGCAACTGACTTCCTTTCAGCCTCAGGATTATGGGACTACCTTAACTTTACCTGACATCCTAACACCTCAGAAATACAGTACCAAGACTAGTAAGAGTGAGACTAAAACAAGACTAAAACTGAGATCTGCTTATCTTATCATCTGCAAGTAACCTCATTGGATTCTGTTTAAACAGTATGAGACTGATCAGAGTTGGCCGAAACATCATTATATATAAAAACGACTGAAACTGATTGAAATGGCTGTTTTCTCTTCATTGCTGGCCTTACTTTCTTACGTTTAGTCTGGATCCTGACAATAAGACAGTTATAACTCATAGTCAAAATAAGGATGTTTGAAGGAAGACAGAAGCAAATACTGAACTGAAGCATCTCATGTGCCATAGTATACTTTTTTCACTTTTTTTCCCCCCTAAAATGTCGAGATGACAGACTTATTTTGAAAGCAAAAGCATATTATGCATAAAATATACCCTGTCTTGGGAAATGTTAGATGTAGGCTTAAACGAATGGAAGAGACCTAGAGCTAGGAGAGTCATAGTCTGTGCTCAGAAGTGAGGTCTCTGCTAGCCTCAGTTTGTCAGTCAGTACAATATTTTCAAGATTCCATTTCATTTTTTTTTTTATTCTTTCAGTCATTTCAAATGACCCATGATGAGTGTATACATGTGTGACAAAATATGCACACAGTTGCTGCCAGCTGTTACAATTCATGTTGTATTGCAGATTAATGGTACTGAACAGATTTATCTGTATGATCCAGCTGTACTGGCAGCATTAGACTTCAGTGACTGCAAAAGCACTTACAAAGGTGGCATCTCTCCTAAAAATCCTGGTGAAGGTCTTGTAATCAGGCCACTTGCTCTTGCAGATTTTGACAATGGTTTGTATGCTACATTTTTCAATGATAATAATTAATATTCAATGCATTTATTCTACTGTCATAACCAGAAAATAATGTTGGTCCTTTAATTTTCAAACAAGCAATGATTAACAAAATGTATGAGAAAATAATGTTTGTTCTTTACTTTTCAAAGAAGCAATAATTAACAAAATATGTGGAAGTTGTTCCCTTCAACTAAGTTCAAGAATGTGTCTGTCAAAGACACTTGAGGTAGGCAAACATTATGTGAGTTTGGAGAAATGCATATCTAGCTGTATGATCTAATCTATGTAAATGTATTTCAGTGATAAATAATGTGTTTAAAAAAAAAAGAGAATTTTTTGAGAATGGAAAGTGTGTGTGTGTGTGTGTGTGTGTGTGTGTGTGTGTGTGTGTGTGTGTGTGTGTGTGTGTGTGAGGTAAAGAGTATGTGATTGTTGTTATTATTGAACATTTTATTGATTAATCCTTTAATCAGATTTATTTAGTGTTTTGACTTAGTGTCTTAAGTTTATTGTTTTGATAACTCCTAAATAGGTCACAAAATATTGCCAGGGGCAGTGTATTTATTGTGACCCCTTTGTTATTTTTGATAATGTAGATACTGTAGCATTCAGCAGTGGAATGATAATCATGACATTACCTGCAGATAGCAGTGTATGCATTATGTGCTTTGTAATGTTTTAATGTATGTTGACAGGTTACATGCAGCTGCTTAAGCAGTTGACAAAGGTGGGAGATGTATCTCAAGAGCAATTTAAAGGCAGGTGGAGTATTCTAATGCCTGTTGTTAAGGAATTTTTGCATCCATGCAGGTTTTCAGTTCACTTGTTTGTTCTGCTTGTAGAGTCTTGTTTTTTTTTTTTTCATCTGCTTTTTAAGGAAAAGAGGTGGATTATTTCAAATTTACCAGAATAGTGTGTGTGTGTGTGTGTGTGTGTGTGTGTGTGTGTGTGTGTGTGTGTGTGTGTGTGTGTGTGTGTACACATGTATGTTTGTCTGTCTATGACAAAAATTGTGGAGTTCTCTGCTTTTTATGAATGGATCTTTACTAAATTTGGATCAGAAGTGTGGACTGTTGAGGATTGCGAAAGAGTAAGTTTGAAAGGTAAGACCCAAGTTCAAGGACGTATGAACCAAAAAAAGTGTCTGAAATTGATACTTTTTAAAGAAGGTATGTAAACAGTAACAGGAACTTCTTACAGTATATAAAGACTGTTTTCATAGTTGTGACAGTCTACTGTTGCCCTCAGTGCACACCAAGTGTTGTTTCATAGGAGCCTTTCTGAAGGTCACAGTGACTGCTATTCTACCATTCTAAACAGTTTTTATCTTCATAATTACACTGTCTGAAACAAACAAACAAACAAAAATCATGTCTACAATTCAAAGAATCAACTTTTTTATTTATAACTTATATAAGTCAAAGAACAAAAGTTGTTTTCTGTGCCTCTATCTAATTTTCTTTTTCAATGTTGAGTGTGTTGTTAACATGCAGTGGTTTGGCCACAATGGTGAAGAGAATATCGCCACAGTACAACAGATCTTTAAAAAGAATGGTTTTGTGCACCTTCCACTTCCGACATAAGCTGAACTTTAAGAAAGTGATTAATGTATATTGAAGGGAAAAGTCAGTCATGAGGATCTTTTGTTCTATGTATTATTGAAAAGCACTTTTTCAGATCTGTAATTAATTTATTCCATGCTTTGTCACAATTGTTACACCTTTGTTAGAATATTACCATGCAAACACTTTCTGTATATTGAGGCATTTTGTACATTACTGACTATACAAGAATATTAATTACCATGCATACACCTGTATGTTAAGGCATTTTAGTACATTACTGACTGTACAAGAATATTAGCATGCAAACACCTGTGTGTTAAGGCATATTAGTACATTACTGACTGTACAAAGACACTATGTACTGTGTTCAGTCACAGTGGCCTTGTTAAGTATACTGTCCACTGTATGAAGATAGTGATAAGTACTACAATTTACAGTATAAATCACAGTGGCTGTGTCCACGTATAATGCTACGCTCTTTGGTATCTGAAGAAATCAGTATGTAAATCATGGTGGCTGTGTCAGTGTAAGTGTGTAGGTAAACAGGAAGGTTGCTAAACACTGATTTCATCTTGTACACTGAAGTGACTCTCAGGCCTGTCTTTGGGGTGAAGTGTTACATGTCCCCATGTGGGGGGATTGAACTTAACATGAACCAGTGAACCTACTAGAGGTAGGCCTCTGTCAGTGAACAAAGGAACAAAGCTAAAGTGTGTGTCACTGTGTGTTGTGTGTGTGGTATACTGTATAGTGTGATGTAGTGTGGTGTGGTGTGGTGTGGTGTGTGTTCATGCCTCACAAAGCTTGTGCAGTTGCAAGATTCACCTAAAACTTGTATTTCATGCTATTTCTGTCCAAGTTCTTTGTACTTGAACTGTTAATCTTTGAGTTTCCATTTTCAGTCTTGATGAGGCACTTTCCCCAACCCCTCCAAACAAAAGGCATATCAGGTGTCACTGTAGGTTAATGTCAGTGTTTCAGAAAAGCTTGGAACAAGGGAAACAGTGATCTGACCATTCAACCTCTGAATCTATTATTAGACCTTTAATCTTTCAATGAAAGTGGTATGCTGATGCATTTTGGATTACTTTTGTGTTGGAAATTTTGTTGTTGGTTTGTGTGGAAGTGTGTTGTTGATTTGTGTGGAAGTGTGTTTAATGTGTGTGAGCATTTAAAAATTTACAACTAGTTGTAAATACTTCATACCACCCATTTTGATATTCATTTTAAAGGTAAAAAAAAGAATCATGA
>JAPXFY010000012.1:35820909-35910909 GCA_030674185.1 Monoplex corrugatus | reverse complement strand
ATTCCACAGTCATGGAGGAGAAAACTGTTTGCTTATTGTTCTCATGTTTCTGTTGACAGTGTGTGTTTGAATGAACAGTTACATGCCAATGTTTTCTCAACAGGGAATAAATGACATGCTTGTGATGTTTACAATACATCTACCACTGCTTAAATACTTTAAAATATGTTTGACAAAACAATGGCATTACATTTTCTGGTTTTAAATCTCAGATTTAGTATTTTTTAGAAAGTTGATACGAATGGAACATATTTGTCAATCTTGCATATATGTATGGATTGATTTTGTAAGCATTTTGGTAAGCATTTATAGATTTTACTTTTTGATCAGTAAGGGATTTATGAAATTTTAACGTTACAGGTATTTTTGCATTTTTCTTTGATCAAAGGTTCTGTTGATTTAAAAGAAATCTTGACACACATACAATTTTGGTCTCCTCTTGAGACCTTCCTTGCACAGAATAGTTAGCTGCTTGGCTGGCTGTGTTTCCACTAGCCAGTCTTGAAGTCATGTGTCATGAACATTTGTTTTTCAGATTGAGTGACTATCAGTCTGATGACTTATGGTTGGCTCTTTATGATTTCTAGAGCCTCATTTACAACAGTGGGAGAAAATCTTTAAGAAACAGGACAAGTTTCATGGAAAATCACAGTATTTTGGCCACTGAAAAATTTCACTTCAACAAAAAGAAAAAAGAGAAAAACGCCAGCAATCAAGAAAGTCAGCCATTACTCAACAGATGTGAACTTCCTGTCATATGCAAACAAATACTTTTGCCGTATTTTTACCTGATAAAGGAAACCAGCAGAAACTGAGCCAGTCACTTATTAAACAAATTGATCTGAGGAAGGTTTTGGGAAGAGATTGAAAATGTCCTAGAAAAATACTGAGACAGATTCTGTCAACAGCATTTGTATTATTGACTGAGATGAACAAACAGGTGCCCTGTAACATTCTCAACGTTTGTATTTGTTATTTTCAGACAGATTTAATCAGATGAAGGGGTGTCCAGACACATACTATATTGTGGTGATAGAAGACAGTAATCTAGGACAAGTGGTGGGGTCTGCATCCCTGATCAAGGAACAGAAGTTTATACATGGTGCCACAGCTGTAAGAATTCTGTACTCTTTCTAAATCATTGTTTAGCATTAAATATGTATCATTGCAATGTATGGCTGTTACTTTAACTCACTCAGTATGACGAAACGCTATAGCGGTCGTGAGGAAAGGCACGGTTCCGTACGATGGAACGCTATAGCGGTTTTGATAATTAAAATTTTTTAGACGCTCCCCTTTAGATCCTGCACGTCTACCATAGCCACACTGGTCACTGCAAACATGTCAAGGGTCAAAGGGAAAGTTACTTCGTGAGATTCCGTAGCCATACACTCGTCGGGAAACGATTGACTTCGGTACCCTACACGAATGGCTAATCTGCATTTGTGTCGAAAATGGCGTCGCAGGCGAGTACGAGTTTTCGAACAAAGTAGATCGCGACAGCGGCGTTTTACTGCTGCTGAAGTGATTGAAGTGCTTCAGACTGAAGGATTGCACATCGAGAAGTATGATGAAGATAATGATGAAAGTGTATCAAGTGATGGAAGCTGCCAGCAAGGAGGAACTGACAGTGACCCAGTTTCAGACGACAATGAAGTGGGAGAGGGTGGTGGGCGTACACGTCATGAGAGGCGAGCGGTCAGCGGGTCAAGCACAGTGAAACGCATGTCTGATGGAGGTTTCATTCACTTTCCTATGCATGACTGGCAAG
This sequence comes from Monoplex corrugatus, assembly GCA_030674185.1. Lineage (NCBI taxonomy): Eukaryota > Metazoa > Mollusca > Gastropoda > Littorinimorpha > Ranellidae > Monoplex > Monoplex corrugatus. The sequence continues at coordinate 35,909,138 of JAPXFY010000012.1, read as the reverse complement.
AAGATTTTAGTTTTTCTCCCACTTTGCCTCTGTTCTCTGGCTCTTGTGGCCTGCATGTCCCAGTTCAGTGCCACACCCCCTTTGACTTTCTAAATTCCACTGTCATAACAGAAGGCATAAGAGAACTGAGTGACAAGCAGAATGAGCACTTCTCCTGACTTTCTCACCTTTGCCTGTGTGATCATGGAGCTGATCAGAGTGTGTGACTGTACAATGATCCTGACCACAAAATTTGGGGTATTTTCAACATGGCACATGACGAAGAAATATTCAGGGAAGAACTTCAATATTTTGGCATGAACTAGCCCAGCATGTAAATATTCAGATCTGAAAAGTTTCATTTTGTTTCTTTATGTTTTGTATTTTTTGTGATTTTTTTCCTAACCCTTCAAAATGGGCTGTCCCTGGGTAAACGCAAGGGGAAAAACTCTCCGTACCGAGTGAGTTAAAGAACAAGTCTTTTCCTGTTCCTTTGACAGCCAGACTCTTATACTTTTGTTTTCCTCAAGTGTGACAGTGCGTCATGTTTCAAGCATATTGCATGTCATTATATGTACAGTAACGTTATTATTACACAGGAAAAACTTGCACACCCATAAATTTTCTTTTTAGTGTGTTTGAATATGTATGTGTGGGTACTCACATTTGTTTTGATAAATGTCAGTTGTGCTTTTATTTCATGGGATTTATTTCACTTTGTTTATTCATTAAGGACAATTCCATGAAAGACCGTTTTTTGGTTCTATCATAATTTTTAATTGATGTCATTTAATAAGTTCAAGATTTAGTACAGATGAAAAGGAAGAAACAAAAGATTCAGAAGAAAAAAGTGCAAGTAAAGACTGATTTTGTTTTTGCACATCATCAACAGCTGTGTATGTTGGTTGTGATTGCAGAGAGCGCGAGTGGAGGATGTGGTGGTCAGTGATCAGTACAGAGGGAAACAGCTTGGCAAAATGTATGTTGCTGTGCAGAAAGTATTTTTTTCTGCTCATCTTATTCCTGTCCTTTTCTGGAACATTTTCATTGAGTATAACTGTGCTTTGTTTTTACATTTCATTCTTTTATGCTTCATTTCTTTGCTCGTTTTTATGTTGATGTACTAAGTTTAGTTTTTGTTACACATCCATCCATTTTCTTTATATAATCATTGCAAAACACACCTTGATTTGATCTTTTCAGGTCACTTTCTTTGTTTACCTGTGATCACTTCTTTGTCTACTGTTTTCTTGAAAAAGTGTTAGTGATGACTGCTCTTGTCTGAAATCTCTTAGCATTCAAACACCCCCATGAAATGCATTCGTAATGGAACATAGTCTAAAAAAAAAAAGATATATGTGTGTAGTGTTTTGGAAAGTTATGAATCAAAATATAGTAAACTTTTTACTTTTTGTTTTGTTGACAGGAAATGCTTGAAGTGGCAAGCTGTTATTTTTCTTCGAAAGAAACACATGAAACATTCACAGTTTATTGAATAATGCTTAACACAGTAACAGGACTACTGGTACATTTCTGCATATCTTCAAAAATCAAACTAAGAAATTAGGTGATATATGATAGACATGTAGTTTATGAACTATGATAAACACAATAACAAGGCTGCTGGTATATTTCTGCGTTACTTCAAACTGGGAATTAAGATATTACATGATTTATGACAAATATTTAGGTCATATCAGTCCTAGACGGTAACTATGCATGACCATCTCTGAGGCAATTTCTTGTTTGAATAACATGTTAAACATACATGTAACTTGTTAAAACTGTTTCTTTTCCCCCAATTTGTTTTTGAATTACTGTTACGTATATTTGTTTGTTCTCTTTTAATGCAGTTGAGTAACAGAATGTTTCTTGCTTTTTCTTTCCACAGACTACTGGACGTCATGGTTGTATTAAGTAAACAGATTGGGTGCTACAAAGTGTCACTTGAATGCAAAGACACAATGGTTCAGTTCTATTCTCAGTTTGGTTTCAACCGTCCTGATGGGCAAAACTACATGGAGCTGAGGTGGTTTGACTGAAGCATAATAAAAAGTAAGCGGACATAGGTTGTGGCATTGATCATTATGCAAAATGGCTGACATGGTTGTCATGAGTGGCCATATTTTACCAGTGGATTGCACTTGTGGCCTTTGGAACTCAGAATGAACATATGATATCAGTGTTATCTCAAGCCATTGATTTCTGTTTTCCTATGTTAATAGAGCTTTAAAGTTGAATGACGTGTCTTTTCAGAGAATGTATTTATCTACAGTAGAGCTTTTTAGATTAATCAAGGAAAATGGAAGCTATTTCGTCATGATGTTTTTAGGAATGTTTAAGGAAAATGCATGTTCACAGTCCTACATTTTTCTTCATCACATATTTACATAAAGGTTCTTAAAAAGGGACTTGATATTGAATAAGAATAGGCATGCAGTTTTCTAGTTTTGAGCTTCAGTTCCGTACACTATCTACCAACTGTAAAACTTAACCCTTTGATTTTCTCAACCTATCCACCAGCTTCCTGCAGGAAGCTGGTGGATAGGGTGAGAGAATCAAAGGGTTAAGTTTTTGCTTTTCTAGCAGGGCTGACAATGGAGGATGCTGGTGGACAGGGTGCGGGAGCCAGAGGGTTAATGGGGATGTAGTTGTGTATTTTCACCTTGAGTTGTTATTTGTTGCACACAGCTGTCAATAATTTTTTTTCCACCAGTAAAGAGACTTTCAGTACTACTTATTATTTGGATGTTGGGGGACTTTTACTGTTACGATTTTTGCTACTTTCAACAGCTTTTTCTTCTTTCTACCTTGTAGTTGGTGGGGATGGACCATTGAAATGTCCTTCTATCAGTATAGTGGATGAGGAGCCAACTGCCTCCATTCTTTGTATTCCATCTGCTGCACCATCTTTAAAAACAGTATGTCCATTCTGAGCTGTTGTAGGCACATCGAACTTTTCTAGAGGGGGAGTCTTCAGTATCGTGCAGCACTATGTGGGCCAGAACAACATGCGTATACACAGCAAAGAAGACATTGCAGGGTATACTTTTAGGGAATTGTCATATGCTTCTAGCTCTTTGACAGTATTTTTGAGATGGAGTCAGAACATACATCAACATCTGCTTATATTCAGTATGATGTAATGTAGATAAGATTACTTTTCAGCAGATGGGAATGATTTATGTCCAGTTGGTAATTTTTGTCCAGCCTTGTTTAGCCTCATATTCCTTCAAAATGAAATACATTGCTTAGTCACAATATTAATAAGTATTCTTCAGTTATAGGATAAAAAAAAAAGAATGAGTGATAAATGAAGTAAAAATTTATTATTGAAAATGACAATCATGCCATAATCATAGAATTGAAGAGAGACAGAATTTCTTTGGTGGACTCAATTCGAATGATTATATATGTTTTCTTGAAAATGTAACATGTACATGAAGTGTGCTTACAGAAATGATATATACATGTAGAGCATGCTGATATGAATATTGTTTAACAGATTCATTTGCTTTGCAATATACACTCGCATACACATACACACACTTACAGATTACTTACAGCATTGTAAATACACTTTTGTTGATTCAGTCTCTTGTAATGGTAAGACCATGTCTTCAGATTGATTAGTGATTCTGTTAACATATTTTATTATACATTAATGATTTTAATGAATACCTATGCTTGTTTTCAGGGTATTGCATAGGAACATAGTAAACACTATCATTGTTGTTGTTGTTGTTTGTTATACAGCAAATAAACACTATCATTGTTGTTGTTGTTGTTTGTTATACAGCAAATACTGTTGTAATTTTTTGATAAGCAGATTTGTTTTGTTTAACCCCCCAGGTGATAATTTCATGGAATTATTAATGCCTGGGGCATATTCTTAGAGTATGTGTTTGAATGTATTGGTATGCGTACTTGGTTTTCTTTTCATGGTGTGTGTGTATTTTGTTTTCAGGGTCAGCGAAGTGGTGTGCGTTATGAGATGATTTATAGTCTGATATAGCTCTGCGCAGTTTGCTGAGCTTTAAACAATAATAATGAATTTGTTGACATATTCGTAAACTTTCCAAGTGATGTACATATTCATACAAACTTTCCAAGTGATGTACAGGATACACTTTTGGCAGATCACAAGTGTGCTATACTCTGTGGCTTATACTTACAGGGCTTTTATTGTTGACTGATGTTTAATGTCAATCGCCAGGCATGGGAGTGTTGTGTTGTTGTTTGGAATTTGTTTCTTTTCTTTGTTTTTCATTTTGTCCCATTTCATCATATGCCACCTTAAGTAGTGGCCACAGAATCAGGGACGATTTTTTTGCAATGCTATGATGGTGATGGTGGGATTATATTCGTGACTCTGTAGAGTTCTGTTCTGGATTGAGACTATGGTACAAAGGTTTACGACATTTCAGGCTGGAAAGCTACAGACCTTCAATGTTGGTTAGGAAATATGAACAACACTTTTAGTGATGCGTCTGTGAAGTGGATGAGACTTGGCTAGGTGTTCCCAGTCTTCTGAAAAAGCCTGTAGCATACTCTTGGTGGGAACCAGATGGGGCCCTAAAATTCCACAGTGATTTTGACAGGATTCATGGGATTTGAACCCACAACTTTCCACAGTTGTACATTGTGCTAACCACTGAACCATGGTGACTGGTGTGTTTGTTGTTGTATTTACTTTTATGAAAAAATGTATTTTATGTTGAAAGTTAATGTTAATTGGACATGCTTTGGTTAAAACTTCATCTGGGAATTGTTTTTAGTTGTACATGAGTTGGTTAAAACTTGACTTGGGAATTTTTTTTCTCCTTTTTTTGTTGTTGTTTGTGAGCAATGAACAGCATGGATGTATTGTTATGCTTGCATTTCCAGAGGTCATTTTTGCATGGGTGAGAGGTGGGAGAAAGGGAGATTGGTGGGCAGGTCATGGTTAGGATTAATAATTTTAGAAGTACATTAGAACATGTTTTTTTATTTTTTTTATTTATTATTTGAATTTTACACATTCTGTTTGTTAGTATTTTGTGTATTTAGCTGATGATATTTCATGTATATGTATTTACCTGTTTATAAAATTTAATGAATCATAGAAGTTTGAGTGCCACGATGGGGATATGAACTGTGCTTCAAGGTTACATCAGTGTATTACATTTGAGCACAAACATAGAACAGCAGTAGCTAGGTTTACTTGGGGCAGTCTTCATAATATGCATTACTTTTAATCTTTTTTCATTTGGGTTAATGTTATATGGAACTTGTGTAATGATGGTTTTGTTGGTGTGACTAGTTCACATGCTTGCTCAGGGATTTTTAAAACTGAAAAGTGCATTTTTAAAACAAAAAACACCAGAACATTTGACATGAATAACAAGAACAATATTAAGCATGCAAAGGTAAAAATTCCTGATTAAGTTCTGGCTAATAATTATGATAAACAACAGATTTTTTTCTATATTGGAATAAAACTACACAGATCATTCTGTGTACTGATTTTGATCCTGTTTAGAATTGTATCATTAGAAATACCCCCTTGGAGATGGTGGGGGCTTTTCAGTATGAATAGATATCACCACCTTGTGGAAATTCTGTGCTAGACATTTTCTGTTTTGTCACTGCCTTGCTCCTTTACTTTCTGTTATTTCTTCCTGCCATTTTCTGCCTTGCTGGTCCATTCACCTGTAAGTAGGCCTACTCTGTAAAACCTTACATACTTTCTATTAGGATGGATGATTGGGTAGGCTACATGTATTAACTACAGTTTTGGCTGTAAGGAAATGTGATGTGCAGAAGCAATTTAGGTAATGTAGGCCACTTTTTTTTTAAGGGGTTGGAACTAAACAGCAGGAAGACTGAAGTCATGGTGATCAGTAAAAAACATGAAATCCCCTCCTGCAAAATAACAGCAAATGGCACAACCTTGACACAGGTTAATAAGTTCAAATACCTGGGAACGGTCATTTCATCAGACGGCAGATGCACATCGGAAATAGCTGGCAGAATCGGCCAAGCCAAAACAGCATTCAAGAAGATGACAAGCATTCTTACCAACAAATGCCTATCAATTAACATCAGAAAGAGAGTCCTTGAATGTTATATAGAACCAATACTGTTGTACGGATGCGAGGCGTGGACAGTCAGCAAGCAAAGCCAGAGCAGGATTGAGACAGCCGAGATGTGGTTTCTCAGAAGAATGTTGAGGGTGCCATGGGTGGCAGAGAAGGCAAGCGAGACGGTCTTGATGGAGGCAGACACAAGTCGATCACTGGTAAGGAAGATTGGGAAGGGACAGGCGACATTTATAGGCCATTTTGTGAGGAAGGGGGATTTGGAGCACCTGGTCACAACGGGAAGGCTGGGGGGAGGGGGGGCGCCGGGTAGACCCAGGGGGAGAGTGCTGGACAGACTTGCAGGGTGGCTGAGGATGAGGAGGGTGGGGGAGATGCTGGGGGCAATGAGAGATAGAGATGGTTGGAAGTCCATGGTCGCCAACGCCATGTGGCAGGGCACCTGATGATGATGATGATGATGAGGCCACTTTTTATACATGATATTCTATTCCCACCTTCTTGAAATGGTTATAGTCCTGACATAGCTGTTATAGCTCTGTGCCGTTGGCTGGGCTTTAAACAATAAGAACAATAGATATGTTTTAATGCACTTAGTTATGTTTATATGTTTGTATTGAGGTTTCTGTTTTAACCCCCCTTTGGTGATAAACTTGGTGGAATGATCAATGCCAGGGGCACATCTTTAGATAATGTGCATAGATGCATTGATATGTGTACTTAATTTTCTCTTCCATGGTTTTAATTTCTTCAGGGTCAGAGAGGTGTAGTGTGTGTTTTTTTTTTTTAGATAACCAAGGTGATAGCCCTGATATGGCTCTGCACAGTTAGACGGGCTTTAAACATTCATTATAATCGTTCTAATAATATCATTAGAAAAAAATGATTAGAAATTATGTCATATCTGTAGTAATAAGCTTGAATGCAAGTCATAAGTTGTGAATTTTACTTTTCAAATGTTTGCATGAAATGTTGATGGCAAGGTGTACACATTGATATTTAACGGATGTTTACTGTTTTCAGTATGCGGTGACAAGGTATGTTTATAATGTTGCTTTCAGACTTTTATCAGCTGGTTTTATGTTCTAAGAAAGCATTTGGAAGATTGTGATCTCCTAAATGAATTTGAAATTGTGAATCCATGGTTGTTTTTTTCCATTGTTTGATATTTCCTCAACAAGCCTGTGATGACTATCCATACATATATTAGTTTAGTAAACGTGTGCATAGATATGTAGTTGTAAAATATTGATGTCCCTATGTGCACGAGAGCTAAACATTGTGAGGGAATGTATTTGAGGAGAGAAGGGCAAGATTAATGGAACTTTTGAGGGAGAACAAGGTCAGGTAGTGTGGATAGGGATAATGGGGTGTGTGTGTGTGTGTGTGGGGTGTGTGTGTGTGTGGTGTGTGTGTGAAAGAATGTATGTAAAACAATATTACAGAAAGGGTTTTTATCACAGATGAAAGTGAATTTTCATCTTTTTTCTTAAGACTGAACATGGCAACATTTCACCAAGACTGAACACTGTGCTATCTCACTATTGGATTGCATTGGATTGGATTCATTCATGATCATGTGGAAAAGCAGGATTGGATTGGATTTTCTTGTTACAACAGAATGTCACTTTCCCTGGAGAAAACATGTTGCCACAATAGATCGCTTATCATTCTTTTTTTCCTTTATACATGTTATTTTTATTTACATAAGAAAGTGGGTTTTTTCTACAGAATTTTGCCAGGGACAGCCGTCATTGCCATGGGATCTTAAACATGTGCTGTGTGCATACTGTACATCTTTTGTTACTGTTGTTAGAATTAAAGAATACCTGGGTAAAAAGATTGAGGTGAAAGCTATAAATGTTGTTTGGCATATAAAACATTTTCAGTGTAATTTTGTAACATTAGAGAATCAGACTTTGAAATGACATTTTAATTTGTTGTTGGTTTATTGAAACAAAAACAGTGAAAATTATGTGATTTAATTCTGAGATTCTTTGAAGTTCTAAGGATGTGCAAAATGTGTTTATTTGTGGCTTATGGCAACAGTAATTTTGCAATTGTTGTTAACATTTTGTGTGTATGTGTGTGTGTGTGTGTGTGTGTGTGTGTGTGTGTGTGTGTGTGTGTGTGTGTGTGTGTATATAATATATGTAACTTGGATTATTTTCATTGTTACATTTATGGATTATTTTCATTGTTACTTTTATCGTCCTTTGTCCTGCTGCCTATTCATTTTGTCCTCTTTTTCATTTTTTTCTGTTGGTGCTTTTGGAGTGAAATTCATCTTTTATTTCTTGAATTTAAAACACTTGGTTTACTTTGAATCTCATATACAGTACTTTTTCATGTATCTGTGATTGATTGAAAAAAATGTAATAGTGAGCAAAAGGGATATTTCAGGATCTGTGATGCTGCAACTCATACCAGTTACTTTAAAATCATGAAAGAAATGTTCCAAATCTATGATGTAGTGGGTTATTTTGTCACTCTGAAGCAGGTCTGTGTCAAGCAGTTGTGCACTTTTTTAAAATATTTAAAAAAATTTTTTTTTTTACTGTTGGTTAAATTTTTGCTTTTCTCTATACTGAGGGGAACTAATGATAGTGTAATTTTCCATTGCTCATCAGATTTTCAGGAAAAATTCCACGTGTGTAAGCCAGACATAGATGAATCCATTCCAGTTTTCTTCACCAGACTGGCTCATTTGTTTAAAGATGGGTAGATTTGGCAAATATACAAAAGACATATGAATCCCTGAAGTTTTTTTTTTGTCTGAGCAGATTTTAATGTCTGGGATTTGGCTGTTTTTGAGGATGAGAACTCTTGGTGTCCACCCTTGCTCAGAGGGTTCTTTGAATTTGAAATGTAGACATGACAATATCAAAACATGCACCAATGATTCAGTGGGAGACAACTCTTGCCCCTTTTTTGACTCATAGGAATGATTTGATAATTGTATGTTTTTGGCCTGCTCTTGTTTTGAAGTGTTTTTGGCCGGCTCATGTTTTGAACATGTATACTTAAAATTTTGTATGACCTTACTCCCTCCCATCCATTGTTGAGCTAGTCCATGTGTTCTAGGGTAGATATTTGAAACAAATTTACAGTTTGTTCAAAATGGATTCTGCATTTTTACAGCCCCATATATGATCCATCAAATTTGCATGGGATGATTTTTAACACTGTCTGTGCATGTACTGAATTCTCTGTGTGGGAAGGAATTTAAGGTGCAGAGGGTGACTCTTTCCTGGGGTATCTAATACTAAACACAATATTAACTCTATTAGAATGATTTATACATTAACAAAGTGGGAATGGACAGGCCCAATTTAATGTTGCAGAGTAGTGTTGAACAAGTGTCACGACATCTTTTTAGTCCACAAAGATGAAGAGCTGTTCCTTGCTATTTGCTGTCAGCCTCACTGCCTGTCTATAAAAACCTGCATTTGACCTAATTCAACCTTCTGTCTTCAGAGTGTTTGGAAATTGTGCAATGCATTTGTTGTTCACTGGTGAACTTAACCAGTTTTAATGTACTAAGAAAGCACAAATACTGAACAGAGATTTTATTACTTTATTGCTCTGATCACATGTGTTGTTCTGTCTTGTATTGTCAACTGACCATAACTGATTTCACTGTTCCATCAGCTGGCTATCAAAGTAAGCTCCACAGAGTCTGTAGGTCTGCCATGTAGGCCTACAGTGCAAGTTCAGTCACTAGGTGTTCAAAACATACCCAGTTTTGGGTGCATTTCGATTCTGAACAGATTTTGTGAATCACAGCAAACACGTTTCTGTATTGATCTGGCTTGAATAAGAATCTGTTGTTTCAAAAGAGATCATCTGTAAGGATTTTTGTATTTCTTTTCAACAGAAGATATGTCCCAAATATTCAAACAAACATTAGAGTTTGAGGAGCTGATTTCAGTATCATGATAACAACATAGTGTGTGTACAATAATATTGTCAGCATGTTTATTGAATGTGTGTACAACAATAGTGTTAATGTATTTGTTGTATAATGATTATTATATGTATATCAGTCTACACTTTACATATATTTATTGAATGAAGCAACTGTGCAGGTCTGCGACTCATTTTATGAGCTTACTCTATCATGTGATTATTTTCATAATCTTTATCAGAATGAAGTAGTGTGCTTGTGTATAAAATCTGTCAGAAGCACTTTTCAGTTGTTTATTGATTAACATTCAGCAGACTTTTCGAGCATAAGTTATGAGTACAGTCATTAATGAGCGTGAACATTGAATGAGAGTGTTTAGTTAATCAACAAAACAGGATGAGTGCAGTTTTTTTTTGCCCAACTGACAACTTCACTGGGTATACATAACAGACAAAACAAAACAAAAAAAAGGAACAACAAACTTCCGCAGTGTTTCATTGAACTGGAGAAAACAACAGCTCTGTATGAATCATAAATGTTTATGAAATTGTGGTACCTGGGAATTAGAGGAGAAAAATGATAAATTAAGGAAGTGACATAAATTCTATAGTGTAAAGTGATTATGCTATATTTTTGTTTTTTCCTGAGCAAGACTTAAAGCCAAAATATTGGAAATCGGCAATTGCTGAATGAAAGTGTACACCCATGTGTGCGTGCATGCACACACACGCACGCACGCGCACACACTCAGTCTTGTGAATTTCTTTCTTTGTTATTTCACACACACACACACAAGCACACACACACACACATAGTCTTGTGAATTTGTTTTTTTACTGTAAATTTTACACACACAAAATACACACACACAGACACAGTCTTGTGAATTTGTTTCGTTGTCTATTGTGTACTTTACAAAAGCCAGTTGGACCTGTCTTATTTTCTTCACAAAAACCAGTTGGGCCTGTCTTATTTTCTTTACAAAAACCAGTTGGACCTGTCTTATTTTCTTCACAAAAACCAGTCGGACCTGTCTTATTTTCTTCACAAAAGCCAGTTGGGCCTGTCTTGTTTTTGTTCAAATCATTCCCTTAAGCTCAACAAAACATCATTTAAGTTAACTGTTGTGTTGTTTGTTGTTTTTGTCCTAAATCTTCTGATTTTATTTCTTTGTTGTCTATTGTGTATGCCTAAGGCCAGTTGCTCAAATATTTGCGTCCGCCTTGTTTTGTTGATTAAATACCTGTTCTCATTCTATTTTCATTGTATGTTCCTGGTTTCTATTTGCTAGAACTTTGATTTACGTAAGCATGTTTTAAAGGTTAAGGGAAGAAATCATTCAGCCCGATTTCTGGACTGTATAGCGATAGATTTTAACCAAATGTCTTCTGTATATTTGACCCAACAAGAAGTCACAAGTTTGGTTTGAAGGAGATTTAGATGGTCAAATTAACAAAATGTTGTATGGCAATGAAAAGATGGGTGTGTTGTTTGGTTTGAATGTATTGCTTTCATATGTTGTATAATGCAAAAGGTTATGCTGGTTCTGAGGAGTGTGGTTTTGTATTTAGGGTTGGGATGATGTATGTTTTCATCTTCTGTTAAAAAGTTTAAACTTTCATAGAACTTTATCTTTGTGAGCAGCATTGCTGACACCCCCTCCCCCCCAAGGATGTTTACTTTTGAATGAGGGAAGTACAATTGATAAGCATATTCCTGTATCAGTACAGTTATATAAATAAATGAAATATATTTTTTCATCATGTGGGAATAGATTTACAAATGTCTTGTGTCCTTGTGTTTGCATGTGTTACAGAGAGTGTGAGAGAACATAAGAATTTTAGCCAAAATGAAACACAGTAATGGACTAAACAGGACTGAGGTGAAATCAGTCATCATGTATTGTCAAACCAAAGTTTCTGTAAGAAAGACCAATTCAAGTTCATGAAATATCAGTTTATTTACTTAGAAATGATAATGTTTTGAAACAATGCTGTTACAATGTTGTCATCTGATACTTCTCAAGTAAGAATGTTCTACTGCTGACAATGCAGATCATTTCAAAACAAGCAAATGTTTACAACTTACAAACAATCACTAACCACTAAAATTCACAAGCACACGCACTGGCGATAATGAGAGTTTCCAGAACAGTTCCTTCTTCATGTGTTGACATGTGCAGGGTCAGTTTCATAAGTCTCATATGCAAACTGCTCTCCATGATTCGTATCCACCATGACGGCAATTGAATCAATTTCTAGATAGAAAGGTCCCTCATTGCCATCTCCGACGGAGATTCCCAAATGACTTACAATTTCCAGCTGAACTGGTTCTTGCTTGTCTTGGATTCGACCCTTACTGGTCAGATAGAATTTGGAGAACGGAATCTGAAACACAGTCATACACAATTTGTCACTCAGTCAAAAATATGATGTTACATACATACAATGTACACAAGATAATCTCTTCATGAAAAGACCCTTATGCACAACTGAATTCTGGTGGAATAAACATGGATTTGATGGTTAGTGGGGCAGACAGAACAAGTAGTTTTTGGAAGTAATGTCTCTGAAGATGTATGAAAGAGAGGACAAAGAAAACAACAACAACAAAATGAAATGGAGACATGAAAAAAATGTAACAAACACAAAGGGAAGCAAAACACATGAAAAATGTAACAAACACAAAGGGAAGCAAAACACAAACATACACTCACAAAGGGAAGCAAAAAAAAAACAACAACAACAAAAACATACAAATACAAATGTTTATTCATTTATTTTCATTTTTCATTTTTTTCCTTCTGCCTATATTATGAAGTGTTGCGGAGAGCTACAGGCATCTGTGGCAAGGTGGGAGGCTTTCTGTGGCAAGGTGGGAGGCTTTGGAAAGCAACATATTGTACGTGCCCAATGTTTCTGCCACTGTGTTGCTCCAGTGTAGCCTGGGTCTCCCTCTTGCTCTAGTGCCGGAATATCTGCAGTTGTATGTGCAGTGGGCTGGTTGGTCGAGGGGCATCCTTGTAACATGTCCAAACCATTTTATTTGCTGCCTTTCTATGTGATGTAGGATGCATGTTACTCCTACCGTTTTTCTGACCCTGTCTCTCAGAGTTTTGTTAGCTGCTCTCCTGAGACATTTCATTTTGCAGGCTACTGATTTCCATTTGAGCAATGTTGTCGGTGACCACGTCTGGCACTGGTATGTGCGAACTGGGATGAAGATGGCACTGATTAGTTTTCTTTTGGTGCTAAAAGGGATGCATGGATGTCGGAAAAGAGGTGCTAGTTGATAGCTAACAGTGTTTGCTTTCTGGCATTTTGTTTTGTTTTCTCTTTGACTTTCCATTTTCAGTAAAAATGCTACCCAGATATCTGAAATTTGATGTCTGTGTCTCTTGGAAATTACTGCCAAAATAAAGTCTACTGTGAAGACACATTTAGGTTGTTCCATTTGTACTATTATAAATCTGTCTGTCTCAATGTTAGAAGGTGTTCACAATTTATGTTCTGCACACTGGCTCAATATGTGATTGCTGTTGTCACTGTATGGTGTTTTCTTGTTGCTGTGTGGCCTCAAATATCTTATCCATGGTGTTCTCCTTTCACCCATTCTACCATTATAGTCTCCCATGATGACCAGGCCTTCATTGCCAGGGACGTTGCTGATGTTATCTGAGAGTTTCTTGAAGGACTCTTCCTTTTCTGCTTCTCAATACAAGTCATTACATGACACGCATATAATATGTACATAGTTTGTAATCTTCTCGTCACTGCGCACTCTTATGAAGTTGCACCAATGCCCTGTTGTTTTTGTGTCACTATTCCATTCTGTTTTTTGCTACTGTTAACGAAACTTCTTAGAGAGAACACACACACACACACACACACACACACACACACACACACACACACACACACACACACACACACACACACACACACACACACACACACACACACTGTGGTCTTACCTTTGCAATTTGCCAGTATGGACCACCACGTGTGAAGAGAGTGTTATGATACTGGTCATTCCAGCTGACATCATAGAAACGATTCATGCCAATGGTCAACATATATGGGCGTCCATCACCTCTCACTTTCATCAACAGGTGTGTGAATGATGTCCAGTCATGGATATCTTCCCGCTTGAATGACAGCTGTATAGTGTAAAAAAACAAGAAAAGTCAGAGCAAGAAAAACATCTCTTCCACAAGCAAATGTCTACTCCCACCCCTTACGCACAAATATAACACACAGACATAGATATTTTCTCTACACACATACATACATACACTGATACAGAGAACACCAGGTAGACCCAGGGAAAAAAACTGGACGGACTTGCAGGGTGGCTGAAGACGTACAGGGTGGGAGATGTACTTGCAGCGACAGGGGATAGATTCATGTGGAGGGCCATGATCGCCAATGCCATGCGGCAGAGCACATGATGGAAGATTGTGAAGTACACGGAAACACACAGTGACACATACACCCATATGTCTACACATCCACACACAAATACACACACACCCACACAATTTAAGTTTCACTTCAAGTTACCACTGAATGAGATATGACTGCAATCCATTTCTACAGACATGTAATGATGTATGCACATGCCATGCGGCAGGGCACATGATGATGATGATGACATACACAAAAACACAAAGTGACACATACACCCGTATGTCCACACATATCCACACACACATACGCACTACGGCTGTTCCAACCCGACGTTAGTTGCAGAAGCCCATAGCTGTGACCTGACCTTATTTCAGCCGAAGAGGGCTGACCATGCACATTACGCCTGCTCACAGCAGTTGTGCAGTGGAAGGAAGAAAAATGAGTTAATTGCTAAACAGTCTTAGATTTTACAGCACCCTTTAACAGTCTTATCTGATATATATATATAAATGACCGTGTTGCTGATACAAACCGCTTTAAAATGATACCAAACATGACCAGATTAGTCTAGTATGCTACGCTACCACATCCTGTACAAAACAGGCTTAATTTCTCGGAGTAGAGTGAATTTGTCAAGATCTGTTTTTTTTCTGTAACTTTCAACCCCTGTAGCCAAGCTTCTGAGATTTTCAAACACTATTAAAGCTATGTCGCACAAACTTCAACACTTCAGGAAGGGTCTCCACTTAATTAAAAAATTTTCACCTCAGCAGGGAAGGAGAGAGACGTGATATAATTACTCCACCGTCGGCGACAACTTAACTGACATGATGTCTCACACCTAGTACAGACCATTTCTATTCTCTTTTCTCGTGTCAGTGCATGCACAACCATGAGGAGAGGGAGAGAGAGAGAGGAGCGAAAAAGGGAGAGAGAAACGCACATGAAAGAACGAGAGAGAGAGAGAGCGAGAGTCAGAGGGATGCTACAATCTTCAACACATTGTCATACCTACTGATGATCACTTACCAGATCCCAGTAAGTGGTTTCCGGCTTAATTCGAGTGAGGAGAGTGACGCAAGTTAAGTACCCCACTTTCATGAAGTCGGCCACTTGACTTGGCTAACACAGCATGGGCACATTAAACACCACTCATCACTTGTAGGTGTAGTGTTAATTTGTCTTTTATTATCATTATTATTGTTATTATTATTATTATTTTGTCTGCTTCAGTCGCACAATACTTGTACATCAGAGTGGGGCACTCAAACACAATCGGTTCTGTTCACCTTCAGTGCCTTTCTAATAAGATTACATCAGTATTGATGCACAGAAACAAAAGGTTTATCGTTCAAAATAGTACAACTAGATCTTATATTTCAGTCAAGGAGATTTTTGCTGCAACCAGATGTAATTGACATTATGCATTATGCTCCATTGTGTGTGTTTATGAATAAAGAATACTATCATTACTATGTTGGCAATTTGGACCCAGCCTGTGAGAATACTGATAACAAACAGAATGTGTTTGTCATCATTCTCGCAAGTCACTACACTCGATTGATCCTGGTAAGCATTACTGTATTTAAAATTTTGCTAAATAAAGTGGGATAAGAGTGACATATTTGTTGTCACTAGAAAATATAAAAAAAATTGAATTGCAAATTTATGTAGGCCTAATCTCATTCTGGTTAAAGGAAACGATACACACGAGTCTGTACACTATATTACACATGGCGTTTCACCAGTTCTGTGTTAGGGGATCATGAAGTTGACATGAGTGGCATTTTGTCCCATAGTTCTTATCTGACTGTCTTTGTCTCTTTCTCTCTTCACATGTGTGTATACTTTCCAGGAGTCTGTAATGGCTTCTAATTACTAACAAGATGTTACGCAGATTATTCCTCAACACTATCCATGATCTGAGACTGTGCCGCTTCCTTTCATTAACAGTACCAAGGTCCTATCTTGGACAGTGCTGCTTCCTTTTGTAAACAGTACCATGGTCCAGTCAAGGATAATCCGACAAGTGAATAAACAGATGTGACCATGGTAACTGATCAGACACAATGGATTTTCCGTTAGGATGGCTGGCATCCCTGCTGCAGGAAATTGTCAATGGGCTGAAAGCGAAAGAAGGAAATATTTTCGTAGGCCAATTTTACATGTTATGGAACTGTCGGAAAGTGTATCATCATCTGAAATACCAGATTGCTGGAAACAATGACATGATTACAAGTTCATCACGTAACACATCTATTGTTTTCTTGGTACAGGAACAAAGACAATGCAACCAAAAAATCCTGTTTCATCACTTTCATATTGACAAGTTCATATCACCAACAGAGTGAATAACTGTTCCTTGTGTTCAGCTACTGTGGTTTCAGCTTTCTCAGTGTGAAAAGAGAGAGAAACTCAGAGAGAGAGAGAGAGAGAACAGAGTCATTTCAACAGCCAAATAATAACACTTAATTCCACTTCACTTCAGTACTCAACTTCATGTTAATCTCAGTGAGCAATGCTGGCGGTATACGGATCTTTAAATTAAAGGCAAATAAATCACAAATGATTAGGGTGGAATTTTTCAATTTTTGTCCAGACAGAATCAAGCGAACTTTTACTTCACAAAACATGGATGCTGACAAAACATTGACTTACTTGTAAATCGCTTTCAAAAAGAGTGAAAAATCGCCACTTTTTAACAGATGTAAAGAAGGGAAAGACCCATGTCAGTTGCTTGCTGACACTGGAATGTCTATCACACTAACAGCATGTGATCAGGGGGGGGGGGGGGGGGGGGGGGGTCAAGGCCGGGCTAGGTGCCACCCCTCTCGAGCAACTAAAGATGCCGTTTCTGGTCATTTTGCACAGCTGTGGCGCGCGCGCGCGCGCGCGCACACACACACATTCAGTGATTCACTCTGTGTTTCACTTCTTCAAGTTAACATTGAATGAGATATAACGCTGCAAGACCTTTCAAAGAACAGGCGAACTCAGAGTCAACAGCTATGCACATAACCCTGCTGCCTCACAATTATCTTCAGGATATTTAAATAATAACAATAAAAAAAAAAATGATACAGAAATGCATAGCTGGAGTTGTTCAGGTGGTTTGCCGATAATGCTTTACCTTGTTCAGCAACTCCTACAACATCCCTTGTGCCAAACTGTACTGGCTCTTATTTTTCCCATGGGCTTCATCAGAGTGCACTTAGAACTAATGAAAGTGTCCTGGAAGAACTTGATAACACCAGAAAACTACTAGCAGACATCAACAAGAGAAAATACACAGGCCATGTGTCACGCAGCAAAAACACGGACCTCATGGCAACCATCTTTCAAGGAAAAACAGTGGCAAAAAGGAAGAAAGGCAGACCTCCAATCTCATACACTGAGAACATAACCAACATCATTCAAGAAATTGTCCACAAAATTCAAGAAAGAGTGGCTGCAGCGGCCAACATAGAGCCTGGTGATGCCAACAGGTGAGACTTTATCAGAGGCTGAGAGAGGGGAGACCTGTTTCACGGGCAAGAGCTTGTCTTCCATATGGATACACCCCTGTAATGATATACCCCTACCCAGGCCTGTGCACCAGTGAGGACACTTCAGTGTCGCTTGGCAGTGACAATACAAGATGAGAAAGAACTGCACCTCAAACCATGATCTCTTTAGATGAATCGATGCTATTTGATATTTGATTATCTCTTACAGAAGAGTTCATATAAAACAGAAAAATGTGATACATAAATTACGCACATGGTAAATACCAGTATGTAAACACACAAACAGATTCATTTTCTTGGTGAACATATACTGTCATGTTCAAAAACCACCAAGGTGTGTACCAGATGTCCTGCTGATTAAAAAACTTCATAATGAATCAGACTTGTAAAAGATAATGAATACACCAGTACATTTGTTTGGTATACATTTTGGTTTTAGTCAAGAAAACAAAACAAAACAGCTGACAATACGTACAAATTTTGTTGGTGAACGGATGTTGCAATAACCAGTCCGTTTGACGATTCCATCTTTTGGCACTTTCTGTGATAAATGTCCATGAAAGAGACCTGTGTTATTTTTGGAAAATGTGAAGCTGGCTTGACTGAAACCTTCACTATTGTCTTGATCTGTAGTCACCTTCCACTGTTCCACACTCTTCTGATCATGAAACTTCCACACATATTCATAGTCTCCATGTTGTATATCAAACACATTTTGATCTGCCATGAACTTTTCCTTCATTTCGTCACACCATAAAGCCATTTCTGAGCCAATTGTCTTCACACCATCTTTGATAAGTTTGACTTTCGGTACATCAATAGGTTTTCTGTAACCAGACTTTTTGTCTTTTTCCCACACACTCATACGAGCAGTTGGCACCATAAAGTTCCCACATAGCATTGGTTTTACATTAGTTCTTTGGCAGGAAAACCAACATGTTCTTGAGAGTGTCAATGTGTTGACACTTTGTCGCAAGATGTGCTGCCCCATTTGCCTTGCCTCTTGCTTTCTGGATCTGGAAAAAAAAAATCACACATGTACATACACACACAGTTTGTGATCTAAACATTGTAGGCCCTACATTTGATATCAAAACTAAAACGTTGTACATCTTGTCATCTGACATTAATACTATCAATAAAGCAAATCAGATAACGGTACTAATTAAAAAGATCAACTGAATATAGATCATAAAGAGATCTTTGTAAAAGTATACAAGACATTAGACAGACCCCACCTAAAGTATGAAAACCTAATTGCTCTGCCAAATAGGTAGAAAAAGATAGGAAAGTTAAAAAAATCTAACAGAACATGATTTAAATTTGTGGAATATTACCAAATGAGTCATTTAAAGAAGCATGTGCACAGAAAAGACAACAACACAAAATTTAAACCATGTTCGCACAATGGGGCATACACACACACACACACACACACTCTCTCTCTCTCACTCACTCTTGCATAAGAGCAATAAATTCAAACAAACGCTTGGTCTTTTCTGAAGAAGTGGAAGACATTTTTACTTCCCTTGAAACACCACCTGGTGAATCTGCTTTGCTTTTCACAGTAGTTCCAGAAACATCCAGCCGGGCCTGGGAAAATCAACACTCTACATAAATACTGCTCAAAATGCAACGATACCCAAACATTTCTGTCGTTCGCCGCTAGCACCATCCACACAGTTATTGCTTGCGGTGTGACCGCCTGTACAGTAATTGGTGTCATCATTCTCACTGCGCTGCTACAGCGCAGATCAAAGTTTTTACTTTGGCCACTCTGTAAGTCAGTGGCAGATGGTGCCGGAAAGCGGACTTGATGTTCACTCAGACCATCCCTACAAACGATATATTGTTATTTTAGCAGTCAGCATGTGTAGTCAGGAACCGTTTCACAGTGTTGTGTGTGGATTTTTTCCCATCCTTATCCGTTTGGTTTTTTTTTTTCCTTGATTGTCTCTGTTGCTTTGTCAAGTTCTCATTCCTCTGAAGTAGGCTACAACCTCAACATTCGGAGCAGAAAAGCTAAGATTCAGTTGCAGAGCTGGACTCTCCATTGTCAGGCTTTGACAGCGGCCATTTCCTATGTGATGGCCACTAACTAGGTGATTTGCAAAGTGCTTACTGTTTTAAATCATACACACATATTCTCACACACACATAGGTTTACCAGTGAAAAGTTCCCTCTGTGTTGCAATTCCAATGGACGAAATGTAAGCACCATGTTTGTGTCAAGTTTGCCTAAACAGACTTTTGGCAGCCAAGTCGATCAAATCGGCAGGGTCATGTGACCACACCCGTGGTTTATTTTTATAATGTTTTTGTTGTAATATAAATTGTTTTAAAAGAGAACATCAGCTAAACCAAGAATTACAGTGAGAAGAAGCTAAACAAAAGAGGGCATTATTAACAAACAGTCGCACAGCAATGGAATGCAGTACCTAACCATATATCCAAAATGTGCCAAATATCATCTGTTTGAAAATATTCTTGGTCTACATCCCAAAATTAATCAGTTGAGGTGCAGTTTTGATGAATATGTTACATTCATTTATATCAACTGTGGTTTCTGTGACATGACAAGCCTACATTATATCAACAGCAAAAACAAAGTAGCCTAACTGTTGTCATAAGATTCATAAATGCAAATTTATACATAATGATAAACCCGAAGGCTAAAATGAACCAAATAGCAAAAATAAAGAAGAAGGCTACAAGGCCTAGATTTTATGTCTCATTACTAGTAATACTACTGCTGTTACTACTGTACAGTTACAATGACAGTGACACACGTGCAGTGGAACCACACGTTAACTCTTCGACTCCTGCACCCTGGCCACCACATCCTTCATTGTCAACCATACCAGCATAGCAAAAACCTTTTTTTTAAATAATTTTTTTTTTTTTTAGGATCATTGCACTCAAAGAGATTACCTTTGTGCTCACCTTCCCCCCCCCCCCCCCCCCATCCCATTTTCTACGCCACCTCAATGGCCGCAGATGTTGGAACAGTTTTTACAATGCGATGATGATGATGTCGATGAGGATGATAGTCATAATGCTATGGAGTTCCATCTAGGATTGAAACTGCGTGATAGGGTTGTACTCTATGCTTACTATAGCATCATAATCATATTCTAGCATCAACCAGGCCTGAGATACAGACACCTACAGTACTGGTCAGGAGATTTGAGCAACACCCTCAACGACACATTTGTGATGTGGATCAGACTCGACTGTGTGGTCCCAGTCTTTGCAATGAGCCCATACTGCCATAGCAAGCCCAACTCTGGGTATCAGCCGGTTAGAGCCGAAAAATCCCACAATAATTTTTGAAGGGACTGATGGGGATTCGAACCCACAACCTTCCAGTCGGTAGTCTGTTGTGCTAACCACTACACCAATGTGACTGGTTGCAAAGCAAAAACCTAGCACTTTGATTCCCTCTCCCTATCCACAAACTTCCTGCTGGAAGCTGGTGGATATGGTGAGGGAGTCAAACTCAAAGGGTTAGTTTTTGCGGTTGGTGGATCGGGTGCGGGAGCCAAAGGATTAAGCAGACCCATAGTAGTAATCGAATAGACAGTTACACAGTATTCAGCCTAGAGTAGTACAGACTTATTCACTTGGAGACTTTTAACTGTAAAGGGTAGACAAGTTTACAGACTCATGATAGATTGATAGAGGTCACGTAACTAAACTAGATATCTAGAGAAGTCAGTAGAAAGATCAAGATGATCAGCAAGTTCTGCCCGTTTAACTATCAAAATAATAACAACTGTTACCAGAGTCAGTACAACTTTATAATACCCACCAGTAAACATGGAAAAAAAAATATTTGTCGAATTTCCTGGATCTAATTGTGTAATTCTGCTTCGGTCTGCAAACAAAACGAAACAGCACATGCGTCCCCAGGAAAAAGGGCTACAAATTTTCTGATTTGGAGTGAGTTCCCTTGTTAATAAGAGTATCCTTTCCTCTTGCTACACAGTGTTCATCTGTAATAATGGGATGGATGTAGGGTGGCGGGGTGTTGGTGTTCCAGGTCCCATCCTCACCCTCGGGGTATTTCTGGTTAACTTATTTACACACACACACACACACACACACACTTATATATGCATATATATATATATATACATACATGTATATATATACATAGATATATACACACACATATATATATATACACATATATATGTGTATATTGTTAAACCATAAAATTTAACTGTTTGAAACTATTTTGCACAGTATCATGGACATTACTGTATATATTTAGTCTTTTTATTTGAATGTTGGACTAATACGTAGACAAAATTTTTTTAGAGAGTATAAGGAAAAGAGGTCAAAGGTCATAAAGCAGTCAAGATGGGGACGAAGTCGTCAATGTTGCTGCAGGAAGAAGACATTCAAGAGATTCAAAGAGAGACAGGATGTGAGTTTCTGTTTTCCCTGTTGTTCTCCAAATTGTCTAACATATTTGCTATAGATGGTTTACGTTTTTAAACGAATCGATGTTCAGTTTTCGGTGATTTCGCCACCTCCTATTTTCCTATCGACTTCGGTCATTGCCGTGCAACCGTTTGTTTTTATTGACATTTTATCCATAAAGTAAACGCTAGCACCCATGAGTGTCAGAACTTCAGTCTCCTTATATTTATTTCAAATATTGCCGGACTCGAAATTAGTGGTAGCTTAGGAAAGAAGCACAAAGGAATCCAGGCGTCTGTTGTGATGACGTGTACACAGCATGGAATGAACCTCTGCCCACTGTTAATTTACTGTGTTAGACGTTGTTAAAAAAGAAAACAAAAGTCGGAGATTTTATTGCCAACCAGTGGTAATGAAATTTCAGTCGTTTTACTGTAGTAAAGAAGTAAATTGGAACTAGAACTGTGCTTATCTAAATTTAAGAAACATACCCAGATGTTTGTTGCAAAAGAGAATCAGATGAAATAGCCTCAATTTGTCAATTGATGTGAGATAAAATATTTAGCCTATCTTATAATCTTATCAGGGAAAACAAAAAGATAGTGTCGCTTAATTTGTTAAATTTCCACGAAATATTAGAGAGCTAGTGCTTCAAATAACACAGTAAATCCTCCAATCAATGTCACATTGTCACATTGTCTCACTTCAAAATGAAGACATTCGACTGCTGCCATGTTTTTATAATCATATAGGCTAATATTACTTAATCTTTCATCATGATCATATACATCTGAGCTCCATTGTCAGGAGTGGAGGCCCAATGTGAAAAAAAAGTGGTTTTTTTCTGAGTATTGAATGAAATGAATTCATTGCAAATTTGAAGAAAAGTGTTTTGATATTATATGTAAGAACAAAAGTTGTATGGGAGAATAACATCTAACTTGTCCCTTCAATATGTATTGTCAGTTTCAGTTGAAGGAACCTTATATAATAGATACTTAAAAAAATCAGACCACAGAAAAGCAATATGCAGACTTTGAATCAGTGCACATGGCCTCTAAATGGAAAGGGCATATTTAAACAAACATTCTGAGAGAAAACAGAAAATGTACACTTTGTGATGTGATTGGAGATGAACTTCATGTCCTGGATAATTGTATATGATCAAAACAGTGTAATTTAAAATAAAGATTCAGGAAAAAGAAATACATTCAACAGTGGATTGTAATGGAATGTTCTAAATCCATTAGGGTAAAATCCAGCAGATTTACCGAAGGAAGATGATTTGCAAACACTTGCTGGGAAATGTATGTCATGTCTATGAATGCCTTCATTTGGGAAAACTGAAAGATTCTTAATACATTTATGTTCCATTGATGGTGATGATAATGATAATGTGAAATATGAAATGATTAACAGTTTGAACTGTTAAGTGTTATAATGTGAACTTATTACAGCCAGTCTGTGTATTATAGCTCTGTCTGAGGTCCTTATGGCAGAAAACTGTGTTCTGAGTTCTGTTGTGAGGTCACACATGCAGTGATGCACACAGATAACACATGTATGCATGCACGCTCACACATACACAAAAACACACACATACACAACACACACACACTACACACACAGACACACACACAGACACACACACAGTGCACACACACACACACAACACACACACACAACACACACACACACACACACACACACACACACACACACCACACACACACACACAGCTTGTTTTGTGTATAACATTTTGTGAGTGTCTGTGTCAGTTGTGTGTGTGTTCGTTCGTTCTTTAATTTAACGTCTTTTCACTATATAAGTGATATTAGACGTGTGTGTGTGTGTGTGTGGTGTGTGTGTGTGTGTGTGTGTGTGTGTGTGTGTGTTATGTGTTTGTGTGTGTGTGTGTGTGTGTTGTGCATCCTCTTTGAATAGTTTGATGCAAAGTCCCCACCGGGGTCTCTCTGTATGTATACATATGTGCCCATGTGCATGTATTTGTGTATATACGTGAAAAAGGGGGATCAAAACAGATCACATAATCATCCCGACACCAAGTGCATGGTGTAGGTAATTGTTTTTATAACTGATGTTTGTGTGTGTGTGTGTGTGTATATATATATATATATATGTGTGTGTGTGTGTGTGTGTGTGTGTGTATGTTGGGGATGTGTACTGTTGTACTTGTAGGCTTTGTAAGTTAGTAACTTAGTAAGCGTAGATGAGCACTTGCTTTACAGTTGGTGTGTTAGTTTGTGTGGTGTGTGTGTGTGTGCTGCATGTTTGTGTGTGTGCGTGCTGTTTGTGTGTTGTGGTGTGTTGTGTGTGTGTGTGTGTGTTGTGTGTGTGTGTGTGTGTGTGTGTGTGTGTGTGTGTTAAAGGAGTGGGGAGCAAAATGGGGAGGAATGCTGTGTACATCCCTGTCAGTGTCATGCAGCCTCAGTCCTAGATGGAATTCCATAGCATAATGTTTACCAACCTCAGCGCCACCATCATCATAGCACTGTACAAACTGTCCTAGCTTCTACGGCCATCAACATAGTATAATATATACACAGCTTGTTTATCATGTGTGTGTGTGTGTTCACATTGCACTGCTGTATATGAGAGGATGAAAATCTCATACTAATGTAGGTTTGATTAGTAACCTGGTATTTTTTTATCTTTTTTTTTTTATCTCCTTTTTTTAATATTTTTTTAGGATTATTGCAGTTTGGCAGTCTTCTTTGTGCTCAACATTTTCCCCCCCCTTTGTTTAGTTCGTTGCATTTTCTATGCTATGTTGATGGCCGTAGAAGCTAGGACAGTTTGTACAGTGCTATGATGATGGTGGCGCTGAGGTTGGTAAACATTATGCTATGGAATTCCATCTAGGACTGAGGCTGCATGACACTGACAGGGATGTACTCTATGCTTACTGTCATGATATATCCTGGCATCAACCAGGTCAAAGAGATACAGACACATGTGGTGTTGGTCAGAGATTTGAGCAGCAACCTGTCAGTGATGCATCCTTAAATTGGATGAGACTGCTGTGTAATCCCAGTCTTACCAATAGCATGCTTAATCCAAGTAGGAGCCTGTTGGGGTTAAAAATCCCCTCAGTGATTTTTGAAAGGACTGATGGTGATTTAAACTCACAACTTTCCAGTTCGTAGTTCATTGCATGAACAACTACAATATGGTGATTGGTATTTATAATGTTTTATTCCAGTTTGCCTTGTTTAGGCAATAAGAGAGAGTGAAAACAGGTATTTGTCCTCTGCCCCAAGTGAAAGATTGTAAGGCTGTTTCACATGCAATGATAAGCACAAGCACAAGTGAACAGATAAACAAGCAAACAAAAGAAAATCCCTTTTACTTGATGGCATCGATTGTTAATATTGCTTGGTCAGAAACAGCACAAATGAATCAAAACCTTCAAGGAGAGAATATTGTGAGGAAAAAACGAAAAGGAAACAGGGATTGGGGAGCAAAAAAGGTCCTGTGTGACCCTCCCAAAGTCACAGTCTATCATGAACAGGTATGTTGTTATTCATGCTATGTCCAGCTTACTGAGTACTGTAATACTGTAGTATTCAGTAAGTATATCTTGTGAGGATTCAAAAGGAAATATTCTTTTGAAAAAATTGATGTCACATTGCCAGCATCATACTTCATAGCATGCCTCATTGTTGTGCACACTTTTCTGTCTTCTTTGACTTTGTTTGTAATTTATTTTTTGTTATTTATTTTTCCATTGGTAATTAGTGCTTTTCACATTTAATGGTTGTATTGCTTGTGTAGAATAGCAGGACTGGCTGTAAATAAAATATAGTCAAGTTAAACCAAACCACTAACTCACACATACTCACCATGCACTGTCATCAACTTATCAAACATATTGATGTTTTATAAAAGATGTCAATAGTTTTCTTTTGACTGGCCATGGTTATTTTCCTGCTTGTTCAGGGTTTCCTCAACAGCCATCAAAGTAACACAGTTTGTGTATTAAGTGACGTATACTTAGCAGATGAAAAGTGTGCATTTGAATTACTTGGATGTACACAATTTAGCTGGTGATAACTGACTCATTTGGTATATATATATGCACAGTATGCCTCAGAGCTACAGAAATTTGTGGTTTTACCTCTGTAGTACCATATATACTGAAACATGGGGATGTTACAGCCAGTCAGATATTCATATTGTGTGGTCTTGTGTACAAAGCATCTGCCCTAGGAAGCAAGAAGTCTGAGAATGCAGAACTTGGGACACCCAGCTACATAGATTTTTCCCCTTCCGATAGATGTTGTGTGGTAGTCTGGATGCTAGTCTTTCAGATGTGATGAAAAAGTGAGATCCCATGTCCATTACATGTAAAAGATCCCATGGCAACAAGACTTGTCCCTGGTAATATTCTGTTTTAAAGTTCACTTCCATAGATAACCAAAAAATGCAAGAAGAAAAAAAATGGCAGCATCCCTTCATGTTCATACAGATAAGCCCAAACCTGCTAGGTTGGAAAGTTTGCCCATATAGTTATCCTTAAAAGGATTAAGGAGATGTGTCATGAAACTGTGTTTGAAGGAGGAGGTCATTTCATATTATCTGATGAATATGGATACTCTTTGTCTGAGTGCCCAGAGTAAGGAAAGCCATGAAAATGGTGGTGTTTTCAGATATTTTGATTACACCCATGTAAACATATGTCAGACACAAACGGACAGGTGCCAGATGGGTGTGTATATATGTGAACAAAGTCAGAAAGATGTAATAGTTGATATAGTAGATGTAGCAATCATCTAAAAGCAGAAGTAAGTCATTTTGTATTTGATACATCATCATCATTACATTTCTCTTCTGCTTAAGGAAATCATAGTTAGAAACATAATAAGCACATATGTGAATTTGTTTTGAATAGGCGGTATTCACATATTATTACAAATGTTTGTTACAGTTTCAAAAAATCAGATTGTACGCCTCTTCAGCAGATTTACCAGCCTGGATAAATCTAACAATGGATTTCTCAGGTGAGTATTGTATTTTTTCTTTTTTGCTTTTGTCTTTTTGTTTGTTCTTTCTGTCCTATTCTAATTTAGCGTTTGCCAGTACGTGTGTGTGTGTGTGTGTGTGTGTGTGTGCTTGTGTGTGTGTGTGTGTGTGCGTGTGTGTGTGTGTTGTGTGTGTGTGTGTGTGTGTGTGTGTGTGTGTGTGCATTATTTTGTTTTCATTGATTTACATATATGTGTTTGTTTGTTTGTTTGTTTAGGCGAGAGGACTTTCTAAGAATACCAGAACTGGCGATCAATCCACTTGGAGACAGAATTGTACATTCATTTTTTAGTGAGAGGTAAGGATTAGTTAAGTTGTACTTTTTATCAGACTTTGTCATTTTTGTTTGACTGGTCTATTACTGTAGTTTTTTATTAATTGACTGATAGGTATTTATAAGTTTGCTATGTTCTGTTATTTACTTATTTGTTTATTTATTTGATCATTGCACTTAGGGAGATTACTTTTGTGCTCATTTTGTTTGTTTGTTTTGTTTTATTTTCCATGTAATATGCCACATTAATAGGAACAGAAGCTGGCACACTTTTCTGCAATGTGATGATGAAGAAGAAGATGAAGATGAAGATGATGATGATGATGATGCTGATGCTGTGGAGTTCCATCTAGGGTTGAGACTGCATGACAGGGCTGTACTTTGCACTTACTATCATTATATGTTCTGGCATCAACCAGGCTTGCAAGATACAGACACCAGTGGTGTTGATCAGAAAATTTGAGCAACACCCTCTATGACACATCTGTGAAGTGGATTAGACTCGACTGGTCCCAGTCTTCCCAATGATCCCATAACATGCTTGACACTGGGTAGGAGCCGATTGGAGCTGAAAAATTCCACAGTGATTTTTGAAAAGACCTTTGGGGATTTGAACCCACAACCTTCCAGTTAGTAGTCCATTGCGCTAATCGTTAAACCAAAGTGACTGGTTTTATAAGTTTAAATTGTTCTGTTATTTCACCTTGACTGAATAACATCCAAGCAGTGTCATTTCTGCACCGTTCTTGGGGTGTGAATTGAAAAGTTTTGTTGTTGTTATTTGTTACATGTGTCATGATGCATGTTGATAATGAACATTAGCAAAAGGGCAGGTGGATGAAAAGGGTTTTCAGTTTGTTAGTCTTGAGGATTGATAGTATATATTTTAAAATTTTTTTCAGGTGGTCTTAAATACAATATTCAATATTGCCATTTGTTTTTGTAATGACATTTTATTTGAACTGGCTTTAGAAATTAACATAAGAAAGAACGGTATATAATACAAATCTTATAAAAGTACAGTTTATAGATTTATCAGCATTTTGAACAAAAACAGTAATTGGTTGCAGAGTGCTGACTGGTTCATGGATTTACATGCATAAAATAAAAAAGATACATTACATAGCACAATCTGTATTTGCTGTGGAGTCACAAGCTGTGAGCTTTATTGCAGAACTTTTTTTGTGGAATGGGTGTACAGTGGTATATGAGACACCAGCTGGCTACTTGCACATAATTTGTAGCATATGATTTCCATTGGCATTTCTTGTATAATTTACAGAATACTTTGTGTTGGGATGTGTGCAGCAATAATGACACTGTGAACTTCAGACAGTTCATGAGAATTCTTGCCCGATTTCGACCTGTGAAACAAGCTGCAGAGAAGAACAAAATGAATGACAGGCAAGAAAAGCTAAAATGTGAGTTTGTTTTATGATGATAAGGATATTGCATTTATTATAGAAATAAAATCACAGTATTATCATTTGTTTTATGATGATATTATCATTTGTTTTTATTATAGAAATAAAATCACAGTATTATCATTTGTTTTATGATGATAAGGATATTACATTTAATATAGAAATAAGCCACAGTATTATCATTCTTAGGGGTTGCATCTTTCCTATAAGTTTTTGTGATTAAAAATTAATCTTATCACTGCTAATGCTTTTGCCTGCAGTGTATGCTTAGAAAATATCCAGAAAATCTTAAAAATTACACTTACAGTTTTTGGCTGGCTCCTATAATCTCAGTCAGACTATCAAAAACCATTTGACTCTTGGCTGATAAGGCTGAAACTCCGTATGGAGAGAGAGGAGGGGAATACGTTGGACTTAACATTTTTCTTTTGCCAAGTAAGTGACAAGACTTTTAGATCTGCCTTCATGTATATAAAATGAGTCAGAAATCAACAAATATTAATTATGTAACAGTATTGTCAAACAACGTTCCTGAGAAGCTATGCCCCGTTTATTCACATATCACAGACAAACAGACACATCCAGACACAAACACACAAACACAATCACACACAACACGCGTGCACACACAATGATAAGCACACGTGTGCGCACGCACGTATGCACACACACACACATGCACACACACACACACACACACACACACACACACACACACACACACACACACACACACACCACACACACACACACACACACACACCACACAACAACACACACACAACACACACACACACACACACACACACACACACATATGCAGAGGGATAAAATAAAGAAAAGGGCTACCAGCATCTGATAGAGGCTGAAAATCTTCATCAGCATTGTCAGCCACTCCAGATGTTCCAGATCAAAATATGGGTCATTGGCATCGAATTCACAAAGTTCAACTTTGTCAGGACCAAAATCTTCAACAGTGTTGTCGACATATCAAAGAACTTCATCCAGTACTTCTTCAAGTCAAAACATTTGTCTTTGTTCTGCCATAACTTTGAACAGTTAATAAAATCTGAGGACTAGAAATGTTAGATCAATAATGCTAATGTTGTAAGTAATAATTATGAGCTTGCCACACTTAGGAAAGAAAGAGCTGTCAGGGGAGTTAAATCTGTAACTTAGTAGTGGACATTCTGCAACGGAGTTAAATCTGTAACTTAGTAGTGGACATTCTGCAATGCTGTATGAAACATTATCACTACTCTTTCTGACATATTGTGTACTTCAAGAATGCATTGGCAAGTATTGGAAAGATATAGTATATCAGTGGTGCTGTTTAGAGATTAATAAGATGTGTGTAAGTGTGTGTGCGTGTGTGTGTGTACGTTCTGTGTGTGCATACTTTTGTGTGTTTGTGTGTGTTTATATATTTGTATGTGTGTGTGTGAATGTGCAAATGTGCATATGTGCATGTTTCTGAATTGTTCCTTTATCTAAACAGTATAAAGAATGTCCTTGTGAACATTTTGTTTTCAAGTTGATAGATTGATTATTGTTTGTTTAAATTTCATCTTGTGACTGTTAGCTCTGAAGACAGTTTTTTACCAGTCCATTTGAAATTTGCTACGAGTGAGGTGGCATACGTGTACTGTTATACACATTTTTGTATATTGTATACATATATATGTTTGGTTAGTTGCCTTCAAGATGTATGACTTGGATGGTGATGACAAAATCTCCCGAGATGAGCTGCTGGCTGTTTTGCACATGATGGTTGGTGCCAACATTTCTGAAGAACAGGTAGGGATCTTCCAACACTGAAGGAATCATTTAGATGTTCCATGGTATCATTACACTTGTTTCTTTTTTTAATGAAATTCCAGATGGATGTGCAGGAAATTGGTGCAATTTGCTTTGTAGACATTCAGTTATGTAGTGGAATTTATCTTATTTATAGAGAAGTTAATTGAATTTCAAGTTCTGGTGAGGAAGGTCAGAGATCTGATGTGATGTTTGTGGCATGGTATGTTTACAACCATAGGCATAAGTCCTTGTCATTTGTTTGTTTGTTTTTTTTCTCATGTTAAATGTAAGAGGTTATAACTTAAATGAGAGAATGGATTTTCCAGCTTGTGACATTAGATGAAACTTGTAAGCTGAATGAGTGCCTTTTTATTTTGTTTTATGTATATTTGTGTGTTGGATGTTTTTGTTTACTTGGTTGCTTTTCATGTTTTTCAACTGTTTGCAAATGGATCAAAGTCAGTGAAAAATGGGAATAAAAAGTTACAAATGCGGAAATACTTTGAGCATAACTCAGCAGTCAGCAAAGATTGAAGTACATATCTCCAGTATGATCAGATCATATGTTTTGTCTACAAAGAATCCTGTTTATATTTAAACTTTTTCAAAGTCATTCCAAGTCTGGAAAGAGAGAAGTTATGGTGATTGTTCTTGTTCTTCAGTTTGCTTGAATTCATTTTTCGAAGTATCCATGTAATGTATTATTTTCTAAATAATCATTCTCACATTTGCATGTATTTATTGTATTGTGTTTTTTGAATAACTTATTGATACCTGTTACTTATTGATACCTGTTTTTTTTGTTTTTTGGTGCTATTGTTTGTATTATTACATACACATATCCAGCCTTATGTCTTAAAGGTACTGCCCACAATATTTTTTATTATGGTGTACTGCCTGTTGTATGTGGGGAGTGAATCCAACAACAACAAAAATCCAATCTGGAGAGGGATAGGCTTCACTAGGTTTGATTTGCCCAAGACACACTATACAAAAGGCACAGAGACCTTGCTGATCATCAAGGCCCAATTCACCAAGGACTATGCCATCTGTCGACTTCCATTATGGCAGATGCAAAAAATGTGCTACCGGATGAAAACCACACACAGACACATAATTTGTAGAGACCCATGCTGTGGCACACAGTCGACCAGCTAGAGAATCTGAGAACACGTCATAAGTGTGACACCCCAGTCAATCTTTATGGAGTTAGGAGAGAAGAAGAAGAAGAAGAATTATTATCATTATGATGAACATTTTGATCAGAAAGATGTGAAACTTATGGTTCATTTTCTTTGTGCAGCTTGGCAGCATTGCTGACAGAACCATCTTAGAAGTGGATCATGACAAAGACAATCACATTTCATTTGAGGAATTTGTTAAGGTAATACTTACCAACAGACGTGATCAAGAAACATTTTCTTTAAAGTATTATCACCCATAGGCAGTTTTTATTTGTGCTCCCCCACTTTTTTTAGTCCTATTTTTCTACACTACTTTAACAGCTACAGAAGCTGGAACGGTTTTTCTCTTAGCTGTGATGATAATGGGGATGATAATCATGATGCTGGTGAGGTCCATTTGGGATTGAGACTGCATGACAGGGCTGTACTCTATGATTCCTTTCAAAATGTATCCTGGTTTCAATCAGGCCTGATAGGTACAGACACCTGCAGTATTGGACAGGAAATTTTGAGCAAAGCCGTCAGTGATGCATCCGTATAGTGTATGAGTCTTAACTATGTGGTACCAGTCTTCCCAGTACATCCATAGTATGATCAACTTGTGGTATGAAAAGGAAATGCACTGTAGGATGAAAACACTGTTCACACAAACATAGAAACAGACATAATACCAACTGATTTTGATATTTCAATCTTCAGTAGGATACAGAAACACAAGAAAAAAATAATGTGGACAACAACAAACAGTAAAGCAAGAAAATATAGGACAGAGGGGAGATAACATGTATGGTTGAGGGGAAGTAATTAGTGACACGGAACCCTCTGAACATATAATGATTACAACACATTTCCTTTTCCTATAGGACTAATGGGATTTTGAACCCACTACTTTCTTGTTGTTGATGTTTGTTGCGCCAACAACTGCATCATGGTGACTGGTTCAGCAGACATTGATTTGTCCAACTCATGCAGTCATGTGGACAACTTGTATATATATACTCACAAAAAGTTATGGACCCAACACAAACACAACTTGATCATGTGGTGACAAAATAAATGACAGGTGAACTGTTCATTAGGTTTGGAATCAACTTAACTTGATAATATTTCTGTTGGCTACTACCATTACCAACAAAGAAGAGGAGGAAGCTGTAGTACCAGAGAAAAATCCCAGACGCAATATGTTGATATATTGCTGCCATCACCCGGAGCTCCAAGGCTTTCCTCTCTCAAGTTTTTTTTTCCTTTTGAATTTTCTTATCAGTATAACAGAAAGGGAAAAACAAAACTGAATTTGAAAGTCTTTCTAGACATGATACAGCAAAAACAAAACTTCCAGGTAGCTTTAGGTAAATATTGATAAATGAGTATGTTATGTATGCGATTTGTCTTGTCATTGTTTTTAATATCAATAATCATTGATGTAAAATGTTGTGCTTGTATTGTTGATTTTCTTTACTAATATAACGAAGATGTAATTATAAGAATAATTAAACATAACATGTCCATGTTATACAGTGGCTTGTGCTTATATGCACAAGTGTGCATGCATGTGTGCACAACACACATCACACATACACACACACACACACACACACACACACACACACACACACACACATTCTTTTTCTTTCTCTTTCTCTCTCTCACTAACTCACTCTCATTCTCTTCTGTCTCAGAGCTGCTACTGTCTTCCCTATCCACATTGACTAAAAGAGGTGTAAAAGGCATTTCCATTCAGACATCATCAGATGGTAACATGGTTTGGGATTGTGTTTTGTACAGGCCATGGAAAAAGTGGACGTGGAATCCAAGATGAGCATTCGTTTCCTCCATTGACCTGTCGTCAGCGTGTTACCTTCTCTTCAAACACTGCCTGTAAACCACCTGCCTATTTAACCCTTTGACTCCCACACCCTTTCCACCATCTGTAAAACCATAACCTTTTGACTCCCTCACCCTATCCACCAGCTTCCTCCTTCCTGGAGGACGGTGGTGGATAGTGTTAGCGAGTCAAAAGGTTAAATTTTGTTAGCATGGTTGATGTTGCAGGATGCTGGTGGACAGGATACGGGAGTCAAAAGGTTAATGCATGATATTCACACATTTTTTTGAAGTAGTAATTGGGCAGAATAGGGTCTGAGAATGTGGATGGATGTTTGTGGTCATGTTCTTGGGATGGAATATAGCAAGTTTAGACACAGGGCAGCTGCCACAACTATTTAGAAACAAAACCTGGAGTTACATCCTCATTTTCAGCTCAGTGTTTAGAAACATGGGAGCAGCACTCCCTGACTGAAAAAACAACAACAATCATTGCGTTGCGACTTCACTGCTCATTACAGTGTGTGAATTTGGTATATAATGTATGATTGTGACTGAGGATGACCTTAACACACACACACCACCACACACACACACCCCCCCCACATACACACAAACACACACACACACACCACACACCACACACACACACACACACACACACACACACACACACAACACACACACACACACACACACACACATGCAGTAGCAATGTAGTAGTTGAATTAAGGCAGGCAGACTTTGCTACTACAGCTGTGTTGTAACCTAAAGGAAATCAACAACAAAAGTGAAAAAGAATGTGCCAGGATTTTGAGAGAACACAAACATGAATGATGATCAGTACATCTTATCTTCTGCCCTCATGATCATGGTGATGATGGCAGTAATGATGAACAAGGGAAATACCACATTGCCATAAAATTATGCATACATGTTTGGTTTTGTGAGGAAAGGAATGGATTATTTTTAAGAAAACGCAAATCTGTAGTGTTTGGGTTTGGAAATGATAGTGATAAAGCATGCCGTAAATGATAGTTACGATGGCATGTAAGCAGACCTGCCAACCCTGACTTTTAAGTTGGAGTATTTGTCCAGGAAAAATGGAGTATTTTTGAAAATATTGGTGTATTCTGAGTGCGCAGCGCCGAAGGCGCAAGCTAACTAGGGGGGTCCGGGGGCATGCCCCCCCGGAAATTTTTTAAAGAATTGGTGCAAATCTGTGCAATCTAGAGCATTCTGAGCCCAAAAATTCACTTTCTAATAAGGCCATTTTTGAAGTTAAAAAGTGACTTCATTTTCAATATACAACAGGCACCATAACCCATTCATGCTACTGCAGTAAATACCTCCGAGTTTTTCTGGTGATTCCAACTTTTTCTCTTTTATAGGCACAAAAAAATGCATCATGAAGTAATGTATATTAAGCCTCAGTCTTTACTTTTAATCTAACATAAATATACAGCACAGGGAAATTAAAAGTACAAAAGAGCACAAAAAATTAATTTACCTGAAGTAATGCCCAGCAAAAAGCATTCCATTTACAGGATTATGTTCACCCTTCACTGGCTGCTGTTTCTGGCTGTTTATTTCCCTCACACATTGACACAGTCGTGACAGCTCTTTATAACAAGTACTCCAATGTCACAAAGTTCTGGATCTGTTGAATTTTCAAACTCCTCCACCCCCCTAAATTCCACATACTCCAGTTATGTACACACATCATAGCTGTCTGTTCTGGATCAGTTATATTTTTCAAAAAGACAAGGAAAGAAGTGCCACATACTCCAATTATGTACTGTACACACATCAAAAAGGTCTGTTCCTGTTTGGGGTCAGTTGAATTTTCGAAAAGCAAAGAAAAACTCATGAGGTCGAGTCTGAGACAATAACTATTCAACCAACCAACCACAAAAGTACTGTAAAAGTGCATGTTAAATATCACTGTCGGCATCTTTTTCACTAGTGGCTGATGCTGGCTTGTTCTCCTTGTAGCATGCAGACTTGATCCTTTTCAGCTGCTCCATGGTGAAGTCTCTTTCGTGTGGCATGCCAGGCTTGGACTTTACTACCATTAGGCTCTCCAAAGTCTTTGCTGACAGAGAAGCTCTTTGATCAGTTTTGTTTTTGCGGACACATGAAAAAACACGCTCACACGAGGCGTTACTGTGGGGAATTGTGAGAATGCCCAACATAACCGTTGCAATGTTCTGGAACAGACAAATGCCTGCTTCATCTTTTGCTTGCCTGATGGCCAACCATGTTGAGTCCATTCTCTCCTTTTTCAGGTTTGGGATGATAGGGTGGGACTGGTATGAGCAAAATTCACTTTTCACTTGATCAGTAGTACAGTCTGCAGGAAGAAGGCAGGGAAATCTCTTTAGAAAGTATGAAAGCTGGCTGTCAGACACTTGTAGACGAAGATCAATATCAGCAATTTCTGCGTTTTTCAGCAGTTCCTCCTGCAAAGGAAATTTGTCCTTCATATAGGTACAGGCAGCTACATAAAACTTTTTGGTCTTGGCATGAAACTCTTTGATTTTTTCTTCACGGAGATGATTTTCTTCCTTCTTACTCAAGAAAGATTCAGCTGCAGCACTCAATACAACAATGTTCTTGTGGTTACTGGGATTTTTGAAGTCGATCTCCAAGACTCTCTTTGGTCTGGATTTCTGCTGGTCCCTAACTGGTTCAGCTATGACCACAGGCTTGACAAATTTGACAAGTAGCTCTCTCATCAGGCTCTGCAGTGATCTCCTCAAGGTGTGAACCTGAGGACTTTCACACTGCAGTCTTTGGTTGATTATGTCGAAAGAGTGCAGAGCATCATGGAGAAAGAGGCAGTATAGTCGGTTGGTTGGTGACCTGAAGAATGTTTTCAGCCTTTCCTGTCTGCACTGTGCACTGGACGTTGAGGTTTCTGCTGAGTCTTGCTGAAAAAATACCTTCAAAGCATCCCAGTTCTCCAATACCCTCCCTAAACTTTGTCTGATACTAAGCCACCTTGTTGCCACGTGCTTGAGCACTTTTTGATGTTTTATACCCTCTTGAAATCGTTCAAGAGCTGCTAGGCGCTTGGAGGAGTGCTCAAAATAAAAATACACATCAACAAGAATCTCGTCTACATTGAAAGGGAGTTGAGATGCTGCCTTCTGGGCTGCTCTGTGGATCAAGTGGCACGGACACCCTGAGAAATACAGGCTTTGCTGTTTTTCTTTCATTTTTCCGAAGACTCCATTCTTATGCCCTGACATCACAGCTGCATTATCACTGCCTAAAGCAAGGCAGTTATGCCAAGGAACTGAAGAATAATGGCTCTGGTCACTTTCTGAATCTGCTGCTACCTTTAGCTGTTCCTCAACAAGCTTGAAGATGTTCTCCCCTGAGGTAAAAAAACAAAAACCAGACAGTTTAAAGTTTAAAATGTATAGGGGTCATTCTGTAGAGTTCAAAGTTGGGTACCACATGGTTTCCCTCTTACATAGACAATGCAATATTGGTTTGCATGTTCCAAATTTCAAGATGGTGTTTCTAATGATCTAGGCCTTTCAATTTAACATAAAGAATGGCATCCATTTCCTTTTCACACTGGCAAGAACTTGTCATTGTGACAAATTTTATGGCATCACCTATTGCTATGTAACATGGAAACAATGTGGCATAAAAAATGAACATGACAGTGTACTCCTGGTAAAAAAAAAAGATACCGGTATGGACTTTTTGCTTAAAATCACTTAAGGTTAATATTTGCTGTGCATATTTCTTTCTGTTCACAAAAGGTAGAACTGCCCACATGTTGATCACACAGTGATTTTTTTAATTAATTTTTTGGGGCCATGTCACAAAATGGTACCCAACTCTGATCTGGAGAATGACCCATAGGCATGTTTATCTAATGATCCCTTATCTGTGTGTGAAATTACAAATAAAGCTGTACCTTAAAACTACGAGGTATTGCGTCAGAACCAAAGTATATAGATTTGCCTAAATTTGACCTTGACCTTTGACCTTGAAAGTTCAAAATCTATAAGCATGTTCCTCTCATGATCCTTTATTAGTTTATGAAATATGAAAACTATACCTTGAAAACTACAAGTTATCGCCTCAGAACCAAAGTATTGATGGATGGACTGATGGACAAACAGATATACAGAATATGTGATTTCTATAGGGCTCCCACTGAGTGTGTGTGTGTGTCATGCTTTTATACCAGCTGAGTGTGTGTGTCATGCTCTTATACCAACTGAGTGTGTGTGTGTGTGTATGTGTGTGTGTGTGTGTGTGTGTGTGTGTGTGTGAAGCTCTTATACCAGCTGAGTGTGTGTGTGTCATGCTCTTATACAAGCTGTGTGCATGTCATGCTCTTATACCAGCTAAGTGTGTGAGTGTGTGTGTGTGTGTGTGTGTGTGTTGGTCTTTAAATTTATGTCTATTTACTTATGTTATTTTAGACAGGGAAAGGGGGCAAAATAGAGTACACAAATATAACATTATATAAACTCTGTGTATCTTACCTGTGGATGGTGACTGTATATCCAAAGTTGGCACAGACAGGAGCTCTGTGGTCACTCCATGTTCAGTTACTGTGGTAATGACCACAGGGTACTGTTTACTTCTTTGTTCATTTGAGCCGTCGGTAGATACACAGAAGGGGCCACTGACAAGTTGTCGTTTTATTACTGACTTTATGTCCGCTGCCATAGTCTTGACAATCGCTGTTGTTTTGGTTCGTCCACAACTGAATTTTTGCGCTATTGTCGAATCCGGGAAGGCCTTTTTCACGATGTGAGAAATGACATCAGCTGTACTCAGTGGCAAATTCATCTTCACAATAAGTTCAGTGAACATGGCTTCGGCGCGGACTGTATCTTGTTCGTCAGCAGATAAAGTCTTCTTTGGCATAAACGTCTCAATTGACAATGAACCAAGTGCAGCCTGTTTCATTTTCGCGCGGTCTTGATGTCTTTTCCTTCCACAGTGCCGCTCAATGTCAAATTTTCCTGATTTGGCAATGGAGAAATCCACCTGACAGTACGCGCAGTAGGCATGACTGTTTCCCAGCTTCGACACTTTAATTCCTGGAAACTTCGTATATCGGTCAAGAAAGGTTTGTGATCTTGCTGCCTTCTTTGATCCACTTCCATCAACACAGTCTGAGTCGTCACTTTTACGTTTCGACATTTTGTTTTAAAAACTTGATGCGTGCAAAATGCAAATGGCGGTGAGGAAACAAAACTTCGCGCACAAAACTTCAAGCACCGCGAGATTTGTTTTAAAGTTGAGAGTTGTGGCTACACTCCAGTACTTCGCGTTACGCTAAATCGCGCTGGTTTCAATCATTTTTAATGGTACTTGATTTTTTTATCTTTAATTTTTTTTCGTCGTATTTTTTATTAAGTCGGCGTATTGGTCGTATTTTGAGTAAACTGGCGTACTAAATACGCCAAAATCGTATGGGTTGGCAGGTCTGTGTAAGGCCTACTTGCTTACATGTGGCAGTTCAACTCAAATATCTGGCAAATCGTTGTTTTTGATCATTGTGATTTTTGTGCAATTTTAGGCGAGTTTTAAAACCGTTTATCCTATTTATAATTTTTGTCTGTGTCTTTGTACTGGTGAGTGTTTGATTTTCTGAGTGATCTGCGCAAACCTGGAAGAAAACATCAAGGTTATTATCTCTTATTGTACATTCCTTATCTTGGGGTATTGTCTTTTTGTTCAGTGTCCTCACCCTTTAAGTAAATGAAATGTAAGTGACTTTAGCTTCAGATGCCAAGTTCTTTGACAGTTTTCCCTGATCCATTCCTATAAATAAACCTACCTGTAATTACTGTTTCAAGCAAATGACATCTGCCAGAGGATGTTTTAATAGCAGTTAATTTGGTGTTTTTTGTTTGCATTTTTAGTAATGTACAAATTGTTTTCAGATCTTATTAGTTAGGACACTTTTGCAAAGGATGTGGGTAGCATTGCATACATAAAATTACGTACATTCAGATTTAATATTCTTGGGTTCACAATAGGACACTTTTGCAAATGATATGGGTAGCAGTGCATACATAAGATTAAGTACGTTCAGATTTAATATTCTTGGATTTACAGTTTTTGTCTTCTCTCTTACAGTTTTTGTCTTCTCTATATTGTTCTTATCTTGAACTAAGTTCAAGCCTGTGTAGATTGGAGAAGGGGTGTATTTTAAAGGGAATACATGTATGTTCACATGGTTCAAGGTTGTTATTTTCCCCTGCAGCTGCAGATGCGAGTGATTTAAAAACTTTCAAGGCCACCTTTGAGAGAAGTCATTGAATATGAACTATTTGAGTTGTTTGTTCATTTTCAAACTGTAAATGAAAATTGAGTGTATGTGCTCATGTTTAAATTATGAATGAAGATCCTGGATAAGTTCAACTTGCACAGACCCCATTTTTAAACAAAGTATATGATTTTTTAAGTGATGACTGACTGGAGTGTTTTTGTTTGTTTGTTTGTTTTGTCCCTGGCTTGACTGCCATTATAAGAAAAATTGTTTGTCTTTAAAGTGTAATTCAGTTCTCTCTTTCCTTCTATTGCTGAGCTGTGTACAGTACATGGTACAGCACAATCTCACGATGAGTTACTTTTTGATACTGGTTGGGTGAAGTTTGTTCAAAAATCAAATATTGAATTACTGTTGACATTAGTTCCACTTTTGTCAGCTGGTGGCATTTGCATGACTTTGTGTGTTGTTTCTTATGGTATTGTGATTGTTCATATTTATTGTGTGAAGTTCTGAGATGATACCGCAGCTTAATTTGGTGTTCGTTTTTTTTTTATTCATCCCTGTTTTTTCTCAAATAGGAAGAATGTTTTGCATTGAGAAGAGCAAGTTGTATGTGCATGTGTGTGTGCCTATGCTCATTTGGGGGTGTGTGGTGTGTGTGTGTGTGTGTGGTGTTGTGTGTGTGTGTGTGAACAAAATGTTTCCAATTTTTTTCCAGTTTACAGGATGGATCTTTACAAAGTTGGGTCAAACATATGAACCAGTGAAATCACATGTGCAGTATGCATGAAATATTAAACCACTAAGAAATAACCAGCTTTAGAAAAGAATTTGAACTCTATCCATGAAGTAAATTGAACCACGAAGAAGTAATCAGCTTTAGAAAAGAATTTAAACTCTATCCTACTTTTATTGACATGGAACAGCTTTAGAAAAAGAATTTGAACTCTATTCATGAAGTAAATTAAACCACAAAGAAGTAACCAGCTTTAGAAAAGAATTTGACTCAAAACTCTATCCTACTTTTAATGATATGGAACTTTAATGTCTGTTGGCCTGCCAGATTGGTTTGGTCTCATGTAAAGCTGCAGGTGCTCGTTAGATTGAAATCCTCTGTGAAAATGCAAGGGTTCTGTCAGTGTGATAGAGTATCCTGCATTCTGGAAATTCTCTGAAAGTAATTTTCTCTTTTCTGCCACTCTGTTTGTTCTGACTTGCTCCTCTGGTAAACATCCACAACCGAATCCATGGAAATGTTATGGTTTGAGACCAGATAAAAGCCAATTTGTCTGAGCTCAGGTCCATCCAGCAATGAAAGAGTATCAAGTTGTATAGGTGCTACAGGTTGCAGAAGGCAAAGCAGCCATGCAGAAGAATGAACACCAACTGAACTGGTGAACACTTGATCATCCCGTGACTTGGACAGTCTTTGCTCATTTCAGAAAGACCAAATGGGAGAAAGACTTCTCCTGGGATCATCCCCCAATGGAAAATGCACTCCTCATTGTTGTGTCATGATTAGTTATTGCTTTTCATTATTCCTTGTGTGTGTGATTATTATTTGAGAGTGAACTCAAGGATGTAAACAATTCATATTTTCTTGTCTGTAACAATTACATGTTACATAACTGTTAATGCATAAGTGAAATTGAATGTAAAATTGCATTTTTTCAAACAGTAATTTCACATGTAGCTTTGGTCAGTGTTGTTGACATGGCTGAGAAAGGCAAGCTAACATCATAATTGTGTTGATCTGCCTGTATTTATGATGTGGTCCCCTGTTCGTATGATGAAAGGTATTGTTTTTGATTATTGAAAATTTGGTGCTTGTGCTCTCATTCTGCTAAAATATGATATTTCAGTTTCTCTGCTTTTGCAAGAATTTAGCAGGGTATTTTTAAATTTGATTATCCACAAAGGCAATTCTTTTGAAAGTTTGGAGTAGTTCCCCCCAGCTTCCACCTCATTTCTGATAATGGCGTTCATATCATCAACATATCCTTGTCATTTGAATGTGATTTGTGACCTTTGTTTCATCCATGGAGGCAAAATATAGAAACAGGATGAGTAGTTTCTGCCTTGTTAATTTTTTTTGTTTTTGTTTTTGATTAGTGGTCTTTTGAAGGACTGGGATCAAAGGCCAATGAGAGATTCAGTCATGGGTTTATGGGAAGAGATGCATGCTGGATGGATAAGTGCTGTTCAGGACTAGGGAAATTACTGAAAGGATAAAGGGATTCATACTGCCAATTGTTCAGAAGGGGAACACACCTTGGAAAGACAGGGAAAGGCAGTCATTATTGGAAAGGTATTCTCTTGATGATTTTTGAAGCAATTGCAAATATATGTCTTTGAAGATGGTTGCAGTAGGAGAGAGGTGTTCTTGACAGCA
The DNA here is from genome assembly GCA_030674185.1 of Monoplex corrugatus. Taxonomy (NCBI): domain Eukaryota; kingdom Metazoa; phylum Mollusca; class Gastropoda; order Littorinimorpha; family Ranellidae; genus Monoplex; species Monoplex corrugatus. Next base: position 35,866,629 of record JAPXFY010000012.1, on the reverse strand, counting down.
GTTAAAGTGGGAAAGAAATGTTTTAAGAGCAGCAGGAGAGAGATGTGCCATGCAGGTGTTCTGAAAAAATGATATCTCTGTGCCTGTCTATTGTAGTAGAAGTAATGGGAACACACTTTTGATTGTAGTTGTATTTTTCTTGGGACTGGTGTTGTCATTGTCTTCAGCTTTTGTTTTGTTCAGACTGGCAGACTTGTCTTAGTGATAGATTTTACAAAATGGCAGGATATTTTTAGATGGAAATGCTTAAAGAAAATCTGCAAAGTAATTATTTCAGATTTATCCCTCTTGTTTATAGAGGGGGGAAAGCCTTAGGTCTATCAGGGGAAATTATTTGTAATGTGAAAAATATATTTATAACAGAAACACTTTTGCAAATGGATATGCTGAGAGGCCTCCAAAATGTAAAATGTGTTTATATGGGATGGTTGCATTGCCAAGTCTTCCATGCACACATTGTAATGTTTTCCTTACTATCCTGGCCTTGGCATTAGACTGGTGTCAGAGCTTTTCTTCTTGATTTCTTCAGCCTGTTCGGTTTTAGATAGTTTGAATTGGAATATGTCATTTTTCTGAACTTGTTGAAATCGGTTTGTGGGTTAAAAAATGTTAAAAGAAATTAATATTCTGACTGTGTAATGTTAACCTTTCTTCTTGTAGTGCAAGCAGTAGTTTTTTCATTTGCCAAGCTTGATGAAATAATCATAAATCTTGATGAAAGATCCAGCATAAACCTAGTTGCATTTGGTCTCCCTCTGATTTCTGTCAACCCAAAAGGAACTATTTGAAAGATATATTTTTTAGTTAAAAAGGATTCATTTGAAAGGTGTATGAGCTTGTACATGTAAACAAAATTCAACCACAGACTGCCTGGATAAGTTGGAAGAGAATCAGAAAACTTGCTTTTTTTCACATTTTAATTGAAATAAAACTGAACTGTGATGAAAGATGACATGTTTTTTCAATTGCTTCTACTTTCCTATTGAAGAAACAATTTTCAAAACCATTTGTGTGTGAGAGAGAATTTTGTTTAACATACCAGTGAATAAATCAGTTTTCTACTGTTTTTGTTCTTGTATACTTTTTCATGTGTGTGGTGCTTGTGGTTTAGTTTAAACAGATATTTTTCTAGAATAGAAGGTAGCTATGAATTAAGTGACTGATGCACTTTGCTTAGGAATCCAAAATTCCCAGATTTCTAGATTTAAATTCCATTTCATTATGAGATTGCAAATCAAATATCTTTTTAAACATTCTGATCAACACAAGATGAGATTTGTGTGTGTGCAGGTGCATACACATGGGAGTACCTTTAATAACTAATCTCATGCAGAGATTAGTGTGCATTCAAATTTTTTCTTAAATAAAAGATGTAATTTATTAGTTTTGCTCTAACCGATTCTCAACTCTGTATTCTTAGTCAATTTTGACATATATTTATGAGATTTATTACTTCAAAACATTCTGTGGAAAGGTATAGGTGACATACACCACTAAGTTGAATGTAGCTCCTTTTACATCACCATGGCAACAGTACTCTGTGTATGCCAGTGTTATTATTGAAGATCATCCAATATTTCATATTTATTAAATGCAGCAAGCAAAAATGGGCAGATTTTGCCTGTTCAGTTTCACTATCCACATCCCATTTAGCTCTTCTTCACAGCAGCAGTGATTAACGAAACTGCTGATTATAATGCTACATGGAGATTCATGCTTATTCTGTGACATAAAATCTATTGCTAAATTTACTAGCACTGACTGTGCCGCGTTAGCATGGCCGCTGATAGCACACAGCACTTTCCGCTTGGTAATTGGTGAGTGAAAGAAGGCGAGCATTGGCCTTAACCGTGGCTCAGCTCACACACAGTTTGTGAAGTTATAAATCATCTTCTGATTTTCTTTGTTCCCCTTTTGGGGTTATCATGCACTTTTTGTGATTGTTCGGCATCATATTTTTATCATCACCGTTTTCTCTGGTTCCACTTTTTATTTAGTTTGGGTTTCTTTGCTTCTTATCATGTAGGGAAAAACAAACATGAAAATCTGTCCAGATTTGATTCTTTTGTAAATTACAGACAACTTGTCTGCACCTGTGAAAATAGTGTACGCTACATGTTAAATCAATTCCCACAGTACTGACTGTTTTCATACACTTCAAAGACAAGTAGCCAGCAACACAACAGACTGTAGTGTAAAAAGGAAAGCATGTGTGTCCATATACAAGAGTATAAATACCATTCCATCATGGAAGCAATCCCTGGCAAGCAAAGAGATACTAAATACTGGCTACATGTGGCTCACATAGTTTTTGGGCCCTGACAGGGGCGTGTGACACTAGAAATGGCTGACTGAGGTTGTAAATTGCCAGGTATGAACGGTTAGAATTTCACGCACCATACAGCATGTATGAAAATTGAAAGCATTGTTCATTGTTAGTGCATGAACATGTAAAGTCTATTGCAAGGCATGAGAGTACACTATCTCCTTTTTCTGTTGTGTTTGTATTCGCTGTAAACTTCAGACTGAGTACTTGCTCTTGGTTTTAACAAGTCAGATACAAATGATTTAAAACCATAAGCACTATCTGAGCAGCTGCTTTGTGTTCTGTGGTAACTCTGTGTCTTCAACTAACCATCAGGCCACACAAAGCCCTGTACATAATTATAAATATGACATGCAGGCCACACTCAATTTAGTCTCTCACACAGCCTCAAAATTAAGATATATACAAGTTTTATTTGATAAAAAAAAATCCAATCCATCCCATTACCCCCAAACAAAATTAAATCAGGTATGGCTCTCTTCCATGTCACCCCTCCCTCCCCCCCCCAACATGAAACACTGAAACCATAAGATACTCCCTCCCCTCATCCTCCTTAAAAAAAAGCATACTGTGCCACAACACACATCACAGGTACAATCAACACTTCAGATTATAGGTCCACAGGCATGTGAATTTTTCACTTCCTTGTTTTACACAGACCACTATTTAAACAGTCGTGTGAATTTTTCATTCCTTGTTTTACACAGGCCACTGTTTGAACATCTTGAACAGTATTAAACTATGTGAGGATTTGACAAAGACACTCAAACATGACCACTTACTTCAAAGAGCTAAAGGATACAAAGACAGCATGAATTTGAACAGCAATATTACTTTTGCAATTATATCACATTAAGCATTTAACCTAATAAGCTTACAACATTCCATTCCACATAATAAGCTATCATAAGGAATTTGGAGGGGGGAAAAAGATGACATACAATGTTCTGGACTAGGTCATGCAGGGCAAATGATCATGCATTCAAATAATGAAAAGATTAATCTCCCTATGGTGAAGTACACCATTAAAAAAAGTGGCATGAAGTGTATGAAATACCCTGCTACAATAATCAAGATTTACAACACATACTTAAAGTTGACAGCATACGGACTGTGCAATGCACAATAACAAACTATACTGCTAATCATTCTAGTCTACAGGAACATTGCGGGTGCTCTGCAACAAGTAGCTGAATTAATTCCATGCGTGCTGAATTAATTCCATGCATGGATATACAGACATTCAGAGAAAAAAGAAAAATGGGGAAAATAAATCTGACCATACTTGTGTAATGGATCAACAGATGAATTTGCGCTGAATGTCTCAAAGACGTAGCATGGAGCTGAAATCTGACGGCAGCACTTTTAACCAGTCGGTTTGCTATGTATTCCATATCTCTTGGTCATGTGCTCAACAAAATGACATTAAAATTTCAATAAATAAAGCAGTGAGTGTTTTAATTTGGCTATTTCTGGAGTGGAGAGTTTAATAAACTCATTTGTAAAACTCTTTATACACTACCTGAAACCATGCTGAAACATCTTTTGTCAGGTGTGTAGCGTGTTAGATGTCAAGGTAACAACTGCCACAATTTCTTTTCATTTGATGAGAGCATGCATTACAAATTACCTAGCTGCATAAATAACACTGACTACTAATACATAAAGACCATGTCGAACTGATCAATGTACTTGTCAAACTGAATATTCATGATGCTGTCAATAGATTAGAAAAACTGTCAAATAAATAGTTGACCAAACATCAAGTCATTTAACGTGTCTTAATAAGTCCTTTTGTTTTTTTTTGTTTTTGGTTTTCATTCCATCCACCCACACCCTCTTCCTTCTTCCCACTTCCAAGTAAACATTTTGCTCATCTGCTTTCTCAATTTCTGCTATATTGCACCTGTGCGTGAATCAATGAGTGAAAGTGGGGGCATCTGTGAAACTGAAAGTGTAGAATAGTTTGTAAAATAAATAAGTAAACTGTATAAACATGTAAATAACAATAACAGAAATTATATGAATATATATGTAAATAATTCTTCAGAGCAATCTTCATTAAATGTTTCAGTAATCTCTGTGTCAATCCCACCGCCCCCTCCCCCCTCAACCTCTCATTTATTTTACCAAGGGTTGTGTGTTTCTGTACATGTATAATTTACTGATATTTTGCATCCAATTCTCGTATCTGAAATCACTGAACCACAGTTCTCTCTTACAGACACCAATAATGTTAAAACTGCAGAAGCAGGCATCAGTGCAGTCTTGCTGTGTCAGTATGCATGTAAATATCAAAGCAATGTGACAGTGGCTGCAGTGCTGTCGTCCTGGTGACATCAAGAGGAGGAGGACACCGCCAGCTTCTTCAGATGTTCCATGAACACTTGAAGACTGACATCATCCGTCAGAACAGAGGCACCAGACTCCTACAATAGACACAAACAAAACCTGTTACCCTGGATTTGTTTGGATTTTTTTTACAGTTATGGTGTCCTTTGCCATCATTAAAATCTAGTATTAAAATCTATTCTTCACAATGTATAACAAAAACAAATAATAGGCAAGAATAAAAACAAAATGCACAACATAAAAGAGGGTAAAATCCAAATTTCATTAAAAATATGTATCTTCTATAGGCTTACATAAAAACGATCAGTGAATTAATCACAGCACATTTTACTGCATCCCAAAATAAATGTTGCAGTTACAAGACAGAATTAGAGACAGAATGCAAGAAATATATGCACAGAGAAATAGAAAATTTAGCATAGCTTTTTTTTTTACCCATAAAGAATATAACTCTTGGTTTTCTTTACAACTAAGAACACAGGAAAACAGCTTGCCACAGCTGCTTAATAACTTTTTCTTCTTCAGATTTTGAAGTAGAGATGTGCACATTATCTGCGCTTCTATACTGCTGACTTCAATTGCGTCTCACGAAATAAAGCTTGCAATGCACTGTCAGATGTTATTTTGATTCAACTGCTAAATTGAAAATGTTCAACAAAGGATGAAAATAGCAGATCAATAACTATCTTTTCAAATTTAACAACACAATTCCAGTCTCACTGACAAACTTATTAAATGCTAGCATATGAAATATTTGTGCATTTCCATTTAACTCAATACACACTTATTGTGTGGTACAGATTTGTTGCAAACATTCTTCACAAAAGCACTTTCCACAGGAAATCTGAAGCTCTACAGTTCACTTGGGAGGACCATGTCACCACAGTGCCACATCACCATTTATTCCATATTCCATTTCCTTATATTTTGCTTATCTATTGATGTGGATTATTCAACACAATTTGGCCATAGACTACTGTTTACATTAACGAGATGTTGAACGCCTGTCTTGAGTACATATACCACATGAGATTTACCACTATTTACCACATGAGATTTACCACTATTTATCATTTCCTCAATGATATTTTTTTCTGCCTTTGTGTGAACCCTGTTTTTGTCATAATTTCACACATAATACCATTTAACAGATTAAACCAGTTTTTTAGATTCCTATCTTCACTGATACTTTTTAGTGTGTGAACTCTGTTTTTGTTATAATTTTTCAAACAATACCATTTAACAGATTTAATCAATATTTTAGTTTCCTATTTTCATTGATACTTTTTAGTGCATACACACCAAAACCCATTTCAAAGCAGTGCTGTTGCAGAAAAACCTTCACTTTTTTCATTATCATTGCTAGTGGAAGGGTGCAAAATTCCTCTCCTGGTTAGTCAGGATAGGAACCTTGTCACTTTGTTTCCAAATCAGATCCTATTCCAAAAGCCAGTCAGCTATAATGCTGCCAGTTCCATAATGGCCATCACCTGTGAAAAATCAAACCATACCACGACCTATGTAATACAGCTTACTACACAGATCAGTGTACAACCTGCCATCCAGGACCCACCACCTTTACTTTACATTCAGAGAGTGTTTTGCAGCATAACACATCCAGAAAATTACCCCTGGCATTGGGAGGGGGGAGTTCCATCACTTTCACCAATTTTGAAATGACAACGAAGCAGAGTTAATCTAGGCAACACATTCCAAAAACAATACATACGCCATCATAGGAACGAATGAAAAAGTTTCAGAAATGTACTACAAACCACATTCTACTTTCATTCCAAATCAATAGGATTGGAGGGAAGAGACAAGGGAAGGAATGAATACTAGATGATCAAGTTTGGTCGATTCCATGGAAGCACTTGTAATGTCATAATAATTTGAAACAAAAGAAAGACAAACAAAATCATTTTACAAAAAATATAAAGCTATGAAAGTAAAAACAGAGAAAAGCAGAGAGCAACCTGCACCAACTAAAACAGATGCTGGGAAAACAAGACACCACCACAAGGACATAGAAGTAATTGGGATATATCGATACATTTAAAGAAAAAAGAAAGAAGAAAAGAATGGAGAAAAAGAAAAAAGGGGGAAAAAAAGGAGGCGGTGAAAAAACAATGACAATTAAGCATTCTCTTCCTTTCCACTCAGTTCATCCTATCCCCGAAAGTGAAAATAATTCCAATACCTCAGGCCCACCGCTTGTGATGATCTACAGTAGAAACACAGACATTCTTATATCTACATCTAACAAAAATAACAGCTATAAGAATCTAACAAGCAAACGAAATTAAATAAACATGAAAATGTTCCACAACAAAAAAAACAACACCAAATTCAAATTGTTTTCTAGAATATAATATTTTCCCTCAGATATTTTCAGCTGATATACCATGTATTAACCCTTGTTATTCCTAACAGTAGTACTGCCCTATACTCTTATGCCGTCAACATCGCAATAATAAGACCCAGCACTGAGGTTGCATTAATACAACACAAGTGAAACAAGACTTGCAATAACTAAGCTCTTTTGTAAGAGTGAGCATAAATCTAGGCAGTCACGTGATGACCATTTCGTCTGCTTCATGCAAACGCAGCTTCGACATTTGAAAGGTGCAATTTTCAACATTTTTCACCAAGTTTTTGTGGTTGTAGTGCTATTCATGATTTCAACAAGTTCAGCAAAAATGCTGTGACATATGGAGGATTATGTGGATTACCATGTTGGTGGTACCACGTGTGTATGTAGTAATGGGAATCATGACTGACTGTTTACACCTACAAAATATTTGACTTATTTTACTTTATCTTCACAAATTTTCTAACTCACAAAGAACAAGCTTTTCATGCACATTGAAAAGAACATTCAAAATCTTATTAAGCACGAACAACAGGATTCAAATTAAGGTTGAAGTTCAGGAGCAATCAGCTTTTAAAGTGAGAGAATGTGTTCTCGTAGTAAGTCTTGCCCACTTGGCTCTGGCACTGTCTGCAAATTTGGATGACTGGTGGCCAACAGATTCAGGTAACAGCCAAGCAAACACTATTCATAGTCATTTGTAATTACTGCAACACTCGCTGCATCTTTATATGCATTCTTTCTCACTAATCATGGCAACTCATCAATCTAACACATCACACACATACACTGAAACATAATCCTCTGTAAACAAAATAAGTTTTTCAGACATGCATAATGCAGCATTCCAGTGAAGCCTTCCTATGTGTGCTAAAAATAATAACAAATGAAAAATAAATTGTGCTCTTGAACACATTACAATCTGCATCCAGCTTATTCAGCAAAACCAAATACAGCAAATAATCTTTCAAACATGCTAAGCAGAAACCACTGTTTGTGGCAGTACTGACCTGTCCAAAGCCGTACATGTTGTTGTGCGTCTGGGATGGATTCACCTTTGACAACAGGAAGCGAGACTGAAACATACCATCACACATAATAACGAATGAATTAAAAATCCAAAACAAGTGTGACTGCCCGCGTTCAAGCAAACAGGAACCAGAAAAAACATGAAAGAAGAATACGAACACATATTTAATACAACAAGACAAGACAGACGCAAATTTTCGGCCAACTGGCCTTTGTCAAGCGTAAGATTACAAACAAACAAACACCAGATACAAAAATTTTGAGAAAAAGACTGACAGAGTGAATTAGAGTAACAATAACAATAACAATAATAATGAAATAATAAATAAACAAATAAATACAAACAAAACCTGATGAAATGACTAAATGGATAAATGTGACAGTGGCATAGAAGAAATCAAGCATCTAACTAGCATCTATTCAATTCAATGGCAAAATGCAACCTTTCATTATGGCATGAGTCATTCGTCACCAGATGGACATGTATGGTTTAATGCAAAATCTTAATGTAATTTCTACATTCTGGTGGTGAAAGCTAATTCAAAATCACACTTATGTTTTGAAATATGGGATTTGGAAGATGGAAACCCACTGATACACCATTTTGAGTAAAACAAAGAAAACCAAATACAAATTCAGACACAAACTTTCTTCAGCTACCAAAACCCAATCTTCTTGTAAAGGGACGCTTTTATAAATGGTTCATTTGTCTACTTCTGAAATTGAATACAGGATTTTACTTCAAATCCCTTTTAATAAACATACTTACCATATCTCACAAATGCATAAGCTCAGCTAATGCAAAACACCATACTAACTGCAAAATATAAAAAGTATTTTTCCAGTGAGAGTAAAAAAAAGGAGTTGTTCAAGAGAGTATCAAATGGGGTTAGGTGATGAAACCAGCAGATGAAAAGATCGAGGATAAAAAAAATCGAGACTTACTGCCCGCCACCTGAAGTTGATGACGGAATGACAAGAAAATGGATAAGATACTGAAAAAGGGTTAAAGACATCAGAAAAAGGGTACCCAAGTACAGTGCTGGTGAAGGCAGGAAGGTAAAGACCGACTGAAACAGGTGAAAAACACCTTGAAGTTGAACTGGGAGAAAACAGCGAGTACACAAAGAAGGCTGAGCAGAGCGCAGACAGTGTGGTGTCGATGGTTACACATACTAAGCTAAAAGAGGAAAGCATCACTCGAACCACAACCGAGCATCAGGATAGGTGGGTGGGCTCCACAGTGACACCTTGGAGTGGACATCTTTTCACCAATTTCTTGACAATCCGGTTGAATATTTTGCAGTTAGTATGGAGTTTCGCAGTAACTGAGCTTATGCACTTGTAAGATATGGTTAGGTTATGTGCTGTTAAACTGATGTTAAGAACAGGCATTTTTCTTTTACAAAAGACCTGTGAACTTTGGGTAGGTGATTGCAAATTTAAGTGAGTGTTTGCAAATAACATTTCAACATGGACTGAATCACACTCTCTGCATGCAATTAAGGTACTAGCATTGCACAAAAAAATACAGTATTACTTTCAATCAAATCCCCAAATCGACTCCTAATACCCCTACCTCCCAATACAACTCCAAGCAGGAAACATTGTAAGGTGATAAGCAACTCATTCCATGGTGGAAGGTACAACTATTCAACAAACCAGACCAACAAACCTAACATACAGATTTTTGCAAAAGGCAAAATATTTAACAAACCACATCACCAAATCTAATACATATTTACCAAACCAGGCTACCAAACCTAACATTACAGAATTGTAAATGGCAAAAATATGAAAACAACCAGCAACCAAACTGCATCATACATTAACAAATCTCAAATGACAAATAATACATTTACAAATATCAAATGACTAAAATATATAACCAGCCAATATTAAATGGCAAAACAGGTTACTATCAGACTACCAAACTACATAATACACTTACGAAGAGCAAAAGAATCAACAAAACTGGCTTTCAAGCCAAATACATTGTACATGTATAAATGGCAAAATAATTAAAAAACAAGGCTACCAAACCTAACGCTCACACACGTACAAACACACAATACAAATTCTTTTTCTCACAGTCTGTTGACTGTCACAAACTCATCTTAGATGTTCTGAAGCTGTGTCTGTCAAAATTTACTTATGATTTTGTGTCTCTGGAGATGCCACATATCCCTAAATCCACACCAAACAGCTTTTCTACACTAAGTACATTAACTTGAAACACATACACATACACACACAGACACAGATTGATGCAATATTAACTGAACAAACAAGTACACTGAAAGTTCACTGACCTGAGATCCTCCAAACTCCGTGACTATGTATCTGGGCATGGGGAATCGGGTCTGCAAAATCTCCTGAGCATCATCCACAGGTGCCTGCAGAAGCTGCTTGAAATTTTCGTACTCTGGCAAGTCAGAATACCCTGCCTTTTTCCACTGGTCTATCGTCTAACAAAAAGAAATCAAACCATATTTTTTCTCTCTGCCACTCGCATCATAGGGAAGAATCACAAACATACAAGACATGTTAACAAATAGATAAATTTAAAAAGATGCAATCATTATTCTTTGATTTGTTAGCAATAAGAAAGAAAATTTTGCAGTAATTCAGTTATAAAATGATACCATCATGAAAACATGTCAAGATAAAAAAAACAAAAAACAACCCAAAACAATCAAAAAAGATGAGGATATGGGCACCACTAAAGGTCCTCAGTGGGGTCCAGGGGCATTACCTGTGGTGGGAAACAGGGAGAAAAGCCCCCTGAAGCTGAACAGAGTGTAGCATTTTAGAATGCTGTGAAACGTTTAAAACATACAAGGAAACTGACTTTTCAAAATGATCAGAGACAACTGATTGTCAACATTATGTACGAAAACATGTACAGACCAAAGAAGAGGAACATTTTCAAAAGCTAAGAATTGTAATTGAAAACAAAAAAAAAGAAGCCTGAGGAATTTCCGCATGTAAGAGAAAGTTTTCATGCCTGGTTTTAGTTTAACAAATGTGGACAACAACAAAATACGTTTTTTGATAGACACCTGTATTTACTGCCCATTATGCCACTGATATATTAAGATTTTCCACTCCTGTCTGATCTTAGGGTAGTCTCTGTATGATGCCCCAAGTGTCCTTCAATGCCCCCAGTTCTGCTGTTCTTCAAGTGTAATTGGGTCTACCTGTGTTTTATGCAGTTGGGATGATAATATCGTAATCTCTTCAAGATGATAAACCCAATCCACTTCTATAACTTTTCATGGTAATGTGTCTATACTCTTGACTGCATTGGTAAGTAGTCTGTTGGAGATGGTACTGGATCAGAAAATTCATGAGATTCTTTAGCGGTTCCTTGTGTAGACGGCCGACAGCTAGGAAATTAAATCACTGTCACCCTTCGACATTTTGAACTGTAAATTAGCATAGAAAGGACAGGGCTATGGAATGTTAGCTGAGTATTGGTGCTGCACCAGGGGAATCCTTCATATTTTGTTCAGCATTCTGAAGATGTTTTCAGCCTTGTTGAGGGCTCTTGATGCCACTGCCTGTTTCTCCGTCATGACTGACAAGTGCTGCCTTGGAACGTGAACTCTTCAGTTGTAGGAGGTCCAACACAAATCTATGAGATCAGTATATGGCGTCTCTCTCTCTCTCTCTCTCTCTCTCTCCACACACACACACACACACACAAACAGCTGTACAAAAACAGAGAACAGACCTCTCCATGATAGATGACCAGGTGGAAGAAAGTGTCCATCAACAAAATGCGGTCAGCCTGCAGACTGTTGGTGTCCAGCAACACTGGCTGTAACACAACAAAACACACTTCTTCTAGAAAGTAATCAGCAGACACTTCAAACATCAATATTCTTCTTTCACTAATTCAAAGGTAATGCTACACATGTTCACTTTATTAGATACATGACAAGATTATTTCTGATGAAAGCAAGGACTGTCGAACACCACTTTCTTTTTGGAGAGAAAAAATCCACCACCATCAACATGAAAATGCAAGGTAACTGAATAACAAGGTATAATCAGAGCCTGGAATTGCTAAGAAAAAAAAAAGAGGAAACTTCTAGGGGGGTCCGGGGGCATGCTCCCCCGGAAAATTTTTAAAATCAAGACTAAAATCTGTGCATTCTGAGGCATTCTGGAGACAAATTTAAAGGCATCTAACACACTGAAAATCACAATGAATATCAGTCAAAAGAGTATTTAATAAACATTGGGCACAAGATCAGGATCCATCATACACAGCAGATCGTTTCAGTGTGTTCATACACAGATTTTTTTTTAATGCGAAAACATTTTTTTTTGCGTGATTTTCGATTTTGATTTCCGCGGAAATCCTCGTTTCCGCGACAAATTCCAGGCTCTGATAATAAAAACTGAAGCAATGCTTAACATTTTGATAATGTCAGTTTCTACACGGCATTCAAATCAAAATTATATTAGACATGTTTGCAAAGGAACAAAAAGAAAACAACAAAACAAAAACCAGTATGCTCACCTCTGGAGGCCCATGGAAAGAATAGGCATACAGGATAGGTTGGATCATTATCAAGGACTGGGTAAGGTCTTCTATATCCAGCATGTGCCTGCAAATGAGGAAGACGTGATTAGTCCATTTCATTACCTTACATACTTCATAGACGTGGCAGAATAAGTAAACACACATACACAAACAGAAGCCAATCCAACCCTTTATATACCCTAAAACTTGATCAATTGACCCAAAACTTTTGGCTTCAGATTATAGACATGTATGCAGAAAATTATTACCAATTACACACATTATATGGAGAAAATTATCAGCAAAGAGGCAACACAAGCAAAGCAATATGACTGCAGTTGATCAATCATAAAAACCACCAACAAGGAAATCTTTCTTCCTAGAAGCATGCATATTCTTAATAAACAAACTTACAGTGATTTGCATAACAACTTCCGGATACAAGGGAAGTAAGAAAACTGTTTTCCCTTTCATAACAAAGCCTTTCACTCCAAGACAACACAACAAATTTTCCAACTTTGAAGATTTATATCTAACCTGTAATAAGAGGTTTCATCAGGACTGTTGTTAAAGACTTGCAGGAACTGTGAGCGACGCAGGTGAAACATGAACTGTGGGTACAGTGAAAAGTTTTCTGTGAAACGGAAGGAGTTGGGATCATCTTTGTGGTACTCCCCAAACTTCTGGCACTGCAAAACATAAAAAAAAAAGATTAAGATTATAACATGGGTTTTCTTTCGAAAGCAAGTTCTTTATATTCTGAGACTCTGTACACATACACACACACACAGAACACTTAGAAGGTCGAAGTTCCACTTACAAGTCTGATGAGCATTCTATCCAACCAACAAAGGTTCTAACACAGGTTTTCTTTTGAAAGCTAGTTCTTCACTTTCTAAGACTCTATAATTCCAGTTCATGTGTCTGTATACATGCTATATCAAGTGTTTTCCATTTCCACTTTGCGTGTAAACTCATAAGTATACTAAGGGTGCTTATCCAAAATTTATTTTGTGGATAACAAATGTTGACCATAAACAGCTCTGCACACACACACACACACACACACACACACACACACACACACACACACACACACACACACACACACAGAGAAAACAATTAGAACAGTCAAGGTTCCACTTACAAGTCTGATGAGCATTCTGTCCAACCAACGAAGAACGTCTGGTCCATCATCAGTTTCAGCCCGATACACAGCAATACGACCCATCAGCACTGCTGCCGCCTCCTGATCAAACCCTGCTGCTATATGCTGGATGTTGGTGCTGGCATCTGCCCAACTGCCATCATACAGACTAATGATACCAGCAGCAACCAATACTTTCATAAAGGGGCACTTTACAGCCATTCTAATAACAATATGAAACAATTACAAGCATACTCTTACAATATTCATAATACATGTATGCAATCTTTAAAAAAAATTATCATTTATGTCGGCATCCATGGATCAGTAATGAGCACAGTTATTAATTTACTATGTGACTGAATTCCTGATGAGTAGCCAGCATTTGAATAGGGTTAGTTTTATGAAAAAGAAACCAAAACACACACACACACACACACACACACACTCCACACAAATCATCTCTCAAACTGACATACATGTACTAGAACTTGCAAATTTAGACTGTGAAATTTGCAGTATATTATTCACTTAGTGAGGAGGGGAAGATGTGCGTGTGCGTGTGTGTGTGTGTGTACATGCTTGTGTTTGTACTGTCTGAAGTTGAATGGTAAGAATAAAGTATTTTCTATTTAACTATTTTGAATAATGACACAAACAGAACTTACTTCCTGGCAATTGTTGTGACTCGGACTCTGCGCTGTCCACTGGAGTGTTGGTACTGTGTAATGAACTGCAGATAGCCACGACCCCCTTGAGGTATGGGTGCATTGTGCTGGGGAAAAAACAAAGCAAGTTTACCATTCATGAACACAACAATAAAGTTAAAAACATTTTATCAAAGTACACATCAATAACATGCTTCTCACTCTAATTCTACTAATTTACTGTATTTTGATTAAAACAAGTTGAAAGCAAAGGTATAATCTGACAGATACACTAACAAACATAAATGACGAAGTCAGATTACCTAAAATTTGGAAGCCAAATAAATGCCAGTGCACTGACAAAGATAAACACATGTCAAAGTCAAATTACCTAATATTTTCACAGTCAAAATGATATTCTGTGTGCACAAAATCTTAAATCATAAATCTAGGTGTAAAAAGGAATGTATTGTATTCACCTTAGGACTTCAATACTGTTCACACTAACACAGATGTAGCTGAAATACCTCCCAGTTTAGATCTTAGGGGTTTCAACTAGGCACACACACACACTCACACTCTCACTCACACACACACAACACACACACACACACACACACACACACACACACACACACACACAAATGGACACACACACACACACAAAGCACAAAAACAACATGACTAAACATTTAGAAGACAGGAATAATGTGCAAAAAGAAACAGCATAGCACTGCATACCTGATTGACCACTTCGAAGAAGATACCCAGTGATGTGTTGGGGTATAATCCACACATTTTCCACTGACAGGTCCCCCCAAGCCCAATCTCTGTGTCGGACACAGACTGGCCCTTCACTCCCAGGGACACACATGGTCCTATGGCTCCCGACACTTTCAATTCACGTGATGTCTGTCAAATACAAAATACAATTGTTAAAAAATTGTTTTCATTAACCTTTAGAGTGCCACAGACATACATATATCACCATAATACATCACCTCAATTGCCAAGTACATACATATACATCCACATCATCTCAGGTATTTTCCTACCTCCACTTTTAGGCTGGCGATTCCCAATTCACACGTATTAGAAAGCTTTGTCCATCTACATGAATTATACATGTGGCCAGCAACCAATCACCTTTGATATCAGCAATGCACTGCATTCATGTAGCCAGCAACCAATCACCTTTGATATCAGCAATGCACTGTCACTTTTGCAAATACCCCTTCCTTGCTTCCAAAATGGCTGATGATGAAGCTTTATCTGGGCCAAGTGCTTTGAGAAAGGCCGTATGCTGCAAAATATTTTAGCCTATTTCATCACAGTTGATGTTGGACAAGCTTTACATAATCTGTTACTGACCCAGACTTCGTACCGAGTAACTATTTGTCCACAGGGTCAATAAAGAGTGGGGGACAATTAGGAGGTGGAAGCATTGTTTACATCATTCAGACATTGGCAATTTGCCAGCACATCTAGTCAGTATGGCTTGCTTCATGTGTGTTGTACGCGGCCAGCTCAAACATGAAAGTTAAACGCAACATGTGGTGTTAGAATTGCTTACTGTACTGTATTCTGTCAGTGTCACTTGGTAAATGGCATACACTAGCAAAACAATGTAAATGGCACTAAAGGGGTTAACTTTCCCACAAGAAATAGTATGTCTTTACCAATTTCCCACAAGAAATAGTGTAACAACGATAATGTTTCTTGAGGGCTAAACAATGTTGATACTAAAAATATCAGACACAAAACGGGCACAGCCTTGTTACACATCTTTTATTAATACATTCAACTCTGCACCCATGAAAAACGCAAGGGTGCCACTGAAAGGTTCCACCAAATCAAACCTCATTTCATCAAACTCATTTCTGAGCCAATATATAGACATAAACTTCAACAAACGGGAATGAACTCCTACAAAACTTTCTTCTGCATTGACAGAGATCACTTTTCATGGGTAATTCAGAGTTAATTATTTTTTTGTAATGATTTTTTTTTAATTAACATGTTAATGTTTTTTGACTAATATGGCCAAAAATCTGAGGCTGACTACACAGCAAGTTGTTGAAGAAATCCTCATGAAATTAAATATTTTGTTCAAAATTCATCACAAGAATCACAATCAAGAAACCACAAATATACCTTCACTTCCAGGGTTGCACCAAATGCCATCTTGAACTCTCCCTTTTGATCTTTGGAGAACACACGCTGGAAGGTCTGCTTGAAGAGTGAAGTGTTGAATGAGTCTCCCATCACCATGTGGCCACTGAAATCCAAAACAAGCATAAACTTTCAATGATCTGACTGAAGCTTCCTCAACAACAAAAACATCATAAACAATATAAAATGAACTGCAAGTATGGCCATTTCAACTCTGTAAAGGAAAAATTTCTGCTGTTTCCAATGTTCTAAGCACAATATACTCCAAAGACCAAGTCTTGGAAACTGTTATGAAAATTAAGTCAATGCTTTTAAATTTGAAACTCAGTCTGTCCTGCTTCATTACCCACTGAAAAGAAATTTTTTTAAAGATTTACTTTGCTAAAGGATGTAATGAGAATATCATATGAACACTTTTCAGTGTACTAATGAAAGTCACTACATACCACCAGTTATTGCGATGAAGTGGTGAGACAACATACAGCTGAAGAGAAGATCATGGATTCGAACTCCCAACAAAGAAAAACATTACTGAGGCGGGATCTTTCTGTTCTGACTGCCTCCTACCAGAGCTGAGCAAGCTAAGGGCTCACTGGGAAGACGGGGATCAAACAGTCCAGTTTCAACCACTTGATGGATGTATAACCGAGTGTGTTGCTCAAATTTCCTGACCAGTACTGCTGGTGTATGGTATCTCTCAGGCTTAATTAATGCCAGGATATATTATGATAGTAGTGCTGAGTACAGTCTATCATGCCATATCAATCCTAGACGGAACTCCATAGCATTATGATCATCATCACCATCGTCATCAAACCATCGATCATTATAACATCATGAAAACACTGTCCCTGATTCTGTGGCCCTTCAAGCCCTGCTCTCAAGCTGATATCAGTTTTGTTACCTTCTATCACTTCCATGCTTGTGGAGGATTCAGTCTGGGGTCCATGGTATCAATGGTTCATGGGGGCTGTCTTACGGTGGTGGTTGCCTTACCATGGGTGGGGATGAGGAGTTGGGGTTGTCTTGCTCAATCTGGCTCTATGACTGAAATATTAGTGTTCTTAGTGGGAAGGCTTAGTATCCTTAGCTGGATCAGAACAGGCACTGCTGGACTCCACTGAAGTGACCCACTAACAGCGCAGGGCCTGCTCTGGTAGGCAGCTCAACAGTGACTTGACATCAATGGCTCATGCAGGCTTCCTACCACTGGGACTATGAATGAATCAACTTTGGATTGATGGCACGTTGAAGAGCTGGACTAAGTGGGTTTGGGATCAATGCCATTGAAGCAGCACAGAAACTGGGACAGCATAAAAAATTACAGGCATTAGATGCTAAGCCTGCACTCAATAAAGACCAACACCATGACCAGTCACACAGAGGATGGAGGAAAAAACAGCGTTACCCAGCAGTTACAATCCAACTTACCCAGTGTACTTGGGGCAGAATTTCATCTCATGCAGTCCTGTCTGGTCCAGGGCACAGGAATAAATGTCAATGACATGACCATTGGCAGCAGCTCGATTTCCCAGAGCCTCATAGTGCTGTATATCACACAAAGTCAAAATATCAGGTGGAAGAAATCAAAAGCAGTATATGTCCTAACAACTTTCATTCAATGACAAGAGTTATTAATAATTAAAGTTTCATCATTTCATAAAGCATGAATACGCAATTTGCTTGTAACTGTTAACTCTTCTGTTAACTCTTGTCTCCAGTTCGTCTAACTTTATAAAGAAATTGTAATAACATTCATTAAGAATATACTGTTTTGTTTACAAGAAATACAGATCTGCCATAAAGTTACCATAAAATGACAATAACAACAAAGCACAATCATGCAAAGATGCAAACATAAAAGAAAAACAAACTAATAATCCACAAAAACTAACCTTCATGGCCTTCTTCATGTATTTACAGTTGTCTTTCTCAATGTCATGATGAGATCGGATGGGGTGTTTCAGCTCATCTCCCACCACCATACCAGGACCTTGGGTGCATGGGCCACCCAGAAACAGCATAACACGGGCTCCCGTGTTTGGGAAAGTACACTGCAACAACATACATAAATTGAAATGTACACATTCATACGTTCACATAACACATTAAAGTCATGATACTGGTTATTATCATAAAGATTGCTGGGTACTATAATTTTTTTTTATGATGTTCACTCACATACCTCTTCGTAAGGGACAAAAGTTTACAAAATTAATAAACCATCTGAATATGTCTCCTTTCTTTTTTCTAATTAACACATTTAGTCAGTATGCTTATATATGTGTACATTACCAAGGATTAGCTGTAAGATCCAATGTTACCTAATGCTACTACTACCCTTATTATGACAATGTTTACAAATTTTAAAAAAAGCAAACAAACCAAAAACATCCATACACATATCTGAGAATGCAGACTAGTATTGGTAGTTCAGTTATTTAAAAAGCCACATGCTCATAATTCAGGATCATGGAACTGACCCCCAATCATGCCCCACTTTTTTTTTTTTCGATTTGCCTGTGGGTCATCCCCTCCCCCATTTAACAGTCTGTAGATCACGACTTCTTATCTGAGGGTCAGGGATTTACACCCCTTATCAGGTACTGATTTTGGATTTTAAGGTGTGTATTTCAACAACATCACTGAAGTCTGTGGTCTGGAGATCCAGGAGGTCACTCATAGATGTCTCAATCATGTGACCTGGAGAAAACTTGTGACATCAAGCAAGGCTCCTACTGCAGATCCGGGCGAGGGAGAGAGGTGAGTGATCAGGTACTGCTGATTTTTATGTTGGTTGGTTGGTTCTTTTGATAGAGTCATGGACTCAGGCATGATGTCTCAAGTTTAATCCAAGCCCACACCATAAAAACTGCCTTTGTTTTGCGCAGGATCAAGAAAACTGGCAGATAAGTGCTGGCAGCCTGAGGGGAAAGCATACTGAATTGTTTGAGTGCAACGAATTCTTCCTGAACAAACTCAAAACTTCCATCACATTCGATGAAACTACACACACAGAATCTGCCTGATTTTTCTTTAGGTGATTTTGAAGGAAGGTCTTAGGAGGAGACAGAAAATAATGACAAGCAAGAAAACTGAGGCAGATTTCATTTTTAGATAATGAATTGATATTGTATATTTTGGAGAGGGTGGTTCTGTCTGTGCGCACGCAAAAGTGATGCATGTCTTCATGCTGTGGCAGTGAATAGTGAAACAAAGGTCAGTGGTACTCACCTCCAACAGACCAACAGCAATGGAAAGTGCCACACCCGCTGAACGCAGAGGTCGTTTGCCCTGTGCAACAGGCCAGGGGTCACGCTGAAGCTCCCCCAGCAGGTCTGTCAGGCTCATGTCACACTTGTGAACTGGCTGAAGGAACCTACAACAATCATTATTTGATATGATATGGTAAACTGTTCTACAGTATAGCAAGTGTGATATGTAATGACATGGTTGGTAAAAGACAGAGGATGTGTGTGTGTGCACGTGTGTTAATGAGAGAGAACTGGCTATTCTTAGAAAAAGCAATGCTTTGCTCTAAAACTGCAATGCTGCAAACAAACAAACATACCACCCACACACCCATATACACACAAGCTATGCTGGGTAAGGCATCTCTGTCCTAGAAACTGTTAACTCTATTGTTACTGAACTTAACTCGGCGCCATTACTGTGCTGGCCTGAAGCACATGGGTATCTGTCATGTTTGTTAAATAGCATCTCTCATTATTGATACAATCATAAGAAACTTTACATACTTATGGTAAAATGACTGGGAATTTCAATCTGTCAAAATAAAATATGTATATTGAAATATTTTTGTAGTATAAGTGGTTACTTACTTTTCCAATGATTTTTTCTTCATATCTCTGTATAATTATCATACCCATGACCAATTCACTAGACTTGTTGAAGGCACTACTACTCGTACTGTTTCATCCTCTTCTGAATCACTTTCTCCCTAAAAATCTTTACCTTCACAATTGCCAGGACTGTTGTCAAGGTCGAACAGTCACATAATTTCCTCAAGCATGAGACCACAATTTCTTGCCATTTTCAGTTTTCAAATCAGCTAAAAAGTTGTTCTAACAGCATGCAAAAAGTAAATCAAACATTAATGGAAATAAGCAAACGTGGTAGATAACTCCCAGCTCAGTAAGGAGAATTAGAGCCACTTTTGAACCTTTAGTTGGTGAAACTCCGATTCATGCTTCCTGTCCACAGAGTTGCTATGAAAAACTATCGATGCTTCCTGTCACAGATATATTAACTCTTTCACCGCCAAGTTTCCCCAGAAACGGCACTCCTCAGTGCCAAGTAAATTTTGGGCAGCCAATTTTGCAGCGCAGTATGCATTTTTAAAAGCTTATATCTCAAAGACAAGATTTTCGCTTACTTTTTTTTCGCCGTGTAAAGGGCAGATGTTGTATTTATATATGAATGCTTGCTTATGTTTATGTGCTTGATTGATTATTCCACAGATAATCTTATTATAAAGAAAGCAGATGTTGTATTTATATATGAATGCTTGCTTATGTTTATGTGCTTGATTGATTATTCCACAGATAATCTTATTATAAAGAAAAACAATTTTTTTTCATACGGTTTATTAGTTGTACTAATGGAAAATCTACACACAAAGTCAGCTGTCTGCTTATTCTACTCGGAGTGGTAGACAATGCGTGTCAATTTGCAGCCATTTTGGAGAAAACGCTTTGGAGAAAATGTGACGTAAATTCCGACAGTTAAAGCCACACTTTGGCCTTACTGCTGAAAAACTAGGTCGCTGGGTAAAGTTTAAAAATAGCACAGCCGCCTGCATTTACCAGTGGAGCTGACAGAAGCTTTGTACCTGCGTGAAAAGTTATCATTTAGCATGACCCCACGAAATCGCACAAATGCGACCATGGCGGTCGTACTGGAAGTCGCTTGATTGCGACCATGGGGGAAAAGAGTTAATGAAAATGTAAGTGACAAGTGATGGAGTCTAAGAGACAGTCATACAGCATCTAAGAGAAAAAGTGCCTGAAAACAACCAACAATAGCAAAAATCAGCCAGAACAATATTTTTAATGCTATGACAATCCTGGATAAAGGTATGCGAATGTTCTTACACTTGACTGTTGCCCCTAACCTGTTAGAGGGTAACTGGAACTGCTGCTGAGGAGCCTGAGGTCCTCTCTGTTGTTGCTGTGCCTGACCTCGCCCAATACCCAGCATCTCCTGCATAACATAGCACCATCACAATTGAGTATTATGTTTTAACACATCATTTATAGAATATCGGAGTAGTCAATACAACGTTAAGCTTGGCATAGTCAACACAACTTAAGTCCCTGTTTCAAATAAGATACCAGGATTCAAATAGAGAGCATGATCAACTGTCTATATAGTATGAATCTTAATCTGAATCTTATCTGGGCAGGTCTTTCAAAAAAATGTGAAAAACTGTTCATGTGAATCTACTCTCAAATTCCACACATCCAATGGAACTGATTACCTGACTTTGTTCAGTTTAGTGAAATAAACAAAGCAATCAGCTGTGCTTTCGCGTTTATTATTTATCTGTATATATGTTATCTGCTCAATACTGCTATCATCTTATATATCTATGTATACATATGACAAATAATATGACCAGTAAGCCAAAGTGTTTACCTGTATCTGTTTGGCGTTCAGATCTTTGGTGCCTCTGAAGACATACGACTTGGACACACCTTCAGAGCCTAGCTCATGTACTTGTACCATCTTGCCAAAAGTGATCAGACCAATCAATGCATTGGGTGGCAACAGGCTAAGAGACATCTGCAGTGATTCCTGGTAACAAAAATCAACAGTATTCACATAGAGTACAAGAGGAAAAAAAATAGCTTTTTTCCTTTTTTTAAAAAGGATTATCACACCTGGATGTTTATTTGTAATCACCTTCCCCCCCTCCCCATTTTCTGTACCATTTTCATGGACACAAAAGCAAGAATAATTTTACAATGCTATGATCATGACGCAATCGGGATGTCAATCATGATACTATGGAGTTCCAGATATAGGATAAAGATCTTTGGCGCATGGAAGGGCTGTACTCTGTACTTACTATCATAATATATCCTGGTATCAACCACAGAGCAATTTAGACATTTGCAGTGCTGGTCAGGAAATTTAAGAAACACCCTCAATGATGCCTCTGTGAAGAACATGAGACTGACTATGTGGCTCCAATCTTCCAATGAGCCCACAGCACACTCAAGTCTGGATAGGAGCTGATTGTGTCCAAAAAATCTGACAATGAATTTGAAAGAACTGATGATTTCAAACCTACAACCTTTCGTTAGTAGTCCGTTGCATTAACCATTGCACCATGACTTGTGGTAGAAAATAAATTGTCCAAGTAAAAGTGGGCAAACTCTAAGCAAGCCCACTCTCTATGTCATCTGAAAAATGAAGGCAAATAAACAGATAAATGTATACAACAAGTGAAAATCTATCAATTGCTTTTGTTTAAAAGTGTTTTAAAAGTGTTTTAACTATGTGTAGGACTTTTGCGCAAGTACTGATGCATAACATTAAAATGCTGGAGTCACACGAAACATGAACTGCCATGCATTAATTGAACTTCCCAATAAAAAATTCACATTATAAATGCACAAATACCCACACCACCACCCTCTCATTCCCCACCACCAAACTTACATCCACACACACACACACACACTCACTCACACACACACACACACACACACACACACACACACACACACACACACACACACACACACACACACACACACACACACACACAAACACACACACACACTCTCTCTTTTTCTCACCACACATGCTGGCTCATGTAAACATCAACACAGGTGAATTTTTACCTTGACAGCTTGTAAATCCTCTTCCTCCATGCAGGTATCCAGAACGATGAGGTAGATAGGTGGGTGGCATGTTGCTCTCTGCATGGATACAAACACAACTATTTCATGCCATTCCCTTGCTCAACTCAGCTAAATAAAATTAAATACATAAAACAGATACAAAATTTGAATGAAACCTGTGGTTCCCCTGAAGGCTGGACCCATGACCCAATGTTGTCAACATGGTTTTCTATGTAACTTTTAGCTCAGCTGATTAGAATGCCATGCTGACAACACACAATCATGGGTTCAAAATCTTTTAAGCAAGCCACAGTTATGCAGGCTGGATGGCTCTTTCAACCTTTGTGGGGGCCACAGTAACGCAGGCTGACTGGCTCTTTTGATAGAGCTGTGGACTTTGGATCTCATGTCTTGAGTTCAAACCCATCTAACAACACAAAAGCTGGCTTGTCTGTTGCCCATCTGAATGCTCCAACTGTTCTCTTTGTGTCAAGTGATTTGTAGGTTCCACTGTACTCCCCATTTCAAAGCCTTTACAACACACAGGATTTTGTGATGGCTCAAAGCATCTGCTATATAACTGTTGGCAGATGTGAATGGAATTGTCAGGAAGCAATGAATCCCTCTTGAACAAACTTTAAACTCCCAAACTCTCTTATTCATCAAGACTGCATTTATATATTTTTTTCACAGGTGAATTATGCACTAATAAATTGCAATAATTGCACCACTCTCTGCATTTCATGGCTTTCAAATAATCCACAGATATTAATAGATGAAACACACACACACACACACACACACACACACACACACACACACACACACACACACACACACACACACACAACACACACACACACACACACACAGACTTGTGGGAAATTTGATAAAAAAAAATCACTTTATAACCTGAGACCACCAAGTATACACAGAGCACTTTCTTTTCACAATCATCAAAAGGTAGAGCTTGAGTACAAAATAACAAAATTCTTTCTTTCTCCCCTCTCTGTCTGAGTAAGTCTCTTTCACACATACATGCGTGTATGCATGCATGCATGCGCGCAGGCACATACATGCAGACACACACACACACACACAGACCCCACACACACACACACACACACACAACACACACACACACACACACTCACCAGACACACACACACACACACACACACACACACACACACACACACACACACACGCGCGCGCGCGCGCGCGCATCCATACATACATACACACACACATACAATATGTCTTACTGTAATAGTGTACTCCAAAGTTGAAAACTGTGGGATTATTTCTGCAGGCTGATGTTGCTCAGAAATTGCAGCATACTGAGGTGGAAACTGAAAGCAGAAATTAAACATAAAGAAGCAAATAATCCCAAATGCTATGTTCTATACAAAGTACATTATATGCAAAAAGATCTTTTTCATATTAAAACATATGTGTATTGTTCGTGTGTCTGTCAATACTTAGTTATCGCATTAGCCGAGCTTACGCACTGTATCATGTTCAAAGTACTTATTTTCATTTCATGTTTTGCCAGTGTCTGTTTATATTTGGCTGAAAATTTCATACATTTTATTCCTATAAAAAGTAACAGGCATGCTTTTGACATGGCATGTTAGTGCTATATAAGTGAAGTTATTATACTAATATTATTAATTACTAATCTAATTATCATCATCATCATCCTCATCTTTACTATTAAAATCTTTTTATTTATTTATCAACATTAATATAAAAAAAAATCAATGTATTTCGTAAACACTGGCTGAGGAAACACAAAAACTACAATTTCTAATTTCTTATAATGTGAAAGTGATACCCACAGTAGTATTTTAAAAAAATCATCAATACTGGTTAAAGCATACAAAGATTAACCGATAAATATTAGCTAAAGTACAAAAAAAGATTTTGCTGTAGGCAATCAAAATTTCTGTTTTTCTTAGCAATGCATTCACCCCCCCCCCCCCCCCTCTTTGCTTATTTTCCAAATCAAACATGAATTATCATGTTAACATTTTAAGTTCACTTACCGGATTTCTTTGGTAGCAGAAATTACAAGCCCACATCTTTGCTCTGTAGTCAATTTGACTGAAACAAAATAGTCAAACAAGCTATGTTAGATTGGTTTTAGATAAAGAGACAATACATAAATAATTCAGAAAACCATGAACAGCCATTTCACAAAATTCCAGATAATAAAGGGAAGAGGGGAATGTAGACACTAAGACAGAAAACTTCTGAAAATTACATACTAATTATGAAAACCCAAAACCAAAAAAATATTCTATGCAGATCACTTTGATACTCATACCCGTAAGCCAGAAACATTCATTAAACAAACTGCTTCAAAACAGGCAGACAAGGCTTATTTTCTCCTATCCTTTTGTTTTATTACTACTATCAATCATTATAACTATCAGTATCACTTATCAGTAAAACCAAAGACTGTTTCAAAGAGACACAGACAAAGACAGATCTGCCAAACAGTGAAACAAATCTCACAGCCATGGCCTTCAATATCTATACGATCTATCTATCTCTATCTGTATCTAAGGTAACTTAAACAGTTCTAATTCTCCTTTCCTAGGTTTCCCTTTTTTAAAAAATAATTTTTCACTTCTGTTCAATTTCATCCCTAACATGTTTTGATGTAATATTTCAACATTTCAAATGTACTGCTATAGTAAACTTACAGATCCTGTTTCTTTACAAATTAAATCTTCACGTTCTGTTTAATAGTAATAATAAGTCTAAATAATGGTTGACACTGCTGTGTGTGAAAATGACAGCACGCAGAAATAACTTGTGCTAATTGTATTCTAAACATGTGTACAACTTCAATGTGTTTTATATTGTTTCATATACTTTATATTTTATTGTAAGCAAAATACATTACTAATCAAACCATTTCACAACTTACCAAAATGGGTTGAGTATGGCCCGACAGGTTGGACGTGTGCACAAGACAGGGTCATACTGTATAGGTGGCAAGTCTGGCCTTTCTTTCAAAGGAGTAAACAGACAGCCAAGAGGTACAACCATGCGAGTAGCTTCTAAGCGACTGGATGGGAGAACATTCCAACTAAACCTGACACCATCTCTGTCTTCATTCTGCTGTATGAATTCTTGATATGTAGCCATGCCGTAAACTTGGCTGCAACATGGTTTGATTTAGTTTTTAGTACTTCATCAAAAAAACGAATACATAAATGTAACAAAAATTAACAACTTTATACAAGCTTAATCTTTCCCAGAAGAATTCTGAAGATGTTGAGACAACTTGGTACATGGAAAATAAATTGTAAGGAGGTAACAAATCATTCAGATTTTCTTGGATGTATGTATATAATACATTGTTTTGCCCACACTGTGCAGGTGGTATGTTACTGCAGTCTGCATATTCTGTCTTCAGTAGGCATGCAGGTTGGGTGCTTTCATTGTTTCCATAAGCTACTGAACACTGACATGACTTACACCTTCTGAACATACATATTTGATGTTCTGCATGTACACACGAACAACAGAAGGATAACACAAAAGTTTATTTTATAACTTGACATTTTAGTTTTTTCATGACTACCAAGGATGCTCAAGATGGGATAAAGTCTACCAAAAAACACAGCGCTCAAGCCCTAGAGAACATCATGATTTAGCACTGATTAATTTGATAAGCGATATATCATATGATATTCATTTCTTAGTTCCAGTCAGACATCTTTTCATCTTATCATGCAAAGTTGAAATATCGGTTTAAAAAAACTCTATGGAAAATCCAGTATGACAAAAGAAAAGCTAAGATATGTGTAAAGGCATTGTTAAGTTTATTTGTACTTCAATTATAATTTTCTATTTACTTGGCTGTAGTCGGCAACAAACAACTTATTCAGCAACAAAATAATTCCAAGTCCTAAACTGGGAATTGTCCAAAAAGCAATGTGCATGATGTCATGTTCTCAAGTCATACATTCTGCAAATATTTTACTTTTTTGGAGGAGGGAGAAGGCAGGGAGAGAGGAAACTGCACTTATGAAAATATCTGTGCCTGCGGGCAAGTATACATTAAAATCTACATCATGTACATGCCAGGCTGGCTCGAAGAAATGCTCTTTCTCCAGATGTGTATTAACACACACCTACACAAACACACACCCTGAGTGAATGATACAATGATTCACATTTTCTGAACCCCCAATAGGACACAGTGTCCTGGACATAGAAAATTAATAGGACACAGTGTCCTGGCTATGAAAAAACAATAGGACACCATTTTTTCGCAAAAAAAACAAGTGTTTATTTAAAATAAGTCCAGTAATGCAGAACTCTGATATACCATAAAGCATTTGCAACAAAAATTACTAATTTTTAGTAATTACATCTTAAACAACACACAAATGAAATAATCAACAAACAGTTATTGTAAGTTAATACTGAAGTCGCACCTTGCTTCAAAATCAGTAAAAAAAAAACCAACCCAAAACAACACTTGGCACAATCTGGCAATCACATTTGAACATAGTGATACTGAACAGTGAATGAATTTTAATAACGAAAACTTAGTAGCATCTTGCTATAAAATAAGATCTGACTGAGAAAACTTGGCACATTCTGGCAATTTTGAATAATATCTGTTAAGTCTTAAACAACACAAAAAAATGGAATATTCAAGCAGTTATTGTAAGTTAATACTGAAGTCGCACCTTGCTTCAAAATCAGTAAAAACAAAAACAAAACAACACTTGGCACAATCTGGCAATCACATTTGAACATAGTGATACTGAACAGTGTGTGAATTTTAAGTAGCATCTTGCTATAAAATAAGATCTGACTGAGAAAACTTGGCACATTCTGGCAATTACATCTGAACATGCCAAATCATTGCTACACAACACGCAAAGAGCTACCCCAACATGCTCACACTCATTCCCATTCCAGGATTCAGGGCCCAAAACCACAACTTGACGCCATAACCGCTTGAGTGTGGAGACTCAGGATTGTTAGTTCTTTGGCCCAGTCTCACAGGCAGTGGACGGTCTGAAGATGTGCCTCTTCTTTTTGCTTGCCCATTTGCGAACAACTTCAGAGAGAAACTGTTATTCTCTCTGTTTGGGCCCCTCCAACTTCACCTTGAGGAGACAATCCTGTTTGGATAAGTCCCCGATAACGTGCGAAGCTAAAAATAGCACACTCGCGGAGCGCTGGGCGATGGCTGACACTGTGATAGGCTGTCCACTGTCACTGTGTCAGCAGGCGTGTCAGCGAATACAATGGCCTCGCACAGCTAGCGCTGCCGTTCAACGTGCTCGATAAAACACACTTGGCGTGTCCGCGACTTCCATGTAATAATCGGACACGGGTCCGCTTGGATAGCATATCAATCGGACAGCGGGTCCGCTCAGAAGCAAAACAATCGGTCATTTCAAATTTCAATCGGTCAATGTTCGAGTCCGAGGGAAATGTGAAACACTGATGATATATCTTTACAAAATTATTGAAATTATCAAGCTTACAAACTCTGCTAGTTTTTTCTTCTTCTTTTTTCCTTTTACTGCATGGTCAAATCAACAACTCCGACATGCACAGATGTGTGATATCACTCACGGCATAAACATTATTGTCAACAAACATATGCGGTGAAAACTACAGAATAACAAATTTTCCTTTGACACAAAAGGCAGACAACTTTGGAATTGTTCAAGAGAGAAAATCTCATATATGCCTTCTATCCAACTCTACCAGCAATTAACTGGCAGATCCCTGAGCCTGTGCAAAAACCACATGGATATGTTATATGATGCATTGGCAAGATCTTAAAATGGGGAAAGCAAGTAATAGAGGCACTAGTCCACAGAAAAAAAAAATTGAAAAATATAAAAACCACATGTTAAACAGGCCTACAGTTTTCTCACTCACAAACACAAACTTTACACACACTTTACACACACACACAAAATATACACACGTATGGGAGCTACTACTAGTACTAGATTCATACAGTATGAAGTAATGCGGTAGGCCTATAGACACAAATCCAGTATGAACCAGTTAATCAAGAATAATTACTGATAATGACCGGAACTCAAAAACAGATGGGCCTAATACTAGTAATAGCATCACCAGTATAAAGAGTATGAAAAAAAATCATTTAGAGCCTAACTACACTAGTAAACTAAAAGTCTTTCATTTAGGCTAAAACACACACACACACACACACACACACACACACACACACACGTGACACACACAGAACCACAATATGACTGTCTAGAAAAACCACAAGATCTTAAAACTTAAGTTTAAGAACAGTTTAGGCCTACATGACTAGTGGTTTCAGACTTCATGGCTATGACTACATGATACTTCAACATAGCATATCTTCAATTCTGGCTTCAGCTGGTTTGTCTGTTAAGAAACACACAGTCATAGTGCCAATTTCTGTGTGAAGCCTATCTGCCCTATGACACTGCCACATCAGAGTGAAACTACGAAAATATCTCAAATAACATTTGACCTATCCTGTCTGTTCTTGTTTAACAATACATCTAGCCTATAGCCTAGTCTACAGAATAGGCCTATTCAGTGAATCTTATTGAAATTTTCGACCGATTTTCGACTGAGGTAGACTTAGGACGTTAGGTCCAGCTTTTTCCCTACTTCAAGCAGACTGAGGAAAACTAAAATAAACAAAACAGAGCTAATCTAGTATTTACTCAGCCACTTTATGATATGGGTAAACTTTTCTGCTCGTTGCTGAAGCAGACGACGTAGAATACTAGAATAGAATACTAGAATAGGCAAAAGATTAACAAGAACTTCTGTTACACACGTCACACAAGAATTTATTGGACTTCTTTCTTCGATTACAGCATGAGAATCGAGTCCACAGCAACGCCTTGTTCCTTCGATGGGTACCTGAGAAAATATCGGTACTGGCCTCCTAAACAGCTTGAAGTACAAAACTGTCGTGGACATTGAAAGTCCATTAACAATGACCACAAGACTACAACTTACCTTTGACTACGTCAACACCGTGTCGTCAGAAAAACAACTTGCAGTCGACAGTTTTTTGCCAACGAAAGTCGCGATTGCTCAGTACTGCCACGTCTGTTTACCCATAATACGTGCGGATAAAGTTAGACAACTACTTCCGCACATTTACGCTTCCTGTTTCGGTTTTACAACGGATCGTCGTTCGGGGCGTCTGGCAAAAGCGGTGAGGCCCGAAGTCTGATCTGGTACATTTTAATTGCCATATTTTCGACGGTGAAAACGAATCTGCTGGCAACTAGGTTAAACAGACATGGAGTTCTTAAGCAACGTCAGTCATAACAAGGCACTTGTCTCTTGGTGCAGTGGTTGGCTATACAACACAGAACACTCAGAACACTACGACTGTGCGAGCCAAACGTTTTCCTTCTCTATTCATTATTGAGTCTATATCTCATTTTCGTTTTTCTTTAAAAATGTTGGCCTGTAGAAAGAAGATCTACACCAGGGACCATATTGCCAAATCTGAGGTTAAAGAACCTTTGGACCAGCAGTGCTGTCTTTCAACACTTTGGACCAGTTTCCCGTCTCTGTCATTTTCTTTATAATTATACTAAATTAAAAAATAGCCTTAGCCGCTTAGGAGGGGCCACAGAACCACATAACTGATTCCAAAGTATCTAAAAATAAATAAATAAATAAATAAATCAAAAAATTTTTCTTTTACATTCACCGGATGCTTTGTTCGTTGTTCAAGTCTTAGTGATGTCTCTTGCCATAGGTTTATGTGACTCACTCTACATATGTCTGGTTGTCCTTCTCTTGCTACCCCAGACAGCTGGTTTGATGAGTTTTTCACAGAATGAAATGCATCACCTGCCTTTGGAACATAGGACCTTCACATTGCAGAACCTTAATACTGACAGTGCAGTCAAGTTAGGGCATTAGGCTGCTTCTCAAACCTCCTGTCTCCCATACACTCACAGACACACATGCTGACATGGTTGCACACATACACACACATGTTTCAGTTGCCATCCCTTTTCAAAATGCAATATCTGTGACCTTCACTATAAGACAAAAGTTTAAGATGCACCTCCATTATCCCCCCCCCCCCCTTCCTTGACACTATCACAGTAACAGTCACTTACAGTATTAACTGGTTTTAATTGTAGGACCTGAGGGAAAGTACACAGTTTGTCAAGTTGTTGTCTTCCTGACTTTCATAATGGATGTAATACTGTAGAAGACGCCATCTCTGATTTGAAAGCTGCTCTAGTATTTGTTATTGTACCGTTTTCTGACTGGTATTTACTGCTTTATCACACATATCATATACTATCTATATATCAATCTATATACATATATACGTATATGAGTGTGTAGCCTAATGATTAATTAAAGCAACTGCCTAGGATGCGACATTGTGAGAAATGTAGGTTCAAATCGTGGATTGAACAATGTTTTTTTTCTCCCCTTTCCATTACATTTGAAGTGGTGATCAAGGTGCTAGTCTGTCAGATGAGCTCATAAACCAAGTTCCTGTGTGAGCATGCATTCTGTGCACATTAAAGATCCCACAGCAACAAAGGAGTTGTCCGTTCCAAAATTATGGAGGGAAAAAATCTACTTCCAAAGGATAAACATTAATACAAGCACATAGAAAAAAATAAGGATGGCGCTGCTCTGTGGCAGTGCACTCTTTCTGGGGAAAGCAGTCAAATTTTTCATATGGTAATCCATTGTGACAAGGAAAAATACACAAATACAAACAAAGACCATGATATGTGTGTGTGTGTGTGTGTGTGTGTGTATGTGTGTGTGTGTGTGTGTGTGTGTGTGTGTGTGTGTGTGTATGTGTGTGTGTGTGTGTGTGTGTGTGTGTGTGTGTGTGTGCATTAATGAAATATGTGTAGTATGTGCTGAGGTGACTCCATGGCAGTGTTTTTTCACCAGGGACAGCAACCGAATTGCTCATGCTACATCCATTGTGACACAAAAAGAAATATATAGCAATACAAATAAAGACAAATCTATGTAGGCCTACATGTATATAAGTATGTTTGTGTGAATATGTTTTTGTTTTCATTATGGTCTTTCTTTAAGTTTTCTCAAGATGGTAGTGCAGCGCTTAGATGATTTCTTTTTATGTGTTTTTGTATTTATTTAAATGAGATGTAGTTTGAGTCTTCTCAAGATGATACAGCAGTGCTTGGGTGATTCCTTTTCATATGATTTTTTGTTTATTAGAATCATCTATAGTAGTTTGAGTTTTTACAAGATGGTGTTGCAGTACTGAATAATTCTATATGCACCAATGCCATGTGATAAAAGATCCAGATGAACAGTGGCATATGCTAAAAGCATGGTCATATGCCCTATACACTGGCAGGGTCTTGAAGTTTTAGGTATCTAATAAATTCTATTGTTTGTTTGACTGTTAGAAAAATAATGCTTTTATCTTATTTTCTGTCATGATGGATGATGGTTTAAAATGTGGTTAGCTGTTTTTGGATGATGGGGGAGGGGGAGGTTGTTTTTTGTCTGCGTGTATTTTTGTTAACCTGTTGTCATGTGGTCTTTTATATGTGCTGAGCACACGCTTTATATGGGGCTTCAGTTTATTGTCTCATTTCGAAGACCTACAAAGAGTGTCATTTCCAAGTCCAAGACTAAACTAGAAAGGGAATTCATTTCTTTTCTTTCTATCTTTTTTCCTGTTCATTTTTATTGTTGTTGTTTTTTCTTTTCATTTTTTTCTGCCTGTCTGTGTTTTGTTGTTTTTTTTAAACCAGAGTGATTGATTTGATTTGGGATAAAATCCCTCTGTGTGTGTGTGTGTGTGTGTGTGTGTGTGTGTGTGTGTGTGTGTGTGTGTGTGTGTGTGTGTGTACTCTTTAGATGAGATCTCTGGAAGTGAGATGGAGACTGAGGATATAGTGTCAGCATTACAAGATCTGACAGAGACCATTGAACAATTGCTGTCAGAGGCAAAAGCTGCTGTGAAAGGTATTCTCCTTTTTTACCATTTAAAAGAATGTGATAAAATAGATATTCTTGTCTCACAAACCAGTTATGCAAAAACAACTTTTTTTTTGTTCGTGCCTGTTTTTTCTGTTTTGTCTTAACTTCCTCTTGTTTCTTTTGTATGTTTTATATTCCATGACATGGGAGTTGTCCTTGTACATGTGTCCACAATAAGAGAAACCTGACATTTTGAGTATATTGGAAAGTGTATAGTTTATATTATTACTATTATTATTCAAAAGAAAAAGCATGTAAATTGCATTATCATATGTACAATAACATTTTTTGCTTTACAACTGAAGATTTATTAGTAATGAACATGTATGCTTCTGTACTTATTAGCATGACTATGAATATTTCAAAGTTTAATTAACACCATACGTTTTACAGTTTAGCTTTTCTCGATTTATTTAGCCAAGTTTCTGTGGTGAAAAGAACAACAACAAAGAAACACTTAGAAACACCACTGATATGTCCTCATTGATATAGATCTATATATATACTTTGTACGGTCTTAACTGGAAATCAGATCTCATCTCAAAGATTTTAATTTGATATTACACAATTGTATAGTTTTTATCACAGTAATCTATGTGTTTGAGAAAAACCAATTTGTCTTTTTGTGTTGTTTTTCTCCCCTCCCCCTTCCCATCTGTCTGTCTGTCTCCAAATGTCTTTGTCTCTCTGTTTCTGTCTCTTTCTCTGTCTCTCTCTGCCTCTCTCTGTCTCTGTCTCTTTCCTGCAACAAATATTTGCACTTCATGATCATTTTTTTTATCATCATCACAGCAGCAGCAGCAGCATCATCATCATCATCATCATCATCATCATCATCATCATCATCATCATCATCATCATCATCATCATCATCATCACTACAATTGCTAAGAGTACTAGTACTACTGCTATCACTATTGCTGCCACTAGTTATTTCTGTCTTTCTGAATGCTCACTCACTGCAGTACTGCTTACCACAACACTTCCAGTGATGAATGTATGATATTGTAGTGGGCACTTCCATGGAGCAGTGAATGGTCTAAAAAGGGAAACAACTCTTGCATAGGTGAAAAGTCTGGCATTGGCCAGCCAATATGTAGCTTCCCATAGCAGTGGTCATCGTCCTCATGTGCCCTGTGCATGGCCACCCAGCAAGTCTGTCCAATATTTTCTCCCTGGGTCTGCCTTATGTTCTCTTTTGCTTTGGCTGGCCCTGATTTATCTTGGGAAAATTCGATGGTGTTTTTCCGTTGCTTTCAATAGCAGTGGTAACAAGTCTATATTAAATCAGGTGGTATGTCTGCATTTATCCACACGTGGGTGTGATGTAAGCTTTGAAGCAATAAATAAATCAGTAAATAGATAAATGAATAAATAAATAAATGAATAAATAAAAAACAAACAACAAACAAAAACCCCCCCCCCAAAAAAACAAAACAAAACAACAACAACAAAAAAGCAAGCAAACAAAGAAACAACAACAACAACAACAAGACAAAACAACAACATTAAAACAAAAAACGATGGCTCCTGTTTGTCTCTTGTGGATGAAACAGTGATACTTAGGATTCTTCCTTGCACCAACAAACACCAAAAGTCACTCTTTGCTTTATCAGTCAGTATGTAGAGTACCATAATTGTGAATTACACTGTATGTGTGGGATATCAGTTTTGTCTCTGTCTGGGGGCTTGTTTTAAACCCTTTGACTCATGCACCTTGTCTGCCAGCATCCTGCATTGCCAACCATGCTAGCAGGAAGCTGGTGGGTGGGGGTGAAGGAGTCAAAGGGTTAAGCTTTTGCAGTTGGTGGATAGGGTGTGGAGTCAAAGGGTTAACCATGCTTAAGTGCACTGATGAATGTATTGCATATTAAATGTAATCAATGATTTGTTTTTATTTAAAGAGCACAGATAACTCTTTCGATTAACACATAGTTCTGTGTTTTATGTTAATTAATTTACTCTGTGGAATATGCTAAAAATTCTGCAAAAATGGTTTGCACATAGCTGAGTTGAGATTGTCAGTCAAAGCGTCCATCAACATTGAGTTAATATTCATGATGACTGTTTTCATTTCTCTTTCTCTTACCTTATTCTGTCGCAATCTTTTTGTCTTTATGGCTCTTGTCTTTCTTTCCTTTAATCATTCTTTCTTTTTTTCTTTGTGCAGAATCGGTGGAACAGTTTATTGAGAAGAAGATAGTTAAATTGTTTCGTCTGGCATCTGCCTACAAGAATGTCTTTCAAAGGTCAGTTTAACAAGAGATTCAAAAGCGTTTTGCTTTTGTTTTGCCGCAACTAGTTTTTGTGAATATTGTATGGACATGGACAGACAGACAGACAGGTAGGCAGGCAGGTAGACAGACTGAACCACCTCATGAACAAGCACTTCCAGTTTGTACCATCCCCCTTGTGCCTATTCTCCAGGACTGCAAGAGCTATTGGTCACTGAGGGAGGAGATCTGGATGACAGCCTTGAGCTTGCAGAAGAAGCTGTACAGACTGTGGACGTGCTGTAGAAGACGACTTATTTCATCCTGGAGATTAAACTCCATGTGTGATGGCAAACAACAAGAACATAGAAAAGATACAAAATAATCATGGCACAAGCCTCAAGCCTCAAGCCTCAAGCCTGCACATTAGCCCTATGTACTGGCAAGGTCTTGAGGTTCATTTCTAGCATATGGGTTTTGAATTTCTTTGTATCAATTTGGTACTGAAACCACTTTGGTTATATTGTAGTGAAATATACATCTGTATATCTCCATCTGTAATATTCCATTGATGAAAACAAAAGGGGATGGAGGAGAGTAGATCAAAACGTACAGTTCACCAGTATGAACTGTTTGCGCGAACTCTGTACGTAACTGTATCTTAAAAATTCGTCACTAGGCAACATGATACATGGTCCCAAGCTACTTACCAACATGATTTATCGTTTTCATCACCTCAGTTCCCTGAACCTATCTTCCATCCTAAAAACAAACAACAAAACCCTCATATACTCTGCCCACCACATTCTTCCTTGCTGTCCCTCAAATTGACTTTTCCATTTCTTTAATTTTCATTAATGTCTGATTCAGGAAAAGTCCAAACACTTTCCATTTCATCCTATAGGAGTCTTTGCAGTGTTACTTTTGAGACAGTAATAGTATTTATATGATTCATGACGCCTCTTGTTCTTCTTTTCATGGTGAATTTTTGGCCACTTCCTCTAAATATTCCTTTTAGAGGACTGGTCTTCTGTCCCATATGAGACCCACACCAAGCACTAAAACTGTTGTGCCTTCTCATCCATTGGGTCAACATCAAAGTCCATCAACATCACCAATACCGGCATTAGAAAAACGTTTCTATCTCATTTTCTGTGCCACTTCAGTAGAGACAGAATCCAAGATACTTTTTCACAATGCCATGATAGTGCTTAAAATCATGATGCTACAGAGTTCTGTACTGGATCGAGACTGCGTGACAGGGCTGTACTCTACATCCTCTCATGATATATCCTGGCACAAGGCATGTACAAGGTTCAAGAGATACAAACATTTTCAGTGTTGGTCAGGAAATTTGAGCAACATCCTCAGTGATACATCTGTGAAGCAGATGAAAAACTCAACTGTGTGATCCTGATCTTCCCAGTGAGTTTTTGGCATCCATTATTAAGATTTATTGTAAAATTGTAACTCATTGTTAGCCAGTCTTAGGAATTCTTACGTCTGCAAGTGTGATGTTGGTCATGCCTGCACAGCAGGACACTCAAAAACACATTGTGTTTTATGGTTTGGAGCCATTTGTTTAAAAAGAGATTCATTGCGCTCAGAGAATTTTTCATATGCTCCACCAGAATGGAATTATCTGCAGGTTGCCGGAACTAACTCAGAATCTGTGCGCTTCTTCTTCTCATCCTCCCTTATCAATATGAGTCATTGGGGTGCTGCACTAACAAAATGTTCACTAGATTCTTCCAGCTCTGTTGGTTGTGTGCCAAAGCCTGCTTCTCTGCAGATTGTTTCTCTGTCCATTGTTTCTCTGTCCATTCCGCAACGTTGTCATTCCATCATTTTTTTCTGTCTTCCCCTCCATCTCCTTCCCTTGACAGTTTCGTAGAGGATTGATTTAGCAAGGCTGTTGGATTTTATTTAGATGGCCATACCAATGTAATTTTCTTTTGTTAAGTTTAGTCAGCAGATCTTCATATGGTTTAGTGTGTTGCTTGATGATTTGGCACACTTGTTCATGGTGATGTTATCAATGTATTTGATGTTTAGTATGTTGCAATACCACCTGTTTCCACAAATAAGAAGAGAATCTGCTAGCAGATATTTGACAGGTTTCTGGATGCTGAGCTTAAAACGTGTGCACTGGGAAACACTTAAAATAGGGAGTGAGGGATGGGGGTGGGGGTGGGGTAGTGTGATCTGTGAAACATTAGTATTATTACTATTGTTTTGTTGTTGTTGATATTGTTATGTATAATGTGTAAGAAAGGGTTATGCAGTTGTGTTCTTTATTACTTTTTTTTTAATTCCAGGCTTGAAGTGCAAACTAAAGAAGACCTAGAAAGGAAGATTCAACATGTCTACAGGTAATGTATTTACAAACAAAATGAGTATGCAAAGCTTGTTTATTTTGAGATACTTTTTTTTTTTTTGATAAAAGGATACCAAGAACAAGAGAGGGGATGTGGGGGGGGGGGATGATATGTCACATAGTGTTGTTTGTAAAGCTTTGTTTTCAAGACTAAAGGGCGACACTTAAGCATATTGAATGCAGATAAAGAAATAGAGAGTGTGAGAGTGATTTTTACTATTTAAATGAAATGAAATGAATAATGCATGTGAAAAAAAGCATGCAGTGGAGAGACATTGACAATTATTCTGTTGTTGTAAGAAATATCCATGAAATCTCATTTGGATTGTCTGTGGAAATAAAATCAATTTTTTGAAAAAAGACTTGCATTTGAATCTGGCAAACATTTTGACTGAAACTAATGCTAGTTAAAAGTGGATGATAACATGCATTTGTACAGAATTCATTTTACTAATGGGAACTTCTGAATAAATTTGTTTATTTTGTTTTACTGTGTTCTACTTTTAGACATTCAAAAGTGCAAGAGGCATATGATGACTGTAAAGCTCTGGAGGTAATTCAGAATTCGAGTAAAGCACAGTCTTTCTCTCTTCTCTCTTCTCTTTTCTTTTTTCTTTTTTTGTTCTTGTCTTTCTTTCAATGTTCCTTTTTTTCATTCTAGTTTCCTCCTTTTTATGTTTTCTTCGAAAGTTTGTTTTTTCATCTTAGTCTTTTGGTTTAGGAGTGAAGAAACCAAAGATATATATGCTTATAGTGTGAAGACAAAGATGGTGGTAGATGATGCTGTTGCTGTTCTGTACAGTTTTAGTCATTTTTGCTGTGATATATCATTATAGTGTATGAGACATTGTCAGGTCGCAGTCGTCTGGGTGCTGACTTTGTTCTTGCTAAGCCTTGACTGGGATTATCGTTTTGGAACCAAGGTTTTTTGTGGCCCACATGGTTGCCTTGGTTACAGGTGGATTTTCTGGGTTGCTCTCTCTTTCATGGTCTCACCTGTCTCACCTGTCGGCGTCACCGGGAACAGTGTTGGCCGCTGCACATGATGTCCTCACAAGTTGCCTCCAGCACTCTCGATCTTGGCTAAGTCTGACCACCTCCTGGAGTTTCTTGCCACTGATGTTTGTGATGTTTCTAGCAAGTGATGCAGGTGGCCGTCCTCTGTTTCTCTTTCCTTCCACTTTACCTTGGAGGACAGTGGACATCAAGTCTGTTCTCTCATTACGGATTGCGTGTCCAACATATTTCAGTTTCCTCCGTTGTATGAGTACTAGAAGCTTGCGTGTA
This sequence comes from Monoplex corrugatus, assembly GCA_030674185.1. Taxonomy (NCBI): domain Eukaryota; kingdom Metazoa; phylum Mollusca; class Gastropoda; order Littorinimorpha; family Ranellidae; genus Monoplex; species Monoplex corrugatus. The sequence continues at coordinate 35,827,276 of JAPXFY010000012.1, read as the reverse complement.
GTACCCAACTCATTCAGTATGCTTTCATTTGAGCGCCTATCCGTCCATTTGACCCTCAGCAGTCTTCGGTAAAACCACAGCTCTGCTGCTTCCACTCGTCTTTCATCCTCTTTCTTCATTGTCCATGCCTCGCAGCCGTATAACATCACTGGCCAGACAAGACATTTTAAGAGTTTTATCTTAAGGTCTGCTGTTATGCTGTGGTCTTTCCAAATATTGTTCAATTGAACCATACTGTTCTTGGCCATTCCAATTCTCATCTTTATGTCTTTTGAGCATGTTCCATCGTGTGTCTTGACTGAACCTAAATATCTAAAGTCCTTGACATTTTCTAGAGGGACTTGGTTTAGCATGATCTGGTCCTGTCTAGTGTTATATTTGCCTGCAACATGCATAACCTTTGTCTTCTTTGAATTTAAGTCCAGCCCAGCTGCCTTTCCAACCCGGTCTACCCTGTACAGGATCCTCCTAGAGCCTGTAATGTTGTCTGCCAGTAATCCTGTGTCATCTGCGTAGCGTAAATTTGACAGGTTTCTACCACCAATATTTACTCCCATGTCTTCTATGTCTGCTTCTCTCATGATATGTTCAGTGTATATGCTGAAGAGATGTGGAGACAGGATGCAACCTTGCCTTACCCCTTTAGTGATGTTAAAAAATTTGCAGTTTTGATTATTCCATCTGATTGTTGCTTTTTGATCATTATATAATGAAGCTATGAGGGAAACCAGATGTCTTGGAAAACCCATTTTGATCATGAAGTGGAAAAGACTTTGGTGAATCACGCTATCAAATGCTTTGCTGTAGTCAATGAAAACGATGAACATCTCTTGGTCTGTGTTTCTAATCTTTTCTATCAATATCTGGAGTACAAACAGCATATCTATTGTTCCCCTGTTTTTCCTATAGCCTGCCTGACAGTCGGATAGCTCTTCCTCTACTTTTGGCTTTAACCTGTTTAAAATTATTATCAGCAGTATTTTACTGGCATGACTGATCAGTGCAATTGTTCTATAATTGTTGCAGTCTTTGACATTTCCACTCTTATGTAACATGACAAATTCTTGGAGCTTCCAGTCTGTAGGCCACTGACAAGTCTTCCATATCTTGCAGCATAAGTGATGCATTACTTTGAGTCCACCATCACCTGAGTGTTTCAACAACTCTCCAGGAATATTGTCAAGACCAGGAGACTTTCTGCATTTTAGATCTTTAATGGCAGATTCAACTTCGCTGAGCAGAGGTTCAGGTTCCGTATCTCCAGGGATCAATTCCAAATTTGGCTCTAAATTATTTTCATGGCTGTCAGGCTTGCCAAAAAGTGATGTGCCATATTCGTTCCACCTATCCAAGACATCATCTGGTTCAGTCAGAGTGTGACCATCCTTGTTGTTGATGCATTGGTTTGTTGCTTTGAAATTTGTTTTTTTCACTTTTTTTATTTGTTTGAAGAGCTCCCTCGACTTCCTGTTTTCGTTGTGTTCATTGATTTTACTGCATTCTTGTGCCAGCCAATTTGCTTTGTCTCTTCTGACTTTACTTTTTATTTCCCTTTTCAGTGCTGAGTATTTTTCCCGCTCTCCCTGCTTTCGAGCTTGACTTTTCTTTTCTGCCAGATCTATCACTTCCTGACTTATGTAGGGCTTAGCTTTTTTCCTTTTTTCTTCTTTTCCTAGTTTTTCTTCAGAGATTTTGGTCAGTGTGTTTTTTATGTCTGTCCAGATTTCATCAGGATATGAGTCATTTTCATCCCAAACTTCAAGTAACTTTAAGAAACGATTACTTGTTTCTATACTGAATTCTAACGCCAGCTCAGGGTTTTCTAATTTTGATATGTCGAACTTTGGCGTAGTTTTGGTTTTAGGCTTCTTCAATATTTTCATTCTTAATTTGGTTGTCACAAGAATGTGATCCGTGTCGCAGTCTGTTCCAGGCTTTGTTTTTGCATTGAGGACAGTTGATTTCCAGGATCTGTCAATGATAATATAATCAATCTGATTACGACACCTGTCTCCTGGAGAGATCCATGTGTATCTTCTGCGCAGTGGTTGTTGGAAAAAAGTATTTGTGATGTTCATCTCATTTGCCTGACAAAACAGAGCCAGCATGTCACCTCTCTCATTTCGTTCTCCTAAACCATATGGTCCTATTCCACATTCTGTGTCAGCCCCCTCTCCAACTTTAGCGTTGAAGTCACCATCACAATGCATATTTCCTTTTTGGGAATTTTGTCTCTGATAGTTTGGAGGTCATTGTAAAAATTTTCTATTTCTTCTTCTGAGCTAGTGGATGTTGGAGCATAAGCTTGAACTATGTTCAAAACAGCATATTTGGTATTTATTTTGACAGTGAGAAATCTGTCATTAATTGGATTATAGCTTTTCAGAGCTCCAGCATGCTTTTTGTCCAGCACAATTGCTACTCCTCTTGAGCCACCTTTTTCATTTCCACTATATACAACTGTATGCTCTCCTACAGTAAAAAGTCCCTGCCCACTCCATCTAACCTCACAGAGCCCTGTTATGTTCATCTTGCTCCTTTCTAATTCTTTGACTAGTAGGTAGAGCTTTCCTAATTCTAACATAGTCTGTACATTCCATGTCCCTATATTCAAATCCTTTTTTTGCATTTTTTTCTTTTTGTGATTTTGCATTTTTGAGGAGTTTCTACATGTCCGCTTCCAATAACCTCCGTCGGGTAATCCATTACCGTCATCACAGCTACCTTTCACAGACACGGACTCTCCCTCCCCAGTAGCCATTGAGTTCAGGTCCCCCCTGGGGGACTCAGAGGACACAGAACTATAACGTTTTCCATTTTGTAAGTTCATCATATGCAATGATTAGCAAAAGTACAAGCAAGTAGTTTGCGGGTGCCTTCTTGCCGCGCAGTGCACTTACAGTGCTGAGATCCTGACCATTGTTCCTTCGAAGAAATCATCTGCTCACGACATTGAAAAAGAAGCCATATATGAAAAGTGTATCTTCTTTACCCTCTTTTTCACCCATCCCCTGCTGCCAGGACTTGTTTGTATGCACCCCTTAGTCTGGCCCCTCCCCCAGCGACCTGTCCGGCTTGCTTGAAGCTGCCAGGGCCCACGAAGTCCCCGCCGGCATAGCTCCTGGGATCGTAAGGACACACAAGCTCCCCCGCCACAACAAGGCTGATGCAATTGGAGGGAGTCATGGTCATGGTCAAGGGAGTCTAATTTCTGTTTGGGAAATATTTTCTCAGTAGGGCTTGTTTCCCTTGCTGCTGCTTTTTTTGTGTGTGTGTCTGTAGGCCTGTGTTCCAAGGGGCGAGTCACTCTCTGTTTCTGTTGGACCTGTGAATCATGCTTTTCAGGTGGATTCAGTGGATTGTGAGGCCAATCTGAGTTCAGGTCTGATTCTGAGTTTTCATTATACTGACTTGGAAATTTCTAGTCAGTCGGTCGAATATCTGTGTTGCTGGAAGGGTGTTGGTCCCTTTCCTCCGAGATAACCTGGTTACCTGGTAACAGGTTATAAGTGAACTTATGATTTAACTTGGGTTCACTTTCGAGATATTTCTATATCTTCTATGTTCACCCCGTAGACCAGGTAAGTGAACTTGGCAAGGGTGATGTGTCATTTGTACCCGTTTGTGCTGTTTCCGTGCTGTCAAAATCTCTGTGTCATCTTGAGGAGCAGACAAGAATTCTGGTGGAGACCAGTGCAGTTTCTGCGACTCTGTTGAAGAAGTGATTCGCCCTTTTGGACAAGCCCCCTTTGACCAGCTTCTTTTCTGGGACCAGTCCCGGGTTACCAGTCCTGTATCGTGTTCTTTGCATGCTGTTATTCCAGCAGTCGGATTTGAAAACCTTTGCCATGCAACCTCTACAGCACAGAATCCACTCTCAACTACCTTTCATCAGATCTCCATGAGAAGCACTGGCGACTCAGGGTGACTGCAGTTGGCTACGACGTGTGTGAGGAGTGAAGTCCTTTGGTCCCTCTTTGAGCTCCATGAGAAGAGTTACCAATTACACGGGTGGGATCAGGGATTTTCGTCCTTGCACATCTTGCTGAGTTGCTGCAGTTCCTGGCCGTTGGCATTCAGTCAAATATTGGCCTAGGAGAGTGTAGTGGCGTCTGTGGACCTAATGTGTGTGTGCGTTGTTATGGGTATTGGGATTGTTTCCTTCGTGTATTCATAGCCTTTTGTCAGGGCTAAGTTTAATCATTTGCCTTGCCTTGGGCAACGTGATGGTTACTTATACCTGATTTAAAATCCACTTCGATTGAGAGTCTAACAAAACTTTTGGGTAACGAAATTGTTACCTCCGTGTATTCATAAGCTTTTGTCAGGGCTAAGTTTAATCATTTACCTTGCCTTGTGCAATGTGATGGTTACTTATACCTGACTTCAAGTTTATTTCGATTGACAGTTCAACAAAGTTTCAAGGGTTTATGTTTTGTTTGTTTTTTTTTGTTTTTTTTTTAATGATTGAAAGTGCCCTTATCTCTTTGAGATGCCCCGTGTATGATTTTGTGTGTATTTCTCGAAGATACCCCTGGATGACTTTGTGTACAATGTATCTGTTTGTATTGCACCGTGGATGACTTTTTGTGTAACGTATCTGTTTGAGTTGCACCGGGAATGACTTTTTGTGCAACGTATCTGTTTGAGTTGCACCGTAGATGACTTTTTGTGCAACGTATCTGTTTGAGTTGCACCATGAATGATTTTGTTGTTGTTGTGTGTATGTGTCTAGTGGATAATTTTGTTTAAGATATATGTTCATGTAATTGTGAACTCCTGTATTGTTGGATGACAGCAATTAAATATGGGTGAATGAAAAGATAGTTGTTTGTTTGACCATTACTGTGCGTTGAGGTGATAAGTAATTAGGTCTGTAAATTCTGTCTATCCCTCTTAGAAAGATCAGGTCTTAGCGAGCCTGACAGACATCTTGTCAGGACTGTAATCCTTTTCTGCTACTGAAAATAACTACCATCATATATCTCAGTTCCCCCAGGGGAATGCCATGGACTCTTCCAGTATAAATAGTATCCCTACAGTTCGGAAATTCTGTGCTAAAAATTTCGTCTTTTCTGTCACTGTCTTTGTTTCTATCTTGTTTCTTTGCTTTCTGTTATTTCATATCATTTAATGCCTTGCTGGTCCATTCATCTGTGTGTGTTCTATAAAACCTTACATATTTTCTGTTAGGATTGATAATTGGGTTCATGTATTCACTGCATTTTTGGCTCTAAGTAAATGTGATGTGCACAAATAGTTTTAGATAATTCAGATCAGTTTTATATATGTTTTGGTGTACTTAACTGTGTTTATGCATTTGTATTCAGATTTGTTTTTTTTAAACCCCCTGGTGATAAATTGGATGGAGTGGTCAGTGCCAGAGACATATCCTTAGATTATGTGCTTGAATGCATCAACATGTGTATTTTCTTTTTTTCCAGTTTTTTTTTCAGTGTCAATGAGGCATGTGTGGTTTGAGATGGTTATAGCCCTGATATGGCTCTGTGTTATCAACTGGACTTTAAACAATGCTAATAACAACAACAACAATAATAATAATAATAATAATAATAATTATAATAATAATAATAATAATAATAATAATAATAATAATAATAATGATAATAATAATAATAGTAATAATAATAATAATAATGATGACAATAATAACAATAATAATAATAAATAGTAATAGTGTATCTCAGTAACAACTAAGTATAGACACCTGGTACATTGGCTAGTCAGTGTAAAAAAGAATCTCAGTTGCATGCGAATTCGCATGGTTACAACATATGAGATTTAACTGACAGGTTCTAATTCTAACCATTCCATGGAGCCTATTCTGTCCCTCTTCACCATTGTCACAAAACTTCTTTCTTGAGCTTGCAAATAAGCTGCATCTAGGGAGTGTTGTTGCTAGTTTTAGAGAATAACATTTACACAGTGTTAATGACCATTTTACCTTGGGCACATTTTCATTCAAAAAGATATCAAAACTTATAATATGCAGTTGTTGAAGAATATTTTATTATGTGCAGTTAGTGCATTCATTGTAGTAACACCTGGCAAGGGTGTCCATCCATTATTGAGAGACACAACAATAAACAATCCAAACAAAAATTTTAGATGGCTATAATGAATTTGAACCTCAAACTGTTAACTGGTGATCACTAGCGCTAAAAACAAGGCAGTGTGATTGTTGTATCTTTCATAGTATATAACTGTCTTAGTATGATTTTTGTTCTTTAATATAGAGTTTGTACTAAAATTACTTGGAGGGTATGAGTTTATGAAAAATGGGTAACTGCTGTAACCTGTGTGTGTGTGCTTTCACCCCCTCCATATTTGTTTATTTGTTTTACTG
>JAPXFY010000012.1:35805909-35815909 GCA_030674185.1 Monoplex corrugatus | reverse complement strand
CACACACACACACCACACACACACACAACACACACACACACACACACACACACACACACACACACACACACACACACACACACACATGCATGGCCACAAATGGGGAGAAAAGAATAAAAGCAATAAAAGCAAGAATAAAACCAATGGAAAACCACAGAGAGCACATCATATACAATTATATATTAAAACAAAGTGATTCCCCTCCGAGCGGAGACAGGCTGCAGAGGGGGGTTGAGTGAGGTTAGGATTTTATGCAGAGGAGAAAAGGTGAGTTTTGAGAGCGGACTTGAAGGAGGCAAAAGTAGGTTGCTGACGGACTGAGAGAGGAAGTTTGTTCCAGGAGAGTGGACCAGAAACAGAGAAGGCTCGTGGACCATAGATATTGAGCTTAGTGCGTGGAAAGCGAAAAGTCAGAGGATCGGAGGCAGAGCGGAGGGTACGTGAGGGAACATAGATCTCAAGTAGGCTTGACAGGTAATCGGGGGCTGCGTTATTGAGGCTTTTGTAGCACATGGTGTCTAGTTTGTACTGTATGCGCTTTGATACAGGGAGCCAGTGAAGTTGTGCCAGGAGAGGAGATATGTGGTCAGCTTTTTTCTTTTTGAGTACAAGGCGTACAGCATTGTTTTGAATGCGCTGTAGGATGTGAATGGTGGAGGCAGGAAGACCAGACAGGAGTGAATTGCAATAGTCAATGCGAGACATTATGAAGGAGAGAACGAGTTTTGCAGTTGTTTCGACAGAGAGATACTTCCTGATCAGGCTTATACGATGGAGATGATAGTAGCAGGATCTGGCAGTTTGAGAAACAAAGTTGTTCATGGACAGGGTAGAGTCAATGCAGACACCAAGGTTTTTAGCTGAATCAGAAATTGGGACTGATGTGTTACATAATGGGAGAGAAAGAGGAGGCAGCTGGGAAAGTTTCTGACGGGTGCCAATGAGGATAGCTTCTGTCTTGTCGTCATTAAGCTGAAGTCTATTGTGTGTCATCCAGTTCTTAATGTCCGAGTAACACTCAGTGGTGCGAGTCAACAGGCGCTGTATATTATCAGGTGAGTCACTGTCTTGAAGTTGGGTGTCATCAGCATAGAAGTGGTGTTTTATAGAGTGGGAGTTGATGATGGTGGACAGGGGGGAGGTATAAAGAGTGAAAAGAACAGGGCCAAGGACAGATCCTTGTGGAACACCACAGGTCAGGTATGCAGGTTGAGAGTAAGTGCCATTGATGAGAACAGTTTGTTTTCTGTTTGATAAATACGAAGTGAAAAAGGAGAGAGCAATGTCAGAGATGCCAAAAGTATGATGAAGTCTAGAAAGGAGAATACCATGGTCAATGGTATCGAAGGCTGCAGACAGATCAAGGAGTGTGAGGAGAGAGACTTTGCCAGTATCAGTTGCAAGGAGGAGATTGTTGAGAATGTGTAGTAGGGCAGTTTCAGTGCTATGGCACTGGCGGTAGGCTGACTGGAAAGGATTGAAGAGATTGTTGGCAGACAGGTGAGAGTTCAGCTGGTTGAGGACGACCTTTTCAAGGAGTTTTGACAAGAAAGAGAGATTAGAGATAGGCCTGTAATTTTTCAGTTCATTTGGGTCTAAATTGTGTTTCTTGAGGAGAGGGTGAACAATAGCAGACTTGAAAGAATCTGGGACAGTTCCAGTTTGAAAAGAAGTGTTGATGATGTCAGTGATGAATGGGAGGAGAGTAGGGAGACAATCGGAGTAGAGAGAACCTGGAAGAGGATCCAGTTCGCAGGTTTTGAACGACATGGATCTGATTGTGTTGAAAATTTCTTCTTGTGAGACTGGGGTAAAAGTAGTGAGAGGTGTGCCAGAGAAGGAAGGGTCAGGTGGGCATGGTTGACAGGGTGTCCTGTCAAGCCTGTCACGAAGAGTTTGTATTTTGGTGGTGAAATACTTAGAGAATACAGATGGGAGTTCTTCATTTGTATGTTTTGTTGGGAGAGGTAAGTCTTTTCATGTGCCAAGGAGATGATTCATGGTTGTAAAGAGTTCTTTTGAAGAAGAGGCATTCAGGATTTTGGTTTGGAAATAGCTTGTTTTTGCAGATGCAATGAGGGTGGATACTTTTGTTTTAGAGGCTTGGAAAAGTTGCCTGTGTACAGTGAGTTTGGATTTGCGCCAGCGGCGCTCTGCTCTGCGGCAGGCACATTTTGCACAGGCAATCTCATGAGTGAGCCAGGGGGTAGGGGGGCGGTCAGGTAAAAGACGGGTTGTGGCTGGAGCATGAGTGTCCAGAAGATGGTGGAGAGTAGTATAGAATTCATCGGCAAGGTTATGTGACTTTTCAGAAAGGAGACGGGAGGCATCAGATGAAAATGTGGAGAGGTCGATAGATTTGAGATTGTGTCGAGTCACTGTGCGCATGGTACGGGAAGGAGGAGAAATGTCAAGAGAACAGAGAATTGCAGAGTGGTCAGATGGAAGGGCTGAAGTTAGACGGGTAGAAAGAACTAAGCAGTTGTTAGTAGCTGAATTGTGGTGATCACGAGAAATGATCCAGTCAAGAATGTGACCTTTTTGATGGGTTGGTTCAGAAATGTGTTGAGTCATATTGTGATTGGACAGAGAGTTGATGATATGTCTTGTGTCATAACGGTGAGTGTTGTCATAGTGGACATTGATGTCACCTAGAATGATGAGATTTCCAGGTAAGAGGCAGTAGTGGTCAAGCAGTTGGTCAAAGTCAGAGAGAAACGTGGATGTGGTGAGTTTGTTGGCAGAGCTAGGTGGAGGTCGATAGACACAGGAGAAGGTGATGGGGTGAGGGGTGGATTGGAAGATACTTCAACGTGCTCGAAAGAAGGATGGGAGAAAGGCAGAGACTGCGAGAAAGATAGGCGGGAATGGAGTGAGTCGTTGTAGAGGATGGCGATACCGCCACCTCGAGATGAGCGATGGAAAGAAGCAAGCCTGTAACCACTCGGAGTGAGGCTAGCATGTATAGGTTCATGACCAAGGGGGTTAAGCCATGTCTCTGTGATAAAAGCAATGTCAACGTGCTCATCAGCGATAAAATCGGCAATGACTTCGGCTTTGCCATCTTTGCATGTTGATTGAGCGTTAAAAAGGCATAGTTTAAGTTTATCACAGTCATATGGCGGCGGCCGAGGTGGCGAAGAAGGCGGCACCGACGGGACAAAAGACGAAGGCGACACCAGCGGGGCAGAAGACGAAGGCAGCAACGATGGAACAGAAGAAGAAGACAAAGGTAGCACCGGCGGGACAGAAGACGAGGGCAGCGCCGGCGGGACAGAAGACGAAGGCAGCACCGGCGGGACAGAAGGCGAAGGCGGCACCACCAGGACAGAAGGCGAAGGCGAAGATGGCAGAGGAGGAGACGAAGCCCGCAGCAGCGAGGTCGAAGGCAGGGGCAGTGGAGGAGACAAAGAAGCAGAAAAAGAAAAGTGGCGTCGGGCTGGCACAGCAGGAGGCAGGTTGTGCCAAAGTCGGTGGAGACGTCCACCACGACAGGATCGCGCAGTGCGGGGCTTGCTACACAGCCCCAATGTATGTATGCGCTGGTAGACGCCTCCACCGAGGTAGCATTTGCTGTGTTTAAAAAGTGTCAGTCCAATTTGTTTAAGGACGGACGGATCCATAATTGAGAGCCAGTCAGGAGAGGATGATGTTTGCAGAGAACAACGAAGGTTTGGGAGCTGTAGCGTTGGGCGAACACAGTAGGCTAAAATGTTAACACAGTTCACAGGTTAAATGTCCGACCTGAACGGCAGAATTAAAATGACGAAAAGTAGGCATACGAAACTCTAAAATCAGATTATCCGGTAAAATATTCAAAATTTAAAAAAAAATATTTACATCACCATTTGTCGGGACCCAAGAGGAATAAACTGATATAAAATTCAATGTACAAAAACAAATAGAACCACGATAAAATCACTGTAAAATACCACACACACTATTGCTGCCTGCTGGCGCGACATCTACTCACTGTGGAGCATGTCTGCTGCTCCAGCTGTCCAGTGCTACTGTGGTCTTCCAGAAATGTACTTCTGCAAAATACTTGAGTCTCAGGTTATAATGGCTCACTATAGCATCACATTGTCCATCCTCAGGGACCATCATGTAATTTAACAAAGAACTACATGAACAAATGAAGAAACAAACATTGAAGGAAAAAATATCCACAGGCTATAGTCTTTCTTTCTATTATTTTTCATGTTGAAAAAATTTTGAAGCTAATTTGTTTCCAAAAGTTTTTTTCCATAGTCCCTGTTGACTAGCTGTAAAGAGAATAGATGACTGCAAAAACAAAGTGGACACAAAAGTATTGTTGATTGGACAGAACTATGCGACGTTTCTAGAAACACGATGAATCTGCATTATCAGTGGCATTGTCATGTGCGGATGAATGTCCTTTACTGTATGACAGGTCTGGAGTGTGTCCTGTATGGTGTACTATGGGGAACAGATGTGTGCAGGCAAGAAACTGCCCACCCCATATGAAAATGTCCATGATGATGTCAACCAGGTGAATCATTCAGACCTTGCTGGTTCTGTTCTTTTAATGAATGTAATAGGGCGAGTCAAGTTCAATAATGTGTAGTTACATGATCAGTTGCTCAAGTTTTTCGTCAGGTGCTCAAGTTTTGTGACAAGAATTGATGAAATAAAAAAAATAAATTTTTTTTATCCGTTGGCTTCAAGTGCTGTCTAAGTTGAGCAGTTTTATGGTCTCTTTCTCTGTGTGTGTTTTTTTTTCCTTGTTGTGTATTATCTCATGTAAAATTAAGCGTATTTGTTCAAAGCAAATTCAGTGCTGAGGAAGACATTAGGGACAGTGAGGAACAATCGACAAATTTAAAAATACTCAAAAAATGAAGCTTGTGAAGAAATCCATAGAGTTGATAAAAAAAAGCAAAGAAGAATTGGATGACAAAAGAAATTTTAGGCTTGATGGATGAATGTAGGAAGGTAAAGGGAAAAGAGGAAGAATACAAAATGATAGATAAAGAAATCCGGAATCAGTGCAATGACGCTAAGGAAGCTTATTGACCAGAAACAAAGTGCAAAGAAATAGAAGACCAAAGCAAAACAGATCCTAAGTTTATGTACAGAATCATTGAAGAAATTGCTCACAGGAACAACATATAGTGACATACACATCAACTTAAAATCAAAAGTTGGTACAATTATGGAAAAAGGCAAAATATTAGATAGATGGGGAGAGTACACTGAAGACCTTTCTGACATTGACTGAAAGGAGGAACACATCATAAGAAAGAACTTGGAAGGACCACCAGTAATGAAAGATGAAGATTGAGCACTGATGAAAAAGAAACAGGGAAAGCCCCAGGACCACACTGTTTTACTATAGAATGATTGAGGCTCTAGATGAATTTGGTATTGAAAAAGTAACAGTCCTCCTAAATGAAATTCATGACATTGAAAAATCCCTACAGAGATGTCAGAATCAATTTTCATTGCACTTCCAAAGAAAGCAGGGGATATAGAATACGAACTCCATTTTACAATCAGCTTGATGAGTCTTGTGATAAAGATTCTATCAAGAATAATCATGATGAGGACAAGGAATAGAATCAAAACAGAAATAGCAGAACAGTATGCATTTATTGAAGGGAAAAGAGCTGTCTATACTATATATTTCCCAAGAACTGTCATAGAAAGATCAGCTGATTTGAATAACAATTCATACCTATGATTTGTTGATTATACCAAATCATTTGATCAGGTAAGACATGAAGAATTGATCAACCAACTGGATGAGCTCATATTGATGGAAAAGGTCTGAGAATAATAAGGAATATGTATTGGGAACAAACAGCAGCAATGAGAGTGGAAAATAGACAAGCTGTTTTTAAGATATCAAAAGAGGGGTTAGACAGGGATACCTTCTGTCACTAGATTTGTTTTCACTTTACAGGAAAACTGTTATGAGAAACCTAGAAGAGTGCATTGGGATGAAGGTTGGAAGAAAAATGATAAACAAACTTTGTTAGCAATTGACATCGTTCAGATTGCAGAAAATGGAGCAGACCTACAGAATCTTGTGAATATAATAGAAATAAAATGCAGAAATAAAGGACTAGAGCTAAAAAAACTAAAGTCATGGTAATCAGTAAAAACAAAAAAATCCTGTCATGTAAAATAATAGCAAATGGCACAACATTGAGACAAGCTGATATGTGTAAATATCTGGGAAAAGTCATCTCACCAGGGTGGCAGATGCACATTAGAAATAGCCAGTAGAATTGGCCAAGCTAAAACAGTAATCAAAAAAATAAAAAAGATATCTTACCAACAAATGTCTATCAAGAGACATCAGGAAGAGAGATGTGAAGCCTGGACAATCAACAAGCAAGGTCAGAACAAAATTGAAAGAGCTGAAATGTGGTTTTTAAGAAGAATGTGAAGAGTTCCATTGACAGCAAAAAAACGAAAAACAAAAAAAACAAATGAAACAGTCTTGAAAGAAGCAAAGCGAACACTAAAAGAACGTTAATGAAGATTATGAAAAAACAAGCAACATTGATAGGACATTTAATGAGGCAAGAGAAGTTTGAGCACCTTGTCACAGCAGGGAAGCTAGAGGGAAAAAGTGTGCAAGGTAGACCCAGGTAGAAAATATTAGACAGTCTTGCAGAGTGGATGAGGACGGACAGGGTGGGAAATATACTTGCAGCAGCAAAAAATAGGTTTGTGTGAAGGGCCATGCAGCATGGCACATGGTGATGATGATAATGGTATTGTCTCGCTTGCTCATTCATTTGCTCTCTGTGTAGTATCAACTTTCTTCTGTTTTGAATCATAGTATTGTCAACATTGTGTTTCCAAGTTAACTGTAATATTATCATCATGCCCTTGAACGGGATTTTGATATTTCTTGAATAAAATTCAAATGTGACTTTGATTCTCTGTCTGTCTGTCTGTCGGTCTGTCTGTCTGTCTGTCTGTCGTCAGTCAGTCAGTCAGTCTGTCTGTCTGTCTCTGTCTGTCTGTCTGTCTGTCTGTCTGTCTGTCTCTCTCTCTCTCTCTCTCTCTCTCTCTCGCTCTCCCTCAGTGTGCTTGTTAGTTTGTGAGAAATTACGGTTCCTTTCAGAGAGCACATTTTTGTTATTGTGATGATTTGGATATATAAGCTTCTATTAATGCTAAGTGGCCATATGATGGCTAAATAACTTAAATTGCTGGTACTTTGTTATCAGATGGGTGGTGATTTCATCGTGTCCACAGAAGGGAAGCTGATTCTGTGTCACTGCAGTCAGGTTGCAACAGACAGACCTACCGTGGATGCCTTGCTCAATGCCTTGAAAACTCCTTAAGCATTATCAAAATGTCATGGTTTGTATTTATAGGTTTTGGTCATTTACTTGTCATAACCATCACCTCCTTTGGAGACGCACCCTAAAATGGCTACTGAAACTCTCGAGACGCACAGTTTTTGATACTTTTTATAAAATTATTGAGAATATCCAACGACAATTAACCTACCCTGTTATATATGTTTTAAAAGGTCAATGGTTAAACTCTGCTGTCAGTATAATCTTCCTTATTATAGTATACACATAGTCTTGGTGAAAAAACCCATAACATCTCCGCAGCTATAGCTGCGGAGCGTCACAGTCGAGACACGGAGCTACGCAGCTATAGCTGCAGAGTGTTGCCATCGAGTTAACCCTACGACTCCCGCACCCTATCCACCAGCTGCAAAAACTGGATAGGGTGAGGGAATCAAAGGGTTAAATTTTTACTTTGCTGGTATGGTTGACAATGCAGGATGCTGGAGGGCAGGGTGCAGGAGTCTAAAGGCTAAAGAAGTGTCTCAGTAAACTGACACATTCTTTATAAGCTTCCTCAGAACTAGATGATTGGTTTTGTAAAGAGGTCACATATACACACACATGTGCACTCACACATACATCTGCTAGAAAATTTACACCATGTCTACCATAATTAATGGCGTCTAATGTGAGATCGTTAATAAAACAAGAGAACAATGTAGGGCTGCATTCTTTTGGCTGAGATCAAATTGTAGTATCAGTTCTTATCAGCTTAATATCTTATATGAGAGAGAGAAAGAGAGAGAGAGAGGGGGGGAAAACCCTCAGTCTGCCAGTGTAAAGGACATAACTGTAACTACTCTTAAATGAGGATAAACAGGGAATAGCTGTTGTTTTCTATGGTCATAATAGCTTTTTGTCTGTGACTATAGTGGTTGTATTGATTTTTTTCCAGATTATCCTGTCAAGAACATCTTCTGGTCTACTCTGCACTGAGAAAAGGACAGGTGACGACAGCTGTGTAAACCTGTAGTAAAGGAAACAGTTTGTCTGATGTACAATCTTGTCTCAGCGTAGACAAGACCAAAGCTGTTTTGAATCAATAGTGGCAGGAAGATATGCCGGTGCAGAGGAAATGAATCTGAACTTGAACACATCATCTCTCAAGATTGTTCAATGCCCTTTTTGTTTCTATACATTTTAAAGAACTGTGCACTGAAGAGTTATCAGTTCAACTCCGTGGAAAGATCTGACTGAATTGGTTGAAAGGATGTATTGATTGTAGCCTTTATTCTATTAATCAATTTTTTCGCTCTTTTTTTCTTTCTTCTCTCTCTCTCTTTCTCTCTGTCTGTCTGTCTGTCTGTCTTTTAATGGGTTTGTGTGGGATGTCTGTACTTTTTGCTTTTTCCCCAATTTCTTTTAGTTTTCTTTTTCTTTTTTCTTTTGTAAAGTGACTCATATTTACCTTTTGTAAAGTAACTCATGTTTACCTTTTCTAAAGTGACTCATATTTTTTTTTCTAAAAGAGCAAATGTACTGTCATGTATTGAAAAATCAACAGCAAACAGGAGATTATAACGATAATATAATAATAATAATAATATTCATAATGATAATAATGATGATAATAATAATGACATTTTTAAGGCACCAAATCTTGATTCAAGAATCAAACCAAGGCGCGCACTCTCATCATTCACCAGAGCAATCACCCAACATCAACCAAACCTCCAGGGCACAAAACAGACACAAACTGGGAGGGGGAAGACAGAAGTGGAGTAGGCTGTCTGTGTGACCACTGACCCAAGCTGTCATCTTCCCTCTGTTTTACCCTCACACACACAAGATGCTGAGCTAGGGTATGTTCAAGTCTCTTCTGCAAATGCCTCTTGGCCCAATTATCATCTTTTCTGTCACGTACACACACTCACACACCACACTTTTCCAACATATTTTCTTTTTGTTTCTCTTCTCATTCCCATTACCTCTGTTACTCTTTTTTTTTCTTTCAGTCACACTCTGTCTTGCTGTCTTTCACACATTTTTCAACCAAGACTTCAGAATGGCAAGAAGACTAATTGGGCTTCAAGGGGAGGGAAGTGCGGGAAAAACTGTCACCAATATTTTTTTTATGCCAAGTGAAATTTTTTCCCTGTTCGTGCAGAATCAACTTCATTTTAATTTCAGATGAATTTTTTAAAATAAATTCTTGACTTCTTGGAAATAAAACAGCATACATAAAACATTTGCAAATTGTTTCCATACTTTTTTCACATTAGCAGTAAAAAGAAAATAATTATATTATGCCGATCCCTACATTGGTAGATTGTACACAAACATCCACTCTGTGATGTTGTGAAGTTCAGGTATTTAAATGTGGATCAGGACAGAACTAAATAGTCGTCTCTGTATATAGCTTTGGTGTGAGCTTGAAAAAGAAAAAGAAAAAGCTAGGCTAGCTTGAAATGAATAGGTGAAGTGGTAATCTCTTCTGTGTTACTTATGTGTAATCAGTAATGGACGTTTCTCTTCACATTCCAATTGGGATTAATCATTCATACATAGCGCTATTCTCCAAACTTGTTCAGACTCATGCCCATTACATACAGTCTGAGTACGGACAACTCAAGCCTTCATGTGAGCTGACCAGTTTCACTATGTTGTTACACAGTTTGCTTCCTTAACCCTTTCACTTCCTCATGCTCACCTTATCC
>JAPXFY010000012.1:35770909-35803409 GCA_030674185.1 Monoplex corrugatus | reverse complement strand
GGAGTTTTACCTCAGATGACAACACGTGTGCCAACCTTCAAATTCCTTACAGTATTCAGTGTTTAGTACTAACTCAATTGTCCTGCCAATAAAGAATTACTGTATTTGAAAAAGGTAGATTTTTGTATGTATCTTTTTATGTGTATGTTTTTTTCCTTTTCCTTTCTAATTTGCATTTTTTAAAATTTCCCTATCAAGTGTGTAGTTTCTGTGTAAATTCCTTAGCTCATTATGGGTGGATCTTTACCAAATTTTGATGAAAGATGTGGACTGTAGATGACTTGTGAAAGCTCAAGTTTGGAAAGTAAGATGACACTAAAGCTGCACAGGCTAAAACAAAGGAAGATGTAAGAACAACAGTTTCTCAGGAACTTCTGACAATAATTAAGATCTGTTGTCAGTATTGTGATAATCTGCCATTATCCTCAATGCACGTCACTTTTTGTTTCAACTAAAGAGTCTTTCATTGATACTGAGAAGTACAAAATCTGGATTTTTCTGTAATAAGTTGTGTATAAAGAGGGAGATTGTTAGAATAATGTTGACAGTTTGTTGTTTCTTTCTTCTTTATCTCATATTTTGGATGGCTTTGTTGTTTCTGCGTTCTGTATCTCAGGTTTTGGATGGTTATATAATAATGTTTTCATCATTGCACATGTACGTATTTTGTTGGGATGATAGCGAGTCTGACTTCTGAACAGTCTTTCCCGGTATGCTGACAAAATTGTTTTGTCTCATTGTATTTTTTTGGTTGTTAATTAAGTTTCACGTTGATATGCATATACTTGCATTTTAAGCATTATGATGTTTTGCATGAACAGAATTTTTCTTATGATGTGATTGCTTTTACGCTCTGTAGTTTTGTTTTGCATTTGGCAGTATTTGTTTTGTTTTAAATGAGTTTTCAAACAGTTTGAAAGAAAAAAAAATATGTTGTTGGGATATCACAGATATATTTTGAAGACATAGTAAAATCTTCTGTCAGACTGTGCGAGTTTGTTGTTGATTTCAGTTTAAAGTATAAAGAGGATGTAAAATAGAAATGTAATTTACATATCTGTCCGACTGTCTATTTCTTTCTCTTTGTATTTCTTTGTCTTCGTCTCTCTGTCTGTCTCCAAGATGTATATGGTGAATGGTTTGACTTTAAAAAAAACCTTCAACACACACACACGCACACACACACACACACACACACAGCACACAGACATGCACACACACAGACATGCACACACACACACACACACACACACACACACCACACACACACACACACACACACACACACACACACACCACACACAAGGTATCAATTTCGAGCAGAGAAAAAATACTATGACAAGACATGTGACTGTGCTGTCTATTTCACATGCTGAAAGAGACAACAATACAAACTTCTGGCGTCGACTATTCCGCCCAGTCTTCATCATCATCAGGTGCCCTGCCGCATGGCGTTGGCGATCAAGGACTTCCATCTATCTCTATCTCCCGTTGCCTCAAGCATCTCTTCTACCCTCCTCGTCTTCAGCCACTCTGCAAGTCCGTCTAGTATTTTCTCCCTGGGTCTACCTGGTGCCCTCTTTCCCTCCAGCTTTCTCGTTGTGACCAGGAGCTCCAAATCCCCTTTCCTCATAAAATGGCCAATAAATGTTGCCTGTCTTTTCCTAATCTTCCTTATGAATGATGTACTTGTGTATGCCTCCATCAGACTGTCTCGTTTGTTTTCTTTGCTGTCCATGGAACTCTCAACATTCTTCTTAGAAACCACATCTCGGCTACCGCAATCTTGTTCTGGCTTTGCTTGTTGACTGTCCATGCCTCACAACCATACAACAGTATTGGTTCTATATAACATTCAAGAACTCTCTTCATGATGTTAATTGATAGGCATTTGTTGGTAAGAATGCTTGTCATCTTCTTGAATGCTGTTTTGGCTTGGCCGATTCTGCCAGCTTTTTCTGATGTGCATCTGCCGTCTGATGAAATGATCGTTCCAAGGTATTTAAAACTTATCAATCTGTCTCAAGGTTGTGCCATTTGCTGTTATTTTGTATGAGGGGATTTCATGTTTTTTACTGATCACCATGACTTCAGTCTTCCTGCTGTTTAGTTCCAACCTCTTACCTTTGCTTTCTATTTCTAGTATATTCACAAGGTTTTGTAGGTCCCTTTCATTTTCTGCAATTAGCACGGTGTCATCTGCATATCGAATGTTGTTTATCATTTTTCCTCCAACCTTTAATCCAGGGTTTTCTTCTAGGTTTCTCATGATGTTTTCAGCTGTAAAGTGAAAACAAACCTGGTGACAAAACACAACCCTGTCTGACTCCTCTTTTGATGTTTTGGAAAGAGCTTATATCGTTTTCTATTCTCATTGCAGCTGTTTGTTCCCAGTACATATTTCTGATTATTGTGGATCTTTTCCATCAACATTGAGTCTTTCTAGTTGGTTGATCAATTCTTCATGTCTTACCCGATCGAAAGCCTTTGTATAATCAACAAAGCATAAATACAAAAACTTATTCATCTCGATTGACCTCTCTATGATAGTTCTTAGGATGCATATGGCATTAATAGTTCCTTTCCCTTCCACAAATCCACACTTTTCTTCTGCTATTTCTCTTTTGATTCTATTCATTGTCCTCATCATGATTATTCTTAACAGGATTTTTGTTACATGACTCATCAAATTGATTGTGCGATGGAGTTCACATTCTATAGCCCCTGTCTTCTTTGGAAGTGCAATGAAAATCGATTTTTACATATCTTTGGTGATTTTTCCAGTGTCGTAAATTTCATTTAGGAGGACTGTTATTTTTCTATACCAAATTCCTCCAGGGCTTCAATCATCTCTGTAGTAATGTTGCCTGGTCCTGGGGCTTTTCCTGGTTTCATCTTTTTCAGTGCTGCTCTAAGTTTATCTTTCATTATAGGTGGTCCTTCAAAGTTCTTTTTTGCAATGTGTTCTTCGTTTCTGTCATCCTCAAAAAGGTCTTTAATGTACTCTTCCCACCTGTCTAATATTTTGTCTTTTTCCATGATAAGCGTGCCATCTTTCGATTTTAAGCAACCAGTTGATGTGCATGTATTTTTCCTGTGGACAATTTCTTCAATTCGTCTGTACATACCCTGAGGATCCGTTTTGTGTCGGTCTTCTATTTCCTTGCATTTTGTTTTCAGCCAAGCTTCCTTCACTTCATTGTACCTATTCCTGATTTCTTTGTTTATCTTCCTGTACATGTATATCTCCTCGTTTCTCTTTGCCTTCTTCCTTTCATCCATCAAGTCCAAAATTTCTTTAGTCATCCAGCTCTTTTTTGCTTTTCTATCTGCCTCAGGGATTTCTTCACAAGCTTCATTTATCGAATTTCTCAACTTTGTCCATTGTTCCTCACTGTCACCAACGTCTTCCAGAGCACTGAATTTGTTTTGAACATGTACATTAGATTTTTTACGTATCACTTCATCTGTCTTTAAGAGTCCAAGATTTAGTTTGATGTTGCTTTTGGTCTGTTTCGTTTTCCTTAATTTCAGCCTAAATCTTCCCACTACAGGACTGTGGTCACTGTTGCAGTCTGCGCCTGGTAGTGTTTTTGCTAACAGTAAAGAATTTCTAAATCTTTTGTTAATCAAGGATGTAGTCAATCTGATTTTTGGTATTATCTCCTGGACTCATCCAAGTCCATTTTTTCTATTAGGCTGTTCAAATCAGGTGTTTACTACTATGAACTCTTTCATTTGTGCCATCTCTTCAAGTTTTCCTCCCCTTTCATTTTGTTACCAAGGCCATGAGTCCAACTATATCCTCCACCCTATCCTGTCCCACATTAGCATTAAAATCTCCCATTATTACTGTAACTTCTTGTGATTTACATTGGACCTTGGCCATCTCTAATACTTCGTAGAAGTTGTCGATGTCTTCCTGAGTACTTGCGGATGTTGGTGCATTCACCTGAATGATGTTGATATCAAATGGTTTGCCTCCCAATTTGACCAGCAAAACTCTGTCGGACACAGCCCAGTATCCCTTAACTGCTTTTAATTTGTCTTTGTCTATTATGATGCCTACTCCTCTTTCATGTGAATTACCACCAGAGTATATCACTGTGTATTCTCCTTATGTTATCATGCCTGCCCCATTCCATCTCACTTCCCCTAGTCCTAAAATACTAATGTTGAGCCTTTCCACCTCCATTTTGATGTTGCTAATTTTCCCTTCTGCAACATTGTTCTGATGTTCCATGTTGCTATTTTGGTGTTTTTCAGTTTGAGTTTGGGTTTGGTCGCAGTAGCTGGCTGACGGTCTGGTGTCACCTGCGTCGCATGATAGTCCCTACCGGACGAAGGTGCTCCACAGGAGCACCTATTTACGTCGTTATCTTCCTTTTCCTTTTGTCTGTCCATTCATGAATATCCTGGGGAAAATACGATGGTGGTTCCCGTAGCCTTCCATCGGTTTCTTTACGGTCTCTCCGCTAGCCTTTGTCCTTCCCACGACAACCTATAAGGCAGTAGGGTGATTTTTTTTCAGTGTTAACTCCCTTAGCCTTGTTCTCTCCCCAGATGTCCACAAAACAGTGGAGCTATTTACCCATAGCTTGGGGATCTGGTTCGTGGGCACCAGGGCATATCCACACGCCGGTGGGCCTGCGTGCCGCACGTCTGGGGGCCAGACCTCCTCCAAGTCCTTCGAGATTTATCCTGAGTCCGCGAGGTGCTCAGTTACCGCATGTCGCCAATGAGGAGGCATAACATAGGGCTTGCTGATGGAGAGGCTATATACTGACAGGAAGAGACTTATCCATTCTGCTCTTCTTTTCGCATAGCTGCAAACAGGAGTGCTAGCCAGTGGTGCAGGCTGAAAGTGAGAGTTGACAAGCACGCAGTCACTAGCCGACACACTAGACGCATCACATCCACCGTTGACATGTATTCCGCCCAGTATATCGTCAGAAGTTTAAAAACAGGCCTGATTACAAATATATACATAACTAGGACATCAATACATAAAAACGGGCCTAAGTTAACTAAAATTGCATCTGCACATCACATTTCCTTATGCCCAAAAATGCAGTCAATACATGTACCCAATTATCAATCCTAAGAGAAGGTATACCATTTTTTTTATTGAGCACATAAAAGTGAATGGACCAGAAGGCCGAAAATGACAGAAAGCAAAGAAGCAAGGCAGAAACAAAGGCAGTGACAGAAAAGGTGAAATTTCTTGCACACAATTTCCAGAAGGTGGGGACACTATATACATTGAAAGAGCCCCAGGCATCCCCACGGGGAAATCTATAGGGAAGAGCCGCAAAGAAAACTGGATGTTCGTTGGCATTTTTTTGCACTTCAACCATGTGCAGAGGCCTGTGTAATGAAAACCTGTGACATTTATGTCAAACTTCTCCCAATATTGAAAGTGTAACACTCAAACGACACACTTACGTGCAGACAAAAGGTTATTAAACTTGCACAGAAGTATGCCAGAAATAGATACATGCTCACCTCACTATACAGCAGATTATCATTCATACTTGTCTTGCTGAAGGCCAGACCTAATGAAACACCTGACATGGATCACCATTGACCAAAGTGTCACTGATGATAGTAATCACCGACAGCTTACTAACACCATTTACACACAAATCCCACCGAACAATCCGTTTTCTCACTGACAAAGAAACAGGCGTATAACAGAAGACAGTGATTGTTTCGCGAAGTCCTGATACCTGTGGAAAGCAATCAAACAGGAGTTGGTACTGGGTTAGTAGTACTTCATTATCTCATCCGAACGCTCTAATATCAGGGAAGCCATATGGTCATGTCTACGTTGTTTGGTGTGGCACACTACTACTCGTATAGTAGGTAAAAGTTTACTTTCGCAGCAAGCCGTTTATTAAATAGTAGGTAATGATGGTCCCATAAAATGAAATCAGGTCGTGTAGGGAGTGAGGCGGAAGACTTCATTCCTCACTATTCTCGGGTCAGCTTTTTGAAGGCTGGTCTCACTCCTCTCCCTCGCAGCTTTACCTTCTCTAATCCATGTATTCATTCCCAGCTAGTGTGAACTAAAGGCCGCACGCGCGTATAAAATGCTTTTTGGACGTGGTTATCCTCCAAAAGGGCTGATTCTGGGCAATTTTGATTGTTTATCTGTGTGACTTTGACCGTGATACATTATCCTCAAAATTCATGCATCTGTGCTCCTCAGCTGTCCACACTTTCGATCAAAATGTGGTGACAACTCATCCAGAAACAGCCGAGAAAATTTATCCAGAAACAGCTGGTACATACATACATACATACATACATCATGCAACTACATACTACATACATACATACATACATCATACATAATATACATACATACATACATATATACATACATACATACATACATATATACATACATATATATATACATACATACATACATACATACATACATATACATACATACATACATACATACATACAAACATACATACACACATATATACATACACACATATATATACATACATACATACTACATACATACGTACAGACAGACAGATAGACAGACAAATCACACATACATACACACACATGCACACGCACACACACACACACATACATACATACATATATACGTACGTACATACACATACATATGGACATACAGACGGACAAACGGACAGACAAAACACACACACACACACACACAACACACACCAACACACACACACACACCACACACACACACCATCACACACACACATCACACACACCACCACACAATCATCCGCACACATACACACATACAAACATTCACACTCACACACACACACACATACACACACACCACACACACACACACACACTCACTACACATACCACTCACACACACACACACACACACACACATACACACACAACACTCTCCTCCTCTCTCACACACACACACACACACACACACACACACACACACACACACCACACACACAACACACACCACACACACAACACAACACACACACACACACACACACACACACACACACACACACACACCACACAACACACACACAACACACACACACACACACACACACAACACACACACACACACACACACACACACAACACACACACACACACAACACACACACACACACACACACACACACACACACACACACACACACACATCACGAGAAATATCAACCAATCTACCCAGAAAACAACGGGGAGACGGGAAAGAAAGGGAGGGGATATTAAAAAGAGAGTCATGCAGATACAATAACTTGACGGAGTCCTATGCCGCGGAGACTCCTTAAAAGTCTGTAATCTATACCTAATTCCAAAACACTTAGATGGTATTGCAGTTTGTGTTTTATCAGTATGCATAATCAGGAAGACCAATTTTCGTCCAAACTATGTGTGTAAATTGTTTAAAGAAAAATCGAACGACCTTCTGATACTATTGGATATTGTCTGTAAAAACTGTGGTGCCTGTCTAAATGATTTCTGATTGTCATAATCAGTGTATGTGCAATGTGTGTGTGTGTGTGTGTGTGTGTGTGTGTGTGTTGTGTGTGTGTGTGTGTGTGTTTGTGTGTGTGTGCGCACGCGAGCGTCTGTGTGTGTGTTATGTGTGTGTGTGCGGGGTGTGTGTGTGTGGTGTGTGCGTGTGTGTGTGTGTGTGTGTAGAGAGAGAGAGAGAGAGAGAGAGAGAGAGTGTGTGTGTGTGTGTATGTATCTGTGTATGTACAGTTTTTATATGGAAGATGACAATATAAATAGTTTATGATGAAAATGTATGTGTCTGTGTGGGTTATTTTATTTTTTACGTGTTTCATGACTGTGATAGCACTATGACAGCAGTTGTGCTTAACTTGTCTAGTAGAAATAACAAATAGGGTCTTTTGAATTGAATTGAATTTGTTGCTCTTGGCTTTATTTTTTGTTTTGTGTGTTTAAAGTGTTCATATGATTGTGAATGTACCTGGTTTTGCTTTCTTCTTCTCTTTCTTCATCTTTACCACACTTTTTCTTCTTTCTTTTCTATACTTCCCTTCTTCATGATGTCCTTTTTTCTCCTCTTCCTCTCCCCTTTTCTCTCCTGCTCTCTTTCTCCTCCCTCCCTCTCCCCCCATCTCACCTTGGTCGTCATCTTCGTCTTCCTCATCCTTCCATCCTACTTCTGCATCTTAATTGATGTAATAACAGAAACGAGACAGAAAGAAAGATGTGGTGTTTATTTGTTTGTCTGGGTATTTTGTTGTTGTTGTTGTTGTTGTTATTGTTTGGACATGTGATTGTACTGCACATCATGTCGTGTTGTGCAAATGTTATGTTACTTGTTTTCACGTAGGTCCGCGTGGTCACGTGAGCGTTGAAACAGCTCGCGAAGTCTGGACTAATTGATTCTTAGCAATCGATGTAAGCCTACACGCGTTCATTTGTATTATCGTCGTTAAATTAGTTGTTGTTGCTTTGTTTGTCTTTTGTTGTAGTTCTTTGATGCTGTTGCTTCTTGATGCTTTGTTGCTTCTTGATGCTTGTCTCTTTTGACGCTTGTGCTCTTTTGACGCTTGTTGCTCTTTGACGCTTGTTGCATCTTACGCTTGTTGCTTCTTTGACGCTTGTTCTTCTTTGACGCTTGTGTCTTTTAGCTTTGTTGCTTCTTTGATGCTGTTGCTCTTTGACCTTATTGCCTTGATGCTTGCTTCTTAGCTTCTTTGACCTTTTTGGAAATGTGTTTTCAAATCGTACGGACTTGAAGATCCATAGCGGGCTGTCCGAAATTTAAAGAAAATTAAGCAACTGCTAGATCTATATCTGTTTTTTGCATGTGAGGACGGATCTGGATTCCGAGAGGAGGAATAATTCGGGTTTTCTGCAAATCTGATTTTAAATTTGGGGTTGAAGACAGTCATCAGCTGGGTTTTCCAGTTCCGAGAACAGTTTCAAGCAGAAATTTAAGGTTAGTTTCAATCTACGGTTGGAGAGGAGAGTTCCCCTGCTTCTGCGTACAAATTGTTTAGAGGAGTTGTGCTGAATGCACCAAGACAGAGGCAGAGCCCTTGATGATGAATGGGATTAAGTATTTTTAGATGGGAGGGTCTCGCAGAGCCGTTACCACACAGCCACAGTCCAATTTAGAAAGGATCAAGGTTCTGTAGAGGTGGAGCAGTGTTTTCTTGTCAGCACCCAAATCCGTGTGAGCTACAACTCAAAGAATGTTCATAACTTTCTGGCATGAGGCTGTAAGATGTTGGACATGACTAACGAAATTTAACTTTTGGTCAGAAATGACAGAAATATAAGCTCGCTTACAATTGGAATGATGAACCTTCCCAGACGGAATTCAGGATCATCAAAAAATTGTTAGAGGTTATGAAAGTAGATACACTGTGTTTTGATTGTTGAGAAAGTAAAGCCGTGTACATCTGCCCGATATTGGATCTTATCTACTCAGACCTATAGCCACCAATGAACGCCTGCACAGATGCTTCCAGTTGCTTACAGTGCAAAATCATCCACATACAGAGATGAGTCAGAGCCCTGCGGTACTGATTTAACAATGTTATTGATTTTAATACTGAACAGAGCAGGACAGAGAATACTCCCTTGTAGTACACCCAACTCCTTCCCGTGGATGACTGAATGTAGTGCCGACAAGGACTTGAAATTGTTGCTTTGCCAACAGAGGGGTGTGACCTCGAAAACCGAGTTCATAAAGGTTTTAAAATATTCCTGATTTCCAAGTGGTATCATACGCCTTTTGTACATCAAAGATGATGATGACTACATGTTGTTTGTGTAGTAAGGCATTTAGATTATGATTTCAAGTCCGGATTAAATGGTCAGCTGTGTAGTGGTGCTTTTCAAAGCCACATAGGAAAACCGCACTATTCTTTAGCCAAAATACAATCTGTTTCCAGTTTCACACGAGTCTGCTGTTATTAACAATTTTTCCATCAATTCGAAAAGACAACTGGTTAAAGCTGTTGGACGATAGTTGGAAGGATTAGACAGATGTTTTGTAGGCTTAGGTATGGGAATGATTAGGGCTTTCGACCATGTGGAAGGAAAGAGTCCTATTTTTATCATTTGTGTGTTTATATGGGAATGCGTATATGCATATGTTTTGTATATACGCATATCTATTTTTAATGGTACATGTATACACTTATACTCAAGAAAGTATCTTCAGCAAGTATGTCATAGTCTGTTGATTTTCTGTGTTTTCGTCCTGTACCCTCTTCAGGATAAAGCGTTAATAATATGGCATGACCACTTTCACATTATAGAACTCATCGCACTTCCCCAAGATATCGATTTGCCTCCCCTCTTCACAGTAAGCATTCCTCACAAACACATGATAATTTCATATTAGACATTTTCTCCAGCTCGCCCAGACAACAGGGAAGATTGGTCTTTTTCCACTGTTTTTGTTTTGTTTGTTTGTTGTTTGTTAGTTGTTGTCTTACGTTTACCCCATATAATAGAAATAGAAAGCAAAAATAAAGGGCTGGAACTAAATAGTAAGAAGACAAGTCATGATAATCAGTAAAAAACACGAAATCTTCTCTTGCAAAATAACAGCAAATGGCACAATATTGAGACAGGTTGATAAGTTTAAATACCTGGGAACGGTCATCTCAGATACACATCAGAAATAACCAGTAGAATTGGCCAAGCCAAAACAGCATTCAAGTAAACGAAAAGCGTTCTTACCAACAAATGCCTATCAATTAACATCAAGAAGACCGTTGTTCAGTGTTATGTAGAACCGATACTGTTGTACAGTTGTGAGGCATGGACAGTCAACACGCAAAAACAGAACAAAACTGAGGCAACTGAAATATATTTTCTAAGAAAAATGTTTTAGAGTTCCGTGGACAGCAAAGAAAACAAACGAGACAGTCTTGAAGGAGGCAGACACAAGAAGATCATTAATAAAGATTAGGAAAAGACAAGCAACATTTATAGGACCTTTTAGAATTCACAATATGGAATATCTTTGCCATTGTGGTGTTGGAAATACTCTTCATTTTTTCTTGAAAAATATATATACAAAAATTATGCACCACACACAAATACACTACGCACAAAAAGTTAAGGATCACTTGCACAAAAATTCATAACTTTCAAAATAAGAAAGCCAATGCGTTGAAGTTTTGCAAACATTTAATTCCATGCTTTAGTGATAACGATACACAATTGCCTTCAATTTCGAGCAATCGTTTGGTGTGTACATTTGATCAAAGTGGGTACGTATCGAAATTTGATTTCCCAAAGTCATTGAAATCACAAGACAGTGCATTCTGATGCTCCCAAAAGTTCAGTAATGCGTGTAACCGCCATGGCTGTTCTGGCACTCGACGCAGCGAGTCCTCATCGAGTTGACCAGGTTGGTGAAGATCCTCTGTGGAAGCGCCTGCCACTCAGCCTGCAGCATCTGGTAGAGGTGTTGGGCATCCCTGGGAGGGGGGTGGTTGCTCCTCACTTTGCGATCCAGCTCATCCCAGAGGTTCTCAATCGGGTTGAGATCCGGACTGCATGCTGGCCACTCCGTTCTGTTGACTCCAGACTGCTGCAGGAAGTCGTTGACCACCCTTGCCCTGTGGGGGCGAGCGTTGTCATCCTGGTAGACAGCCGTCGGTCCCATCTGCTGCAGTGTAGGCACAGCCAGCGGTCGAAGGATCTCATCCCGGTATCGGAGGCCAGTCAGGTTACCCTGTACATGATACAAGGGTGTTCTGTGGTGAAGGCTGAAGGCCCCCCAGACCATTACAGAACCTCCACCAAAGGCCACCTTTTCTTGGACAGTGGTGTCAATAAAGCGTTGCCCTGGGCGCCTCCAGACCCTCAGTCGGCCGTCGTTGTGGTTCATGGTGAAGCGTGATTCATCACTGAACAGGACCTGGGACCATTGCTGACGTGTCCACCTCACGTGACGTCTGCAGAAGGCGCGGCGTGCTGCCCTATGGGCTGGAGTTAAGCGTGGCCGTACAGCTGGGCGACGAGAACGGAGGTTAAACCCATGAAGGCGGTTCCGTATGGTCTGCTGGCTGATGTTGATGTTAGTAGCCACCCTCAGCTGCCTTCGAATATGCTGGAAGAGGCTGTTCTTGTCTGCAGGGCTTGTCGTTCAATGAGACGATCTTCACGTGGGTTTGTCTTCTTCGGTCGACCAGATCTGCGTCTGTCATGGACCCTCCCAGTGGCTGTGAAGCGTTGAATCAGTCTGACAATGACCGAGATGGACACCTGAAGTCGCCTGGCCACTTCTTGCTTGGGAACACCATCTTGGAACCATGCAACAGCTCGTCCCCTCTCAAACTCGCTCAATTTTCGTTGTGGAGGCATTGTCAGATCAGGCCTACTACTGGTGGAATGTCTTCTTATAAAGCCAAGCAAGAGACAGCATCTCACACATAAACAGCAGTGCTTGCACGTGCATAATGGTTTTTCCATCTGGCTTGTGCAATGTGTTCAGGCAGAACGGTCCAAACAAGGTCCTTTTTCGCAAGTTTCCGCTTTTCCGTTTGCGGCCAAGCTCAGTAGTAGAGAATCCCGTGCAATTTTCGCACTAACACAACATCGCCCACTTACAGCTGAACAAGAATTCATAACAATTTGGCTGGACTGAGAAATAAATAACAGTAGCGAACTGAGTTTATTACGCACCTGTTTTCTCATAGTGATTCCTTAACTTTTTGTGCGTAGCTTAGAACAAAACCACTCACTTTAAAACGCACAACGTTTCGGCCACACCGGCCCTTGTCAAGTGCGCTGTATCTCCTTGCTTCGCCTTCTATGTCCTGGTGAGACTACAGCTCACCAGACCATTATGCCTCAATTCTGCTCTGTTGTTGATCAGGGCACTAGGCGTCAACTCTTTTATTTTTATTGCCTCAGCTGTCTGACGTGTCAAGGCGTCTTTGTATTGTCCTGCTATTCTAAATTTCCACTGGACATTTTTGCCACTGTGTTTTTCTTACAATTTATACTACCTTGTGTGATATTACATGCATTTTTGTTCTGTTCTGTTCAGTGGAAGTAAAGAGAGCAAAGATATGGAATGTGTGTGTGTGTGTGTGTGTGTGTGTGTGTGTGTGTGTGTGTGTGTGTGTGTGTACTTACTTGCTCAGAACAATGATTTCTGAAATAGAATATCAACTACGACTGAGTCGTGTGTGTTGAATTGGAAAAGAGAAACTTGTTGGGCGAAAAAAAACAATTTGTCTCTACCACGATTGTCTTGACAGTTTTCTGAGAGAGAGAGAGAGAGAGAGAGAGAGAGAGAGAGAGAGAGAGAGAGAGAGAGAGAGAGTTGGTTCTGAAAAAAGTTTTTTTTTAGATGCATAGGCTATAGCTGTTACTCTTTGATTTATTCGAAAGCGATCTAGATTATGGTTCGTTCAAGGGACAAGCTGATACCCTGCTTTTATGCCTTTGCATCATTACAGCATTTCTCCCAAATTCAATTGGACTTTGCATAATGGCAGCATTTCTCCTGAATTAATTTGGCTACTTCCTTGATGTATGGAATAAACAGATAACTTTGTCATGATGCACAGATCAACAATAACCCAGATTTGAGAGTTGCTTCCCTTGTTAAAAAAATGCTAATGATAGCTCTGCCGTCTGCTTCACCCAATTGAGTTTGGCATAAACATGGGAAGTGCTCGCAGTAATGATAAAAGAAAACTTTTTTTTTTCCAACTGATCATGGACCACGGACAGACTTTTTACGTCTGTGACATGGACTTAAGGGGTTATGCATTCCAGTTAAATCGATCCACCGATGTAGAAAATACAAATATCGTCGGGAAACCGGTCAGCTGAAAAACCAGGAGACCTAGATCTAGATGAATTGGACTTGATCTGTATCTAGATGATCAACTTCAGAACCAGAGAAAACAATCATTTTCACTACTTAAGAGAGAGAGAGAGAATACGAATACGGATGATTTATTCAATTTAAACAAATTAAAGGCTAGGGTCGTCTTAATATGTGTGTGTGTGTGTGTGTGTGTGAGAGAGAGAGAGAGAGAGAGAGAGTGCCGAAAACAACTTGGAACTTGAATAAAACGGACGCGTGTGTGGGAATGAGGCTAATATGTGATTTTATTCGCACATTGCGTGCAGAGCTAGAAAGTGGGTTTCGTTTAGAATGACAGTTTACATTGCATCAAGGAAATACTTGCAAAGTTTTCGCTAAGGCTGGTCAGTGATTGCATGACTTAATGTTGGTGGTCAGTGCATTCCAGAGATGCATACCAGAAAAGGAGATGCTTGCTTTCAGTATGTGTAATCTTGGTCTTATAAGACATAAACTGTTTCATGAATTTGTGTTAGCCAAATGTGTTTGGCGTCGGATAAACAGCTATGTTAAGTATTTTGGGGCAGATCTGTTTACAGTTCTGTAGGTTACATTTGTGCGGTTTTTGATGTTGTACATAAAGTGGTTTTTAATGATAGCATTTCCACTTTTTAAAATGTTTGGTTTGTGGCTAGGGAGTTGACAACTACAAGAAGTTTTCCTGCTCATCTGTGTAAGGAATTTATTTTTAGTAGAAGTTGGCCACAGCTGTCCCATGCTGTTGATTCATAGTCAGTATGTGACTGATTTCATATGATATGGGCATTGTTTTTTTTGTTTTCTTTTAATTTTGCTTCAGCTTGGTGAAATATGAGAGGCTAGTAAGAAGAAATAAATTCTCAGAATTTTTTTTAGGATTATCAACGTGGACTTTCCATGTAAGTTAGTTTTTCGTCTATGTATACACCAGATAGGGGGCCTGTAGTCGAGTGGTTAGAGCGCTCGTCTGCGGTGCGGAAGGTCGGTGGTTCGAATCCGCTAAACGCTGGTTCGATTTTTCCGGCCTGAAAACTCCCTCTGTCCACCCAGCAGTGAATGGGTACCTGACTTCGGTCGGGGGAGGTTTAAAAAAGGCGGCGAAAGGAGAGGGATGGGCTCCGCCTTTCATAATGCCGTGCCCTAGACACGGTGAATCTTTAACAGTTCACCGCCCCTACGGCCATATTGACCATGGGACCTTTAACCTTAACCTTTTAATACACCAGATACGCGATGATCAGACTTGTAACTTCCTACCATCTAAAGAGAACTGAAGATACACTTTGAATAGTTACTGTTTTGGCAAGTTGTAGCCAAAACTGCTTTTTTTGTTGTTGATAGGATTGACCTGCATATGGTTCGCATCGCACCACTCTGATATCTGGTTTTTATGTTGTTCTTATGTTTCTTGGATTTCAGAATTTTTTTTCTCCGCTGTGTTTAACACAAGCAAACATATGACTCTCAAAATGAGTTTGGCGCTCTGTGTAGGGGTAGGTCATTGATGAGGGCGGAGAGAGAGAGACAGAAAGAGCGAGCGAGAGAGAGAGAGAGAGTGTGTGTGTGTGTGTGTGTGTGAATGAGAGACAGAATGAGAGTCTGTGTGTGTGTGTGTGTGTGTGTGTGTGTGTGTGTGTGTGTGTGTGAGTGAGTGAGTGAGTGAGAGAGAGAGAGAGAGAGAGAGAAGAGAGAGAGAGAGAGAGAGAGAGAGAGAGAGAGAGAGAGAGAATAAATACTCGTAAGTTCGCAAATATATGTGATTTCATACACTTCAAAGCACAAAGAGGGAAGCTGAACAAATGATATAAGTAAACGTGCTTGCGTTTACATTGATTAACAAGAGATTGTTTTTTTGTTGTTGTTTGCCTGCTTTAAAATCTAACAGCAGATGTTACTGACATTGGCACTCGACAACCATTTTCAGTCTTGAACTTTCTAAATGTTATCATTATAATATTCAGTTGTACACTCATAAGCTGGAAAACAAAAACAACGAAAGAATGAGAGAACGCATTCATCAGCCAGCGCCAAGTAACTAAACAGCCAACCACCCAAACTCCAGCCCACATAAAGAAATCTACGAAAAAAAAATCAATTAGAACAAGATCCGCGATAGAGACATAGAGAATAAGTAAGTTTTAAACTTTGGACAAACATTTATTTCAGGAGAAGCACCGCTAAACAATGTAAGTCCCTTTGCAGGTGCCGACGTGGAGGATCAGTGACATAACAGAACATACACCTGTGACATTATCAGCAAGCAGTACAGCATTCTGAGTAGCTGCAAACAAACAAATTATGCTGGTCATCATGGTTACGTGGTTAGGGCAACAGACTACTATAGAAATGACTGGGAGATTAAGATTCGAATCTCTTTCAGTTCATATTATCATTATGGGATTTTTCGG
Organism: Monoplex corrugatus; assembly: GCA_030674185.1. NCBI lineage: Eukaryota > Metazoa > Mollusca > Gastropoda > Littorinimorpha > Ranellidae > Monoplex > Monoplex corrugatus. The sequence continues at coordinate 35,787,143 of JAPXFY010000012.1, read as the reverse complement.
CATCAGTAGGCTGTTACCTAAAATTTATCATGCTATGTGCCGTTGCGAAGAGTGGAACCACTCAGTTGAGTCTCATTCGCTTTACTGAGAAAGGTATTGCTCAATGTTTCTGACCAACACCGCGTCTTATTTCTCAGGCCTGGTTGACGCCTGGCTACACCATTGAAAAGAAGCGTAGAGTACTGGCCTGTCACGCAGTGTCAATCTGGAACAGAACTTCATGGTATCATCACCATCTTCATTTATCGGTATTGTGAACAAAATTATCCTAGAACCGGTAGCCTTTGTGCCATACTCTCGTGAAGACCTCAGTTTCGGTGAATTTGGAGGCGTGTCGGACAGCCGAAACGAGTGGGTGCAGTGGCATAGAGGAACCACAAAAGATGGGGCAGCAAAAACCAAGCAAGCAAGCAAGCAAGCAAGCAAGCAAATAATAATATATAATCACGCTTAAAGATTGTAATTATTAAATTATTATTAAAAGCACATTTTCCTAAATTTTTTAAAGATTTTTTACGGAGCTCAAGAAAAAGCCGGCCATCTTGACGCATGTGCTAACACCCCTGTTTGTGTAGACGTGTAGACTATGTTCTTTTGTTGCTGTCTGCTGTTATATTTAAAAATCTATTGCAAAAGAAGTTCTCGGTTTCCTCACAATGTTTATACATCAACAGTTGAACAGACAAGCCAAGCCATTTTTTTTTCATGAGATGGAAAATATAGGTGTGCGCGCGCGCGTGTGTGTGTGTGTGTAAGGGGATAAAGATTTAGGAGATACGGTGTTGGTGGCATATGGGAGAGTAGTGAAGCAAATCAGAAAAATCATTCTATTTTAAATTAACACCACAGCTGTGTCAGATGAGGGAAAAAACCAATCGCGCTTTAACTAGCGAACGATAATTGACACCAGGATTTTCGACATCAATACGGTTTGTGCCATCAGTGACCTAAGTTTTAAGTCATCCATGATTACTTTTGAAACAGTTTTTGTCAAATCGTGATCGTATGGTAAGCTTACCTAACTAGTGCACCCTGGAGGCCGTAAGTGAAGATTAGCAAGTTTTGTGTGTGTTTTATTTGTAGATTAGCTTTGCGGTTGCTGTTGTTTGTTAAAGGAATATTGCATTTGTTTTCGTAGACTGACGATATACGGTTACAGCTCGATGACGAGAGTAATATCAGAAACAAACGTTTGGATGGAAACGGCATATAGCATTTGAAATACACGCTTAAAGATTTTAAACAGAAGTTCAGATATGCATTTTTTCACAAATTAACAAAACAACCAACCAAAATAAAAACTAAGAAAGCAGAAAAACATCCAAAAAGAAATGTTCTGTTACGTCAACTACATGGTCTGGTCTTCCTGCCTCCACCATTCACATCCTGCAGCGCATTCAAAACAATGCTGCACGCCTTGTACTAAAAAAGAAAAAAGCTGACCACATATCTCCTCTCCTGGCACAACTTCACTGGCTCCCTGTATCAAAGCGCATACAGTACAAACTAGACACCATGTGCTACAAAAGCCTCAATAACGCAGCCCCCGATTACCTGTCAAGCCTACTTGAGATCTATGTTCCCTCACGTACCCTCCGCTCTGCCTCCGATCCTCTGACTTTTCGCTTTCCACGCACTAAGCTCAATACCTATGGTCCACGAGCCTTCTCTGTTTCTGGTCCACTTTCCTGGAACAAACTTCCTCTCTCTGTCCGTCAGCAACCTATTTTTGTCTCCTTCAAGTCCGCTCTCAAAACTCACCTTTTCTCCTCTGCATAAAATCCTGACCTCACTCAATCCCCTCTGCAGCCTGTCTCCACTCGGAGGGGAATCACATCGTAATATATAATTGTATATAATATGCTCTCTATAATTTTCCATTGCTTTTATTCTTTCTCCCCATTTATAGCCGTGTGCGTGTGCGTGTGCGGTGGTGCGTGTGCGTGTGCGTGTGCGTGTGCGTGTGCGTGTGCGTGTGCGTGTGGTGTGTGTGTGTGTGTGTGTGCGTGCGTGCGTGCGTGCGTGCGTGCGTGCGTGGTGTGCGTGCGTGCGTATGTGTCTGTTTTAGCGCTTAGATTTGATTTTATCAAGATTTTGCGCTATACAAATAAAATATTGTATTGTTGTATTGTATTGTTTGCAATCTGCACATAGGTTACCACCTCAAACCTTCAAAGAATCAAATGTGTCTGTTGGACAGATATTGTGAAGAATTTTCCATTGTACGTAGTGCTCTATCTAAGTCTAGTCTTTTCCATACTGTTTTTTTCTACGATGTGGAAATCAGTTGAACAATTCATATAAAGACAGGTGCAAGAATCTCAGTAGTTACCACAGACACCCTTTTTGGACTTAAAGTCTAATATACTAAAATAAAGTATGAGAAGTAAAACCACGTAATATTATCTGCAAAAACGTGCAACAAAACTCCTTTAACAATAACGTTTGAAAAACAGTTAAGTTTAAGAAAAATCAGAGACCGTGCAGTAGTATTCATCCATATAATGAGCATGTACCCAATGACTGTTAGTTGTATTGCATACCTGTTGTCTGATTAAGTATGTGTACCTGGTTAGTATTTCTGTAACTTGTATCAAAAGAATGCCTTTGTTGAACCAGTGCAAACACTTCCACGCATTCAGCACATCAACATAGTTACAAAACACTAATTAACGAATATGTTAAGTTTTCCATTTGATAGAATGATATTCAGATATTGACTGGAGTATTTAATGTACTAATAACTAAAGATATGTTGCAAATATAAATGAACAAAGATACTGAAGAACCCCCCCCCCCCTCCCCTCAAAAAAAAATCAGTTGGCGTTTCACGTCAGTGTCACATGAGACAGATTATTAGTACGTTTCTGTCGGTCACAATGGCTACTATAGGTTATGCAGTACGTTTAGCAATATCATTACATGTTCCCACAGCTGTCAGGGTAAAAATAATGTAATGGCTGGAAAGAAGGAAGTAGTTCAGTTTTATGATACTAGGTTAGTTAATAGTCGGCTATAAATCACAGGGCAGTTTGCAGAAATAACGAAAGAAACAAAAAAAACAAAACAAAAACAAACAAACAAACAAAACAAGAAAAAAAACCACACGACAGCAACAACAACAACAAAGAACAAACAAAACAAGAAAAAAACCCACAACAACAACAGATAAACAAAGTCAAACGAAACAAAACCATACATTATGCAACAACAATAAACAAACAAACAAACAAACAATCAACAAACAAACAAACAAACAAACAAAAATCAAACACAAAACGAAGAAACCATACATCATACAATTCAACAGAGGTGCAAGCACGAACGACAAAAACCTTTGTTTTGTAACAATAAAGTTACAGAGTTTGCTGAGTGCCATGCCTTGATCGTCTTCAAACATTGTGTCTGTCAGACCAGGTGCTGTTGCTATGCGACCTTACGTTTTAAAGTTTTGTATCACGAAGACATGTTTACAGTGGTTGTCTGTCTTCTTTCCTTTTTGTATCATTGCTGCAAATACACACACCACAAGTCACACACACACACACACACACACACACACACACACACACACACACACACACACACACACCACACACACAGTACACAACAAAAACACACACACGACACACACACATACACACACGACACACACACAACACACACACAACGCACACACACACACCACACACACACACACAACCCAACACCACACACACACACACACACACAGTACAGACACGCAGACACACGCAGACACACAGCACACAGACACACACACACACACACACACATCACGCACTCCATACACACACACACGCACACACACAACGCGTGCTCAGACAGACTGGCACACACACACACACACACACACAAGTACATGCATACGCAGACACACGCAGACACACAGACACAGACAGACAGACAGACAAACAGAAACACACACACACACACACACTCACACACACACACACACACACACACACACACACACACACACACACACGCACACACTACGCGAGCTCAGACAGACACACACACACACACACACACACACACACCACACACACACACACACACACACCTCCCCCTTAGGAACAAACAGATACATAAGCGATCAATCAGACATGCACGCACCATTGCACAGATACATACACAAGTACATACGTGCTTTCATTAGCATCCCCTTCCCAAAGCCACTCCCCACCACGCAAGCTGACAGCATCTCAAAGTGAGTCATGCGATGACATCAACAAAATCTTTATTTTCAAAAACAAGCAAACAAACAAAACAAAAAACCCCAAACAAACAAGCAAAAAAGCATGCATGCATTCAGACAGACAGACAGACAGACAGACAGATAATACATACATACATACATACATACACTCATACACATACACACATACGTACGTGCATACATACATACATACACACACATACTACGTACATACACATACCACACACACACATACATACATACATACATACGTACGTACGTAATTCATACGTACATACGTACGTACGTATATACATACCTATGTACATATACATACAACATACGTACATATATAATTCATACACACATACATAGCACATACATACATACATACGCAGATACACTACACATACAACAACATACACACATACACACACACATACATACATACATACATACATACATACATATATACATGCGTACATACATACATTCATACATTCCTAATATTGAAACACTGACACTCTTGAGATCTGTGTACCGAATTAAGCTAATGATGTGTGTGTGTGTGTGTGTGTGTGTGTGTGTGTGTGTGTGTGTGTGTGTGTGTGTGTGTGTGTGTGTGTGTGTGTGTGTGTGTGTGTGTGTGTGTGTGTGTGTGTGTGTGTGTGTGTGTGTGTGTGTGTGCGTGTGCGTGTGTGTATGAAGTATGAATTCGAGAAATTGCAGCTTGAAAATTTGGAGCATATATATTTGTTAAAATTACCGAAAAGCGCTGTAATTGAGACGGTGTGTGGTGAAACGGGGTTAAATCCTGTGTCGGTGTTGATTAGTTCTTAAATGATTATTTTTTGGAGTAGCCTTTTGTCAAATGGTAACGCTGAAGAATACTGTAAAAACATATACTGTTGAATGTGGACAGGTCATACTAAGAAAATATTGATCGATATGGGTTTTTTTTTGTCTTTTCTTTTAATTTTTTAACAGTGAATAGACATCAACAAACAATGTAGCAACAAAACAAAACAAAAACAAAAAATAATAATTTCAATTTATACACATAAGAGAAACGTTTTTGACATCTAACATAAACTTACAGAAGACCAATAAAAAAAAAAAAAGCATACGAAAAACAAACAAACAAAAACAAACAAACAACCCCCCCCCCCCCCCCCATATTTCATACATGGGAGATTTCAAAGTGAACATCAAGATTTCACACGTCATAATGGTGAATTTATTCTCTATTAAGAAAACAGTAGTTTATAGTTATTCCATTGAGCATTAAAAGACGGACAAATGAAAGTCGTCCACTCTGGCATTACACTGTTCAATTCTGAGTCTTATTTGATAGTCTTTGAAAAGTACGTATATTCGAAATACATTTGTCAATCTTACCAGTTCTTTTTTTCACTTCCCTTTTTTCCTCTCCCCCCTTGCCCTCTTGTTTGTTTGTTTATTTTTCCTTTTCTTTTTTTCCTTTTTTTTGAATGTACAGAATTATATTTTTCACATTGTAAGTTCAAAAATGAAAACCAAGATCCAACGCATGTCAACATTTTCCTCCACGAATCAATCTCAAAAACCACATTCCTTTGCTTAACGATAATCAAGCGTCATCGAACAATGTGGCAACAGAAATTACTTAATTTATACAAATAAGACAATAATTGTTCACATAAAAATATTTCACAAAACCTATAGCCTGCAAAACATATAAAACAATATTCTAATCAATGATGGTTTAATTATGTACATCAATGTTCAAGAAACATGTCATGAAGAAAGTCTGTTTTCTACCCAGGGAACATTGGTCTATAGTTGGGCCATTGAGCATTAAAAATGGACATGTGAAAGTTTATTTTGGCATTATGTTGTTCAGTTTTGAATCTCTGGTTAAGCATTCTTTGGAAAGTATGTATGTTTGGAACACACTTGTCTACTTTGCATTTATATATAAATGATTTTGCAAGCATTATTATAAGATCAAATACTCTATCTGTTTTTACATTTTGGTCAACACCGAACAACACCAGATTTCTTGTGATTCTGATGTTGAAGGCATTTTCGCATTTTGCGTTGATAAGTTTTTCTGTTAAATTCCAGAAATTACGGACACAGTAACAGTTTCACAGAAAATGTTCAATAGAGTCTCTTGCATTATTACACCATGTACAATTTGTTGTAGTTGCTATACCCATTGTGTTTAATATTACATTGGTGGCAATAATCCGATGAACTATTCTTATTTGCAACCATTTGATTTGACATCATTTAATTTATGAATTTTTAGAAACACTTTTTCCCACGAAATGTTAATATTTAGTTTCTCTGCCACCTTGAACAACAATTTGGTTTGCTATTGACATGGGTTTTAGTTTTGCTTCGGAAAAACAAAATTTTGGGAACAAATATAGATTTTGTACAAATCGTACCTACTCACTTCAGGCGAATATTCAGTAGGACTGGAAGAAAGCTCTGGAAAACAGTAGTAAATGCGTATTATATATATAAATATCAAAAACGAACTTGGAAAAGAAAAATATATCATACTATTTAAATCTACGTTTTTCCTTTGATTTAATTTCGATGCAGATGTCACAAGCTTACAGTTGAATTAGGCAGACGCAAAGTAGACTATATAAGATTTGTGATGACAATGCCTTAGGGGATGAGTTTCACTTTATTTGTGAATGTTCTAAATTACATGATGACTGATTGAGGTTCTTATAATGTAACGTTATGTCTAGAAAGAAAAAGATAAGTAAATATTAACAAAATTTATCAATTAAAATTAGCAGAATTTATCAATTAACATCAGCAACATCTATCAAATCTTCTAAAATTATACAGATGCATTCTTAGTGTTTGTGTATTCTATCTTAAGAAAATTTCAAACGTATTTTTCTGCCTAATGTTATCTGTTGATTTCGTTGGATTTAATTTATTTGCTGTTATGTATATGTGTGTGTGCGCGAGTGTGCGTACGTGCGTGCGTGGGTGTGTGCGTGTGTGTGCGCGTGTGTGTGCGTGCGTGCGTTTTTTTTCCACATCTTTGTTTTGATTTCTCTATCGAACTTTTAAAAATTTGGACTTGTCATGAAGACAAAGATTGTGATTGACAGTCTCACTCGCGCCTTCTGTTTCCGATAGTGCCTAAATTAGTTACGTCCGCGTCTAATTTGTTTCCATATTGATGGATCTTGACTGAAGTCACAGCAAGTTCAGCACAACAAATTGTTAGTTTTGAAAGCTCGTGTTTGAGCGGGTATGATCCATTATCTGGAAAACGGTAACAACTAAAATTGCCTGAATTGTTTCTCTCTTTCTTTCTTTCTTTCTCTCTTTCTTGTTTTCTTTCTTTCTTTCTTTTTTTTCCGAATCCCCCTCTCCCTCCATTTTTTCTACTAAAAAGAAGAGTGTGTGTGTGTGTGTGTGTGTGTGTGTGGTGTGTGTGTGTGTGTGTGCGCGCGCGCGTACATGCATGTGTGTGTATGTGTGTGCGTGCGTGCGTGCGTGCGTGCGTGTGTGTGTGTGTGTGTGTGTGTGGCATCCTTCTGGAAGAAATATATTAATAACATTTTCTCAGCTCTTAAAGGCTGGATTTTTAAATTTTAGTGAAAGAAGTGGATTGTTTCTCAATGTTAAGGACCTTTGAAAGGTATGAGGCATCTTGATCAAGATCATAGGGACAAAAGTATGTGCCAGAAATGAGGAATTTTCAAGGAAGATGTGTGAACAGCGCCTTCTCGGAAACATTTGACAACATTTAAAATCTTTTTTCACTCTTGTGACTGTTTACCATTGTCCTTGATGCATGTTCCATTTTATTGCAGCTGAAGCTTCTTCGTGGTCACAATGACCTTGTCAAATGCTAAATCTGGATTTCCTGTGATGATTTTATGTATATACAAGGAGATTGTTAAGACAACTTGATCATCTTGTTTCATATTCTTTCTTTTTCTTTTGTTTTTCTTTTTTTTCTGTCTTTCTTTTTTTCTTTTTCTTTTTTTTTTTTTGGGGGGGGGGGGGGGGTCGTCTTTTCCCCTATTTCTGTCTGTCTGTTTTCATACTACTTTCTACTTTATGTATCCGACCCTGCCGGAGCGTCTCATCTTCCACTTTTCTTGAGGATTCCATTTGGGGACTTCATCAGTGATGCTTGTTTTCGCCATATGCATGGTCGACCCAGTGCATCACATTTTATCTAAATACATCTGATCAAAGCACGGCTTAATGCATCTTTCAGCGTACACATCCATCACGTTTTACCTGAAATTTTTTATTCCACATGCAAGGAAAAAGAAATTATTGTACAGGTGCTGGGTGAAAAGAGTTGATCAACATCAATTTTTGCACATTTTCAAACCCCTGGCGTTTGTAACGCATGTACTCAGGAAGATCTCTGGAAACAACAAAACAAAAAGATGAAACGACAGCACAGCTAAAAACAAATAAATGAAATATATGATGATGGACTTTCTCATCGATCCAGCAGACGTGAAGGCATTCTGGTCCTTATTACCTGCTATGGATTTTCCTGTGGGATTCAAGACCTATCCTGGAGGCATATGATCTTCCACAGGCGCTCCGCAGGAAAGGGTCTTGCGATTTGGGTTCCACTTCTGCTGGCTTATCTTCTGCGCTGTTCAAATGTTACTGTGCCCTGCGCGCACTGCTTTCCCAACTTACTTTGTTAGGGGTAATGTCTTCCCAGTTGGTAGTTTTGTTGCCACAGCTTCTGAGGTTGCTTTTTTGAGTACCCCTGATGTAGCTGTTGTATTTTGTGAGTGAATTTTGAATAGTGAGTGACTCAGTCACAAAGTGATTTTAACGTGTTTAAAATTCCGGGAATGGAACAATCGCATAAGAATTGGGTGAAACGTGATGTATATATCCGATATCATTGGCCGTTTCTCTTGATTTGGATCACAACATCTTGCAAAAACGGAACCATTTTTTAAAAGAACACATCGTCAGAATTTTCTCCGGGTATCCCTTCTTCCTGCTTATTGAATACTTGTGGTCAGCAAAAGTAGTGTAAAGATACAAGTGAGTCCAAAGCATGTAAAACAGCTGAACTGTTCCGTCACACCGTGTGGATGTGGAGAACACATGTAGAATGACGTGTGTGTACGCGATCTGTTCCATGAGAACGTAAGCATTGAAAGTGATCGTGACGTTTTCAGTTCGATTTTGTCAATCGAAGTAAAAGTGCCTCATACTGTTATTCTTACAAATTTTGTGAACATGAGAAAAAATGGGAATTCGAACACATTTATAGTTTAACCTTTAAGCTATTTCCTCGTCTGTACATTTTTTCTCTCTCTCCGGGAATGTCTGTCTGTCTCTGTCTCTCTCCACCTCTTTCTCCATTCGGTTTTAATTCGTGCGTGCTTGTGTGCCTGCTTGTCTATGGGTTTGTCTGTCGCCCAGTCTCTGTTTTGTATGTCTCTTTCTGACTGTATATGTGTTTACGTTCATATGCGGGTAAGTGTTCGTATGTATTAGGTGAAGAAAAACGTGCCCCCGAGAGTACAACGCATTCTGTAATGGTGGCCTAGACGGAGACTAATTCGGAATAGTAATGGCTCGCTTTCACGTGAAACTACCATTTGAAATGTATTGTTTAATAATTAATAATAATAATTACAATATTTATATAGCGCAAAATCTTGATAAAATCAAATCTAAGCGCTGAAGCAGACACACACGCAAGCACGCACGCACGCACGCACGCACACACACGCACGCACACACACACACACACATACACACACACACACACGCATGGCTATAAATGGGGAGAAAGAATAAAAGCAATAAAAGCAAGAATAAAAGCAATGGAAAATTATAGAGAGCATAGCATATACAATTATATATTATAACCATGTGATTCCCTCCGAGTGGAGACAGGCTGCAGAGGGGGTTAGGATTTTATGCGGAGGAGAAAAGGTGAGTTTTGAGAGCGGACTTGAAGGAGACAAAAGTAGGTTGCTGACGGACTGAGAGAGGAAGTTTGTTCCAGGAGAGTGGACCAGAAACAGAGAAGGCTCGTGGACCATAGGTATTGAGCTTAGTGCGTGGAAAGCGAAAAGTCAGAGGATCGGAGGCAGAGCGGAGGGTACGTGAGGGAACATAGATCTCAAGTAGGCTTGACAGGTAATCGGGGGCTGCGTTATTGAGGCTTTTGTAGCACATGGTGTCTAGTTTGTACTGTATGCGCTTTGATACAGGGAGCCAGTGAAGTTGTGCCAGGAGAGGAGATATGTGGTCAGCTTTTTTCTTTTTGAGTACAAGGCGTACAGCATTGTTTTTGAATGCGCTGTAGGATGTGAATGGTGGAGGCAGGAAGACCAGACAGGAGTGAATTGCAATAATCAATGCGAGACATTATGAAGGAGAGAACGAGTTTTGCAGTTGTTTCCACAGAGAGATACTTCCTGATCAGCCTTATACGATGGAGATGATAGTAGCAGGATCTGGCAGTTTGAGAAACAAAGTTGTTCATGGAGAGGGTAGAGTCAATGCAGACACCAAGGTTTTTAGCTGAATCAGAAATTGGGACTGATGTGTTACATAATGGGAGAGAAAGAGGAGGCAGCTGAGAAAGTTTCTGACGGGTGCCAATGAGGATAGCTTCTGTTTTGTCGTCATTAAGCTGAAGTCTATTGTGTGTCATCCAGTTCTTAATGTCCGAGTAACACTCAGTGGTGCGAGTCAACAGGCGCTGTATATTATCAGGTGAGTCACTGTCTTGAAGTTGGGTGTCATCAGCATAGAAGTGGTGTTTTATAGAATGGGAGTTGATGATGGTGGACAGGGGGGAGGTGTAAAGAGTGAAAAGAACAGGGCCAAGGACAGATCCTTGTGGAACACCACAGGTCAGGTATGCAGGTTGAGAGTAAGTGCCTCTGTGTGTGTATGTATGTGTGTGTGTGTGTGTGTGTGTGTGTGTGTGTGTGTGTGTGTGTGTGTGTGTGTGTGTGTGTGTGTGTGTGTGTGTGTGTGTGTGTGTGTGTGTGTGTCTGTGTCTGTGTCTGTGTGTGTCTGTGTCTGTGTGTCTGTGTTTTCATCTTCAATTTACTGTCTTCTTTGATAAGATCTAAAAACTTCATCACTATTTGTAAAATGTCAGAGTGTTATTAAAAAAAATGTAAAGTTGAAGTAAACAGGTACCTTTCGTCTCAAACCGTGAAAGATAGATAGACAGACAGACAGACAGACAGACAGACAGACAGACAAACCAACAGCACGAGCATATGTTGTATGCGTCTGTACATGTGTGTATGTGTGTGTCACACAAAGAGAGAGAGAGAGAGAGAGAATGCTAGTTTATCAGCATGCCATAGTCCTGAACAACACTAATAATAATAATAATAATAGCAACAACAACAAAAAGGAATAGTCTTAAAAAAAATCAACACTGAGCAGAATCATGACATGGTTTGCCATGTTATATTCGTCATGTCGAATGCATTAGAATGAGTTTATCATAATGCTCTGTCTTCTGAAAGAGTTCTACAAATGCATTAGAATTAGCTTATCGTAATGCTCTGTCTTTTGAAAGAGTTCTACAAATGCATTAGATTAGAATTAGCTTATCGTAATGTTCTGTCTTTTGAAAGAGTTCTACAAATGCATTAGATTAGAATTAGCTTATCGTAATGCTCTGTCTTTTGAAAGAGTTCTACAAATGCATTAAAATTAGCTTATCGTAATGCTCTGTCTTTTGAAAGAGTTCTACAAATGCATTAGATTAGAATTAGCTTATCGTAATGCTCTGTCTTTTGAAAGAGGTCTACAAATGCATTAGATTAGAATTAGCTTATCGTAATGCTCTGTCTTTTGAAAGAGTTCTACAAATGCATTAAAATTAGATTATCGTAATGCTCTGTCTTTTGAAAGATTTCTACAAACTAAGCCATAAATGTTGAAGTATGTGGCATTTGTTTCTAAAATAAAGGGCACAGCAAATCCGTGTGATTTACTTTTAGAACCTTAAAGATTGTGCAACTGTATGAGATTAACCGAATGGTGTCAACATATTCTTAAATGTATTTATTTACATCGAGAACAAACATGGCGCAATAGAATTATTTGACTTTTAATGTTTTGTGAAATAGAATCGTTCATTAGTCTTTTTCATTATTTTTATTTTATTCCGAAACCTGGCCAGCTCATGGGTTTATGTGCAAACTTAAGGCTTGTGCCATTATCACCATACACATGGCACATGTGATGTTAGTGCATATAGAATTCGTTCCGAGCGCGGAGACGTCGTCTTGAGAAACAAACCGAAACTGTTCCGATTTTTTCGGACGCACGTTGTTTTGCCCACTGTGTGCAGACGGGTGTGTAGGTCCAGACTCTGTCTGCGGAATGCGTGCATGTTGGATGTTTTGTTTCCATAAGCCACTGGACTCTGACATGATTTACAGGACCTTGAGACAGGTGGGTAAGTTTAAATATCTGGGAACGATCATCTCACCAGATGGTGGATGCACACAAGAAATAGCCAGCGAAATCGGCCAAGCCAAAACAGCACTCAAGAAGATGTAAAAAGTTCTTACCAACAAATGCCGATCAGTTAACATTAGGAAGAGAGTTCTTGAATGTTATATAGAACCAATACTTTTGTATGGTTTTGAGGCGTGACTAGTCAACGCACAAAGTCAGAACAAAATTGAGGCAATTGAAGTGTGGTTTCTGAGAAGAAAGTTGAGAGTTCCATGGACAGCAAAGAAAACAAACGAGACAAGTCTTGAAGTAGGCAGACACAAGGAGATCATTAATAAAGCAGATAAGAAAAAGACAAGCAATATTTACATGCCATTTTATGAGGAAAGGAGGATTAGAATACCTGGTCACGACAGGAAAGGTGGAGGGAAAGAGAACACCAGGTAGAGCCAGGGAGAAAATATTGGAGGGACTTGCAGGGTGGCTGAGGACAGAGAGGGAGGGAGATGTACTTGCAGCGACAGGGAATAGATTCGTATGGAGGGCCATGATCGCCAACGCCATGCGGCACGGCACAGGTCCAGGTCTTCCTTGGTGTGCCTATCGCTTTGAAGTAGGCAACGATTAACTTAATAATATGGCTGTGTGGAGTAGCATCGTAGTCAACATCACGCATATTCTTGCCCATTGCAAACGCTGGAATTAATGAAAGAAGAGTCTCTCAGATGATCTCGAGACGATAAAGTGCTTTAAATATTCTTGAGTGAGGACAGACAGACTAAGCGTCGTCGACTAGGCGATTAATTCGCTGTTTAATTTCCCAGAAGCTGTCATGACCGGCACAGCTGAACAAAGCCGACAGCGGTGTGGCTGAGTACTCTGACGGGAGGTTTGACGTTGATTTGACATTGATAAACTAGTTTTCTTGTGAACTTAAAAGTGCTGAACAGTGACAAAATGCATTGTGTTATAATGAAGTGTTGGGAATCCTGATTGGCCTCTGATTAACACTTTTTATTCCATTTTTGATTCAACAAGAACTAAACAGATAGTCATATCTACGACGTTTGACTTCACTGGAAAATATTTATCAGTCAAAGTGCAGGTATTTGGAATATAATTACCACGAAAACAGAGAGGCTTCATAGGAAAATGTTTATCAGATGAAGCGCAGGTCATAGGAGTCACAATTACCGCGAAGTAGACTATGTGCCTATATGCACAGTGACTGAACCATCGACTGGTGAGTAGGGATGATCGACTCTCCGCACTGCACGGTGTACGTCCGCATTTGGTTTTAATCGTTTCCTGGCCACACGTTTCCTATTGCAGGCACACACGCCAGATTTAGCTTCACTTCTATGATGGATGGACGGGCGCTCAGCTACGCTGGGATAGATTCTCCAACACACTAGCGCGAGATATTGGAAATAAATATCCTCGACGGAATATATCACGGCACGCCTGCTGTGCGTGTGTGTGTGTGTGCGTGTGTGATACTGTGTTGGTGTCTGTGTGTGTGTGCGCGTGCGTGTGTGCGCGAGGGGACTGGACCAGCCAGTTCTGATATATGATCGGTCTTGGAGAGGATTTTACTTTGATCAGTCAGTCCAGTTGGATAGTGATGTACATAGATCTTCTGTAAACGCCAGTGGCGTTTTTGCTATGTTAATGGAACGGACGGTAGTGAACAATAATTCTTTTCATACCTGACATGAGTAAGTCAAATTTTCCCAGGTAAGAGTCTGCATGTTAATTTTCTACAGACATTATGCTTTTACCACGTATTGTTTGATGCACCGGACATAGACAGTACTCTTGACGCATTACTGTATTTACATCACAGTGTCAGGGGAGCCACATAAATACTTTTCTATCAGCAACTAAATGGACGTGTGTGTTGAGATCAAATCATAAAGGTGTGTATGATCACTTACTCATGTATTTATTTACATGTTTGTGGTGCTGATCAACGCTGACTTATGCGGATGTTTGCCCTTCTGTTCGACCGGTTGTACAGAAGTATCAGCTAATATTGTTGAAATGAATAATTAACTGTCATTAAGATCAGTAGGGCCAAATACGGCGGAGTTGGTTCTTTATACAGGGACAGAAGCAGCTGTATCCAGTGCATAATTAGGAGTAGTAACGTATTAAATGCAGCTGTCACTTAAGTTACTACATCGTTTAAGGTGTGTCAGACGATCAGTAGCACACGTTCTCATTTTTTGTGATTTATTAATTTGTTCATATTTTTGTACAACAATAACAATAACAATAACAGCAACAGCAAAACAAAAAAGAAACAAAGAAAAAACAAACAAACAGACACGGGATTTTAAGTATAACAACAAACAAACAAACAAACAAACAAACAAACAACACAGGATTTAAGTTTTCAGAATCACAGGTCTCAAGTTATTGTTTTGGTCAGTGTGAATTTGAGGACACGGCTATCTTTCCTATGCTTGTCATGTCTAATGTATCGTATCTTCTTTGTTTCTTTATGTGTGTGTGTGTGTGTGTGTGTGTGTGTGTGTGTGTGTGTGTGTGTGTGTGTGTGTGTGTGTGTGTGTGTGTGTGTGTGTGTGTGTGTGTGTATTTGTTCTTTTGAATGGATATATCACCAAATTCAGGAGCTTAAGAATCTCTCTCTTTGTATGTGTATGTCTCTCCTCTCTCTCTCTCTCTCTCTCTCTCTCTCTCTCTCTCTCTCTGTATGTGTATGTGTGGGGTTTTTTTCTTTATAAAAGAGACTGTGTAGGTTTTTCCCCCAGTCTTTTCTTCGTCAAAGATAAGCGCCATGACTTTCTGGACATGACCGCCGAGTTTATACAGGATAGTAAATTGTAGATTTGTAGATCGTCTGAGTTCTTGGGTTTAATTCCAGGCTGCAAAGAAACTGTTGGCACTGTGTGTACATCTTAGTGTGCCAGTAATTTCTGGCAGTGTCGGGTTAACTCTGGTTATGGAATCCCAGGACTCGTTCCCCCTTCCATCTCAAAAGTTTGCCAGCACATAGGTTTCCCTGTTGGCTTGAGAAGAGATCTAGATCGTTATTGGCAGAAAAGAGAGTGGAAAGGATATGGAATCATCTAAGTGCGATCAATCTATCTTGGAAAAAAGTCCAAATTATTAATGAACACAGCAAGAAACGTAAACATCATGGATTAAGAAGGAGGCGAAAAGACAAACAAACAAACAAACAAGTAAACAAACAAAACAAACAAAACAAACAAAAAAGTAAACAAAAAACCAAACAACAACAAAAAACAAACCAAAACAAACGACCAAACAAACACACAAGCAAACAAGTAAGCAGGCAAGCGAACAAACAAACAAGTAAATCAGTAAATGAATGAATACATGAATCCTTTTAGTTTTTGTGTGCGTATCTTTGATTCCAAACTTACAAAGACAGACAATAAGGCAAGAGCATGAAACCAGCACGAATATTTCCGTCCAATTTTCTGTTCACCACTTCCCCGTTTTCTTTTTGTTGCTGGTTGTCTCATCCCATCCTCAACCCCTATTGTGTGTGTGTGTGTGTGTGGG
>JAPXFY010000012.1:35758409-35763409 GCA_030674185.1 Monoplex corrugatus | reverse complement strand
TGGTCAATATTCACGTCATATGCTATTGGATATTGAAAAGGTTTTGCGGATAGAAACGTTTTACTGTCATGTCCATCCTGTCCACTTTCGCCCAACACACACACTCTCGAAAACCAAAATGTTGTATATAATGATTTTGCTTTTCACATCTTTGCAGAGATAGATTTTTCTATGCAGAAAGTAGGTTGTACATTCTGAATTACAGAATCAGAGAGAGAGGGAGAGGGAGAGAGGAGGGAGATAGAACGAGAGGGAGAGATAGATAGAAGAGAGAGAGAGAGAGAGAGAGAGAGAGAGAGAGAGAGAGGAGAGAGAGAGAGAGAGAGAGAGAGAGAGAGAGAGAGAGAGAGAGAGAGGAGAGAGAGAGAGAGAGAGAGAGGAGAGAGAGAGAGAGAGCACGCGACATGGCTTTACGTTAGCGTTTAAGCTACAATAGTCATTAAAAACCAATTTTTGACTTTGTATCAATGTATATTTAGCAATTTTAGATACTGGCCAGGGGTCATCACCTTTCTAATCATTGACCGCACATATCTGTTATAACCTCCCGTCATGACAAACACATGTAACGTTTAATTGTTGGAATATGCCATGATTAGTTTGGATCCTCATCCATTATCGCATGGCATTTGCGTCGTTAGTGGAAAGCGTAATTAACGATGGGATGTGGGAACACAGTCCTGAGAAAACTAAATTTGAAACTCGAAATGAAACTGAGTTTATGGAATAGTGGAAAATACGCAGGAGTAAAATCTGCTTTCTTTTATTTAACATAGTATTTGATTCTTTGTAAAATTAGTTATTTTCTGTGACATTTACATCCTTCAAAATTTGGAAGATATAATATCTGGATAATGTAATCATAGTTTTAAGTTTTGCTGTGAATGTTTGTCTGTTGGGTTTGACTTAAATGACATCATCCGGAGATATAAATCTAGTCAGCATGATTATCTTAAAACACTCTGAACCCGGAATGCAGCCCTTGCTGATGTAGTTTTTTTCCATTAATAAGTACTTCAGAAAATAGTCTGCTTTCGTTCAGAAAATGCTGTCCAGAAGAGATTTATGAAATATTATACATTATTGTAGTCGGCGTACAGTTTTGCCATGCAGGATCAAACCAAAATGGCTCTTTGAGGCAGCGTCGCTATTACTCATATTCAAGATTCTCATGGTATTTAAGGAAAGGGGAAGGGGTCAGTATTTAATAATAATAATAATTACAATATTTATATAGCGCAAAATCTTGATAAAATCAAATCTAAGCGCTGGAGCAGACACACACGCACGCACGCACGCACCACACACACACGCACACACACACACACACACACACACACACACACACACACACACGCATGGCTATAAATGGGGTGAAAGAATAAAAGCAATAAAAGCAATAAAAGCAAGAATAAAAGCAATGGAAAATTTATGTCTTTGATGCATTGTTTTCGTCGTGACCTGTGTTTTATTTCCTTTATGCGCTTCCTTGCCCAGAGTAAGGCAAACCTCACGTTAGAAACAAACAAACAAACAAATAAGCAAACGAACAAAGAACAAAGAAAGAAAGAAAAAAGAGAAAGAGAAAGAAAGAAACAAACAGAGATGAAGAAAGAATAATTCAACAAACAAAAAAGAAAGAAATAATGCAACAAGCAAAAACAACAAACAAACAGCAACAACCAAACAACAACAACCAACAACCACCAACCAACCAACCAACCAACCAACCAACCACCACACCAACCAACCAACCAACCAACCAGAAACCAAACAAACAATCAACAAACCAACCCCAGCCCCATCCATCCAACCTACAACAACAACATAACCAATCCAGTTATCGTCAAAACAAGCAAACGGAATCAAACATTTAGAATGAGATCAAACCACAATATCCATTCCTCGTACAAACAATAACATAAACATGTAAAGAAGAATGATGCAAGTAGTCAGTCGATCAAACAGCAAACAGTTAAATGCATAAACATGTTTAGAAGAGAGTTAAACAAGAAATGATGTGCAGGTTAAATCAGTCGATCAAATATAGCAAACAATGAAGTGCATAAAATGTTTAGAAGAGAGTTAAACAGAATGATGCAAGTAGTCGTATTAAACAGAAACAGTTAAATGCATAAAAATGTTTAGAAGAGAGTTAAACAGAATGATGCAAATAATCTGTTGATCAAATAGCAAACAATGAAGTGCATAAAAATGTTTAGAAGAGAGTTAAATAGAATGATGCCAAATAGTCTGTTGATTAAACAGCAAACAATGAAGTGCATAAAAATGTTTAGAAGAGAGTTAAATAGAATGATGCCAAATAGTCTGTTGATTAAACAGCAAACAATGAAGTGCATAAAAATGTTTAGAAGAGAGTTAAACAGAATGATGCCAAATAGTCTGTTGATTAAACAGCAAACAATGAAGTGCATAAAAATGTTTAGAAGAGAGTTAAACAGAATGATGCCAAATAGTCTGTTGATTAAACAGCAAACAATGAAGTGCATAAAAATGTTTAGAAGAGAGTTAAACAGAATGATGCCAAATAGTCTGTTGATTAAACAGCAAACAATGAAGTGCATAAAAATGTTTAGAAGAGAGTTAAATAGAATGATGCCAAATAGTCTGTTGATTAAACAGCAAACAATGAAGTGCATAAAAATGTTTAGAAGAGAGTTAAAGTTAGTATGGGTTGACCATCTTGCTTATAATTATCATCGTGACTATTTTTACCACTACTACTGCTGTTACGATTGTTATTGATATGATTATCATTATAATTCACGTACGTGTGCCAAATGAAACGCCGACATCATGAATCTGCCGCTGATGTTGTGGCTGATTTTGCTATAATTTTTGTTTATCTTGCTGCCCCCATCTTCTGCACCCACTATCCCCACGCTGCTTATTGCGGCTTCCAAGACACCTCCAGACTCATCGGAACTGGGGTAATCATGAGAGTAAGGCAAATAGGGCCACAAAATCATGGAGATTTTTTTTAAACAGTGGTTAATAATGTCTATGCAGATGATAGTGATTATGCCTGCAGTTTTGGTCTGAAAATTAGAGAAACGCTCTAAATGATGCTTCCGTAAGGTGGATGAGACTTGACTGTGTGGTCCCGGTCCTCGTAAAGAACCATAGCACGTCAACTTAGCATTGGGCAGAAACCGACCAAAACTGAAAAAAAAATCCTATGATTATTATTATCATTATTTTTTTTTGAGTGATGGAATTCAAACATGCAACGTCCCAGAGTCAGAAATCTGTTGTGCTACCCTCTAGGCTACATTGACCGGTGATTTTGCTGTAACTTTTGTTGTGCTATTTTGTAAACTATAGGTAGCAAGTACCTTGAAAACCTTCTTAGTAACCATTCAATCTTCTGTCCAAAAATAGTTTTTGATATTTGTAATCCATCCTTACGTAAACCATTACGTAAACAATGACATAGATGATAGGAAGTTCAGCTGATTCTTCTGTCATCGAATGCAGCATCTTTTCATAGATTATGTATGAACGCACACAAGAGCCAGACCACCAATTTACAACACTCATAACATTTACAATTAATGGGAACTGATAGATGTCAATTTCTCGTGAAGATAAGGAATACCGTAACTACGGCCTATTTTCCAGTTGCGTTATTTCTTCGATTGAAGAAAGGTAAACATTGATGTAAAACATAACATTTATTGATAATAAACTTTAAGGCTTTTTGTTCATTCTACAAACACTGTTCTCTTATACAGAAATTCTACAACGAAAACCCCCATGCTATTTCAAGGTCTTGAAAGAAGAGAGAGAGAGAGAGAGAGAGAGAGAGAGAGAGAGAGAGGAGAGAGAGAGAGAGAGAGAGAGAGAGAGAGAGAGAGAGGAAGAGAGAGAGAGAGAGAGAGAGAGTAATGCAACACCATTTTTTTCTTTCTAAGAAAAAAAATGTAGCTGACTTTTCTTCCCCGTGGGATTGCTGGGGG
This sequence comes from Monoplex corrugatus, assembly GCA_030674185.1. NCBI lineage: Eukaryota > Metazoa > Mollusca > Gastropoda > Littorinimorpha > Ranellidae > Monoplex > Monoplex corrugatus. The sequence continues at coordinate 35,759,429 of JAPXFY010000012.1, read as the reverse complement.
CACTTTCAGTATAGACAGTACCATCCTTCGTGCTCTGAAATAGCTTGGATGCAAACGTTAACTGAAAATGGAAATGTTTTTAATCTTAAAGCCAAACTTGCACTCTGTCTACATGCCTGGGGCACAGAAAATTGGTATTATGGTTTGACGGCTTTCTGTCTTTGCTAGCGTTTATATTTCTAAAAAAAGAAAGATCCTTTTGTATTTTCCTTCGCATGTTTTTTCCCTGTGCGTGTGCTTTGTTCTTTCATATTACAAAAGTTCAATATTTAAATAGCAATATTCATTCACAGGACAGTGTCACGTGACAGCAAACGAACCAAGTTGAAATGGATACAAGGCCATTTTCTAGGCATGATTGTATAATGGATAGAGAGAGCATGTCAAAGGAATTCTCCGATGTCGCTGGTATCTCGCGGGATGGGCAGGCAATTTTCGAAAATAGGGTTGTTATGTATTTGAAGTCTTCAAAAAAAGCAGAAGACCGGTCAGGTTGATGTCAAATTACAAGACAAACATACACAGCACACACTGCAGCACACGTACGTATCGTTAAACAGAGGAAAAGAAGACAGAGCATGAACCATTACGAAACACACACACACACCACACAACACACACACACACACACACACACACACACACCACACACACACACACACCACCACAACGCACACACACACACGCACACACAACACACACACACACACACACACACACGCACACACACACACCACACACACACACACACACACAAAACACAACAAACAACCACGAGAGAGAGAGAAGTGTGTGTGTGTGTGTGTGGGTGGGTGGGGGGTCGCGCGGGTTTGTGAGACCGTATGAAATTCGTTTATTGTTATTAGATCAAAACAAAGTTTAAAAAAAAAAAGGTGGGTGGATAAGGGCAGAGGAATATTTTGAAATTAAAATATCGTTCTGACATTTAAATGACGAAAAATAGAATATGCAAAGAAAGAAGCAAACAAGAAGGGAAAATACAGGTAAAAGACAATCGGG
>JAPXFY010000012.1:35680909-35750909 GCA_030674185.1 Monoplex corrugatus | reverse complement strand
AAGTTGTTTAAATATTAGATACAATGTGGTGCGAAGTGGTAGAGACCACAGCTTTTCGCGGGGCCAGTATTATGACGCTGGTGCCCTCCTTTTCCTTTCCCTAACTCTGGAAAAAAATAGTCAGGTACGACTGGGTAGCGAGGCAATACGCACATAGAAAATTCCCTTGGCGTGAATCTCAACTCGTGCAAATTCGTGAAGGCAAAATGGAAGGGCAGCATTTTTCCTCAACACCAACCAGGCCTCTTAGCACCTATCAACGGTTTCGAGTAAGATTAACCCTTTGACTCCCGTACCTTATCCATCAACTGCAAAAAAAAAACCACGTCGACTCCCTCACCCTATCCACCAGCTTCCGGTTCCTGCTGGAAGCGAGTGGATAGGGTGAGGGAGTCAAGGGGTTAAGGTTTTGTTTTGCTAGCATGGTTGACAATTCAGGATGCTGGTAGACAGTGTGTGAGAGTCAAAGAGTTAATGCAGCGAATGTTGGTAACAAATGTTTTTGACGAAGATGGGTATTAGAAACAATAATGTAAGTCCTTTTTGTAGAAGCCGACAGGATACCTTGCGACAGATTTAGAGGATGAACAGCAGTGCAGGTTTTGGAGACACCTAGGAGCAGCCCTAAGTGATGGTGATTCCAATTTTCCAGTACACGAATTTCAGATCGGATAAAGTGTTAGACTCAGTTATGTTCCACGTAAAATTCTGTCTTTACAAACGCAAATACAAAGAAACCTTAACACTTATTGATTCATTTGAAAGGTATTCAAAAATACATGCAGTATTTTTCACATAAAAATACATAGTATTACTACTACTACTATTACTACTACTACTACTGCTACTAACAGTATTCATATGGCGTCAAATCTTGTCAATTCAAATCAAAGCGCACCCACGCACCAGACATACGCATACGATCAACGCAGACCACCTTACAATACGCGGAAGAAAAGGGGAAGAGGTGGGGGTGGGGTGGGGGGTGGTGGGACGTTGGAGAGACTTGAAACATACAATCGACTCTAATTTCATGAATGTGGTATTACTTAAGGGTGATAGAGAATTTTTCTTAATCAGTTTCAGGGATGTCTGTGACTCCATGACCAACGCCAAGACATACGGAAGTGTAAAGTACAGCCTTGTCAGGGCAGTTTCAATTCAGAAAACAATTCCATCACATGACATATATCAAGTTTAAAAATGACTAATTTTCCTGCAAAGCAAACTAAATGTATAGATTGTTGAAGCATCTATGGCTGATCTTATGACTGACACACATGCTAATCCTTTGAAACTGTCTTGTAAAATCTTGCAACTTTTGAGTTGTTTTCTACATAGGCCTGCCAGTATTGTGAATTATTGTCTGATGCATTACATGTAATGTACATAAATTCATGATGAACTAAACATGTTGTTGATACTGTCTGTGAAATCTGTTGATTTGTTCGTTATGTATTGTCTGTTTGTTGTTCCACAAAATGAAAAAAGCAGCACACAAAGAAAGAAAGAAAGAAGGAAAGAAAACAAACAAACAAACAAACAAAAGTTAAAGAATAAACATATAAAGAAAAGTCAGTTTTGAAATCAATACATGTTATAAATGGCTAATGGGTACAGAATTTATCACAAGAAAGCGGAATTTCTTTTTTAATTTTTTTTTTACTCTCTGCTGTCACATCTGTCACACCGTTTCAATGATCACAAAGTGTAATGCATTTTTTTTTTCAAAGTGTTGCGACAATGCATGAGAATGCATTGATACGGTCATGCGATGGCATTGTTTTCTGAATCGAAACTGGAAACTGCGTGACAAGGCTGTACTCTACGCTTCCGTATGTCCTGGTGTTAGCCAGGTCCTGGAGATACAGACATCCGTGAATTAGTTAAGAAAATTTGAACATAACCCTTAATAACGCATTCATGAAATTAGACTCGATTATACATTTCCAGTCTCCCCAAGGGGTCCATGTCACGCTCAACTCTGGGTAAAAGCTAGTTATGGCTGAATAATCTCATGTTGGTTTTGACAAGACTAAAGGATTTGAACCTATAACTTCCCAATTGTAAGTCCATTGCACTGACCATATTGCCGTGATGACTGGCTCAAAAAAGCAGTAAACAAATAGTCTATTTTAATCGATTGATTATTTCTTTACATATTCAGCCTAGCCTTGAAGCCTCATTTTGTTCATAATAAACAGTTTCACGTAAATGTATTCTTAATGTAGTCGAGTTATTACTTACAATAAATTTGACTGCAGGGCTGTTGCATAAACGAACAGTTTGCTAAATCAGTTATGGAAATAACCTTGAAACACAACACAACGCATCGCGGCTCGATTATGTCCTCTCTTATGTGTACAATCGACAAATGCTTGCAGCACTTTGTCTACAAAAGATGTTATTGACAGACAAATCAAATAGAAAAATGACTAATTTAGCGGTTTCTCTTTGTTACATAAAATCCACTTAACGCGTGCGCGTTCAGTTGTAAAAACACTTGAACAAAGCGGTGTGTGTGTGTGTGTGTGTATGTGTGTATGTGTGTGTGGTGTGTGTGTGTGTGTGTGTGTGTATGCATGCGCGTGCGTCAGTGTGTATAATTATGCCTCTCTCTCTCTCTCTCTCCCGCTCTCTTTTTAGTGTGTGTTTGTATGTGTGCGTGTTTGTGTGTGTGTGTGTGTGTGTGTGTGTGTGTGTGTGTGTGTGTGTGTGTGTGTGTGTGTGTGTGTGTGTGTGTGTGTGTGTGTGTGTGAGTGTTCCTTTTTTGTCCTTATAATCTTTATTTTCTGTCTTTTCTGCTATCTTTTCTTTTACTTCTTTCTTTTTATCTTCCTATTCTTCTTCTTCTTTTTATCACGTTGCGTATCTCGTGTCTCATTGTCTGTGGTTCAGTACACGTGTAGACCTTTGGAAAGAAAGATAGGAGGACATGGACAGCGAATGGCTCATTAGTAATGATTCATGGTCAGGGGATATGTTTGATGATCTACAAACGACAGGCGGCACTACTGTACATTGCCTGTTCTGTATTTGGTCGTACGTCGTCCGTTTTGTACTTCAGTGTGCATTGTTTTACGAATCGTACACATAGTTGTACATTGTCTGTCCCATGTACATTGTCTGTCCCATTCTCATACATCGTCTGTACTGTACTTCATCGTGCATTGTTTTAACAACTGTGTACATAGCTGTACATTGTCTGTACCATTATCATACGTCGTCTGTACTGTACTTCATCGTGCATTGTCTCACAAACCGTACTTAGCTGTACATTAGCTGTGTAGTGTACAGCATGATGCATGTTCCGTGCTGCATGCTGTAAACACCATCGTACATTATCTGTCTCTTCTGCCTAGGTATCTCCCGCCTGGTGGCTAGAGGAAGAAGCTTTGTTTTTTCATCTCCGAGGTCACCTTGTGTGCAGACCTGTTAATGTCTGACCCCCGTCTTGTGTATACACATGCATAACATTAAATAGGCACGTTAAAGACTCTTTAAGTCATATCAGTGTCCTGTGGCTAGGGAAACAAACAAACAAACAAACAAACAAACAACAAACAACAACAACAACAAAACCCACGCAGCATGCACGCCCATCGAAGACAGAGTATGCAGACTGTGCAGCAACGTATAGCCTGTGCAGTGTGGGTAAGACAACGTCCATGCACATATCCGAAAAAGAAAAATCAGAACGATTGAAAAGAAAACGTGTCTGTTCTGCTTCTTCGTAGAACGTTGTCTGTGAGCACGAGATATTGTAAGTGGTGCATCATTGTTTGTGCGTGTATGTGTGTGTGTGTGTGTGTGTGTGTGTGTGTGTGTGTGTGTGTGTGTGTGTGTGCGTGCGTGTGTGTGTGCGCGCGTGTGTGTGCACGCACGTGTGTGTGTTTGTGTGTGTATATGTGTGTGCGTGCGTGCGTGTGTGTGTGTGCGCGCGCGCGCGCGTGTGTGTGTGTGTGTCGATTGTGCGTGCTTGTTTTTGTGTGTGTGTTTGTGTGTGCGTGCTTGCGTTTGTTTGTGTGTATATATGTGTGAGCATGTGTGTACGTGCGCGCACGCGTGTGTGTGTGTGCGTGCGTGTGCGCCCAAATGCGCATGGGTGTGTCAGCGTGCACTATTTGAAGTTTTCACCAGACAATCTGAGATCATACGACCACCCCTTGTGTTTCACAAATAAACAATATTTCCGCTACGTTGCTCATCTCTACAGAGAGCTATAGACAGTACACCCGCCATGTTATTTATATCGATGGACCAATGCTGTGTCAATGACACGGGGACTGATTACTAGTTGGAAGAAATATGTACCCTGTCAGGATATCTTACAAGCTTACTGGACCGTTAGCGGGACATATGGCCTCCTCACCAGTCGTCAGTCATTTAGAGCACGACAACATCGACTAATCATCAAAACAAAACAAATATATATCTAAGGTCAGTGGCCTTCAGGGAAAAAAATGTATATGTACTGCATTTGGATAAATGTAGTGGCTTGTGATCTTGGTTTTTCTCGTTTTTGGCTGGGGAGCATGGGTATTAGAACGATTAAAATACAAACAAACAAAGAAACAAACAAAGAAACAAAGAAACAAACAAACAAACACCACAAGCAAACACATACACACACACACACACACACACACACACACACACACACACACACACACACACACACACACACACCACCCCACAAGCAAACACAAAAATAAATAAATACCACCCCTTCCCCTTGAAACAAAAGTGTCATCCGACGAAACCTTCCATTAATAGTAATAATAGTAATGTCACTCAGATAGCGCCAACAGTCCATGTCAAAAACATGCTCGTTGCACTTTACAGGAATAGAACAAACGATGCGCGTAGACACACATACATGCATATATACACACACACACGCGCGCGCGCGCGCGCGTGCGCACAGACTTTCACACACACACATACACGCGCACACACACACACACAACACACAGTGACACGCACACCCATTTGCACATACACACATACATGCATAAACAGACACATACACACACACACAAACACGTAGAGGATGCCGAGCAAGAGTACACCCAGCCTGTTATAACAACAGCACACAACAACACCAATAACAATAATAATGGTAATAATAAGAATGACATTAATGATAATGATGATGATAATAATAATAATAGTAATGATGATGATGATAATAACTTGTATTTATACAGCGCCTCACCTATTGAACTATGTACTTGCAAAGACACATTCTCTCTCACACACACGCTCACAGTCACAGACTTATTCATAATCATACAGTGGACACAGAAACAGATTACAAAACATTAGAAAGATTCTGGACATGACAACAGTGTCTGAAGTGGTACGTTTTTAGGTGGGATTTGAAAAAACGAAACAGAAGTAGAAGTCTGATATTATTTGGGAGGAAATTCCTGAGTCGTGGGCCATGGACAGAGAAGAAACGGAAGCCATGGCGTTTACGTTTGAAAGAGTTTTGCTGAAGAAGTCGTGAGTCAGAGGAAGAACAGAGACAGGGAAAGGGAGTGATAGAGTAACCAGATAAGACAGATAAACAGGGGCAATGACAGCACTGCAGCAACCAGCGAGAACACGGGTACAATAATCTAACCATGAAATTGTACAAGAAATGACAATTACTTGGCAGTATCTTCAGAAAGAACATTTCTAGCTGAGCCTATCCTTTTAAACTGAAAGCAGCAGCTGTGACAGACTTTTATAACCTGTTGTTCCATAAAAAGGGAGGAGTCGATGAAGAAGCCAAGATTTCTTGTAGTGTTGGAGCAAAATATGGCGTTAGAGCCAACAGCAGTGGAAGAGGACAAGGAATGAGGTGGTGTGACAGAATCGGAGAAGATCAGTGCCTCAATTTTATCCTCATCCAGTTTCAGAATGCTCTGTGTCATTCAGGTTTTGATGACAGTGTTACATTCTTGAAACGTCCGTTTGAGTGTGTTGATGTGTGATTGTTTGCATGTTTGTTGAAGCTGAGTATCATCTACAAAAAGGTAGTGGTCTACATTGTGTGGCTTGATGATGCTGGAAAGAGGTGTAGTCTACAAAACGAACAATGCAAGACCCAGTACTGAGCCCTGAATACGCCGAAAGGCAGAAGAGTTCGACAAGAAGTAAAGCGATCAACAGAGATATATAGCATACGTTAACTCAAGTAGGACTGAAGCCACTGTAAAGTGTCTGAGCGTATGCTTAAGACAGTTTCAAACCTAGAAATAAGAACAGAAAGATCGACAGTGTCGAACATAGCAGATCTGTCCAGTAGAAAGAGAACAAAACTTTTATTCTGGTCCATAGCAGTTAGGGCATCATTCACAACATGGAACAGAACCATCTCCGTGTTGTTAGGCGAGTGACCCTTGACCCAAATTGTCATCCTGTCTCTGTCCCACCTACACACACACACACACACACACACACACACACACACACACACACACACACACACACACACACAACACACACAACACACACACACACACAGAGGCACAACACAGAGGCACACACAGAGGCACACACACACACAGAGGCACACACACACAGAGCACACACACACAACCAACACACACACACACACACACACACACACCACACACAAACACACGTGTGTGTTGAGCTAGGGTACAATCAGCTTGTTTGGCGTGTGGCCGTTGACCCAAGTTGTCGTCCTGTCTCTGTCCCACCTACACACACACACACACACACACACACACACACACACACACACACACACACACACACACACACACAGCACACACACACGACACACAACACACACAGAGGCACACACACACAGAGGCACACACACACACAGCACACACACACACACACACACACACAAACACACCGTGTGTGTTGAGCTAGGGTACAATCAGCTTGTTTGATGTGTGGCCGTTGACCCAAGTTGTCGTCCTGTCTCTGTCCCACCTACTCATATACATACATACACACGCGCGCGCGCGTGTGCACACGCACGCGCACGCGCACACACACATACATTCTCGCGCACACACACTGTGTGTTGAGTCAGGGTACACTGCTTGTTAGGCGTGTGGCCCTTGATCCATGTGTCATCCTCTCTCCAACCAGGTGGCTCGTCCAGGTCATGAACACGAGGCTGTTGAACTACTTGGAGCCCTGTTTGTCCTGGCCGTTGTCTTCTTTGAGGTTATTCATCCGCCCAGTGATGCCATAACACGTCGTTTAGCGCGCCAGCTGAGGCGGTGTACCCGATGTAGCACCAGAAGCCAGGCGTGAGAGATTTTGGATTCAGATAGGGATCAATGTTTCCATTCATCCTACAAGTAGGATGCAGCTTCCAGAGAACGACAGTATTCATGTTCATATTCATGTTCATATTCATGTTTCATATATTCACGTTCATTTCTTTTTTGCCACAATGGATTTATCGTGTGAAAATCGGGTTGCTCTTCCCGTTGAGAGCGCGTTGCCGCAGTGCAGTACCATCCAGTGTTTTTTTGTTTGTTTGTTTGTTTCATTGATCCAAGACTTTACAAAAGGCAAGAAGGCTAATTGGCCTTTAACGGGAGGGACTTCGGAATCTGTCTCTCCAGTTTTATAACAGGGCAGCTGGGTGAATGCCCTGCTCTTCACGATTTTCAACTGCTGTGCGTGTCTTTAGCGTGTGCAGCCAGAAGACACACGGGGTCTGACTTGTTTTTCGTCCCTTTCCGAAGGACTACACGTTCAGTTCGATTTTCCGGTCAAACTGAGGAGAAAAGTCGAGGCCTCAACAGGGAATGAACCCCCAAACCTTAAGTTTACTTATTGGCAGGCGAACGTCTTAACCATTCTGCCATTCTTCTCCCTCGTCGATAAATTACTATCCCTATCCAGGGTTCCCTAAATCAAAAAAGTTTGTGAAGCTGTGTTTACAGATCATCGCTTGTATGCCTCTTGAAAAACGTTTGCATGATTTTTTTTCCCGCAAAGCAGACCAGCATGATTCAAACTTGTCCAGTCCGATTCTTTTACAGACAAAAATCCGAGTCAGGTTAAAATCTGTTGTTACTTATCGCCTGGAAAACTTTACAAAAACGTGTAAGCCTTTTAACATCTGCGTAACCCCAAACAGTGCGCCATACTCATGCAAATATACGCATTCCCGATGTTTCGTTGGTCCAGCAGACCTATGGTTCAAATTTGAAGATCCATTCACAGTTATTTGTAAAATGCAAATGCTTGCGAACACTTTTGCACTTTCGCGAGGTCAAATTGTACTAGAGATTCTTCTATAAACATTGTAGGAATTGTTGCTGAACATTTGTTTCATCAGACTGAATGTATATGAAGAACGAAGACGGTAATAGAGGAGACAGATAGATAGATAGGGAGATAGATAGATAGACAGAGAGAGAGAGAGACAATATATATACATACAAATATATATATATATAACATCATCATCATCAGGTGCCCTGCCGCATGGCGTTGGCGATCATGGTCTTCCATCTATCTCTATCTCTCGTTGCCCCTAGCATCTCCCCCACCCTCCTCGTCCCCAGTCACTCGGCAAATCCGACCAGCATTTTCTCCCTGGGTCTATATATATATATATATATATATATATATAATATATATATATATATATATATACATGTATATATATATATATATATATATATATATATAAGGCAAGAGAGAGAGAGAGAGAGAGAGAGAGAGTGAGTGAGTGAGTGAGTGAGAGTGAGTGAGTGAGTGAGTGAGTGAGTGACAGACAGACAGAGAGACAGAGAGCGAGAGAGGGGATGTGCTGAAGTGTATGATTAAATGACGAGTTCAAACTTGCAGTAGTTATTATGTAAACCCATCAGATATGATTATATTATCTAAAATTATATCTCTGTTTCACAGCGGGATCTCACAAAATAATAGGTTTTACATAGAATTGAAATATGAGAAGTTTTGTGAGTCATTGTTGGCCGATCTGTTTTGGGGTGAGTATATAATCATGGAAAAGTGCAATGAATCTTTTTCTAGAGATCCTAATTGTAATTTTCCGTATTCATTCGTCAGTGTCTGATGCCTTAATCAACTGAAATTACTTGCTCTACGTTTAAGCCGTGAATGAGATCGTTTTAAACACGGGTAACTGAGTGCTGAATACCAAATTCTGTGTCTAAAATCAGCGTTATTCTAGGAAATTGAGTGAATAGCACTTTTCCCAGAAATTTCTGACAATACATAACATGTTTTTCACTTTTGTAACAGTCTGCCATTGTCCTCGATGCACGCCAAGTTTTATTTTTATTTGAAGGTTTTTCAACGTCACAGTGACAGATATTCTACAGCATCTGTATCTTCTATGATTACCTCGTCAGAAAAAAAGTAAAAAATTCGACGAATCGGCTTCCCATATAAGCTTAATTGTTTTTTATAATGACATTTACTGTTTTCGAATATGTGTTTATTGATGTGCAACGGTTTGGCCTCGGCGGTGAAGAAAAAATCATTCTAGTACAGCAGTAGTGTGGGTTTGAGCATCTACCACTTCTGACAGAAGTTGAACTTTAAGAAATTGATAAATACACATTGGAGGGAAAATTTAGGTATTCCGGTCACAAGCAACATTTGTTCCTACAAACGTACTGAACAGTGCTTCCTCAAGTTTGTAATGAGTTTAATTCATGTTCGAAAACAAATAAAGTAACATAAATAACTGTAAGATAAATGAATTAAAAAACAGATAAAAAGATAAATAAATAAATGAATAAATGAAAATAAAAAACATTTTCTTTGCTTTGGATCTCCGTTTCTGAAGACAGAGCCCAGCCGTATGGACGTAAAGAATGATTATTATATGTATAAAAACGTGGCGGCTGTCTTGAACGACGAATCATAAAATAATGCTGTTTGGAGGATACATTGCCGTCAGAAATAGTGTAAATCTCAGTCTTAACAAGACACTTTTCCATTTAAACAGTAGCACGTTTTTGTTTTTCGCTGATGTGACGGAGTATGATCTCACTTCAACAAATAGAGACTGATTCATTCTCTCTGGCAACGGACAGATCTACGCATCGTTCTTAAGTTTAGGTTAATGTAGACTACATCAAATTTCTATTTTACCTTTTATGTGCATTAAAACTTGATTGAAAATGTATTAAACTGGTGGCTCATAACTGCATACAAACATAGATACAAAGATACACAGATACATACATACATACATACATACATACATACATTCATACATACATACATACATACATACACACACATACATACATACATACATACATATACATACATACATACATATACACATACACACATACATACATACACACACACATACATACACATACACATACATATATGCATTTACATACATACATACATATACATACATACATACATACATACATGCATACATACATACATACATACATACATACATACATACATACATACATACATACGCTACCCAAAGCTTTGTTTTGTGCCTTTGTGTAACACAGCTTCAGAAAATAAAATCATGTAATTCTAGATCTGTTTTAGTGTCTCGACTGCATGGAGGAGACTTGCAATAAGAAACGTTTGTGTGAGAAACGAAGAATTCTTTATTCATTATTTCTTTTTGTATAAAAAGGGAGAATAGTGAACGGCTTGTGGGTCTCCTTGTTTCTTTTCCCAAAAATTCTGGCCATGACCATCCAAAGCAACATTAAGGACTTATTTATGCTCGTTCTCAATCTATGTCTGAGGCCTGCTTGGCGTAAAGGTAGAGCACCAGCCTTCCTGTCTGACTGAACGAGTTCGAGTCTGACTTGAAGAAATTCCTTGTGGATACGGTTTCCAGTTCATCTAGTTGTGAATGGATAGCTTCCCTTATAAGGAACATACAGAGAGAGCACTGACTTGAAGAGATGACCGCCTCCCTAACGCTGTCTTCGAGAACAGCTGAGGTTTCCAGAACATATTTCAGCCAAGACCTCAGGTTCTGGGACAGTCGTAGCACTGCCCTTCCCTTCCTCCCCACTTATTTTGTCGTTGTTGAATTTTTCATTTTCTGTCCTAACACTGTTTACCTACCCCATATTTTCATCTCTTCTCTTGTGCAAATAGATGCTGATAGTGTTTGACATCTCAGGATGTCGTGTCTTACAGAATGAATGGTGCGTCCTCATGTCTGTAATCTAGATGACCTCTTAACAGCACGATTGTTTGACGAAAGGATCGTTAAAATATTCACAAATAATTGCGAAATCCTTGATAATGCAGTAGAGAAGCAGGCAAACTGTCAATAACGTCCTAGGTGCTGTTGAATGGATACAGTAAGGTCAGAAAATGTGTTCGTGAAAATGTCAGTACATCCATCTATCTATCTACGTATCTATGTATCTATCTCTCTGTCTATCTATCTATCTATCTATCTATCTATCTATCTATTGATCTGTCTGTCTACCTGTCTATTTATCTATTTGTCTATCTATCTGTCTGTCTGTCTGTCTATCTATCTATCTATACTATCTGTCTGTCTGTCTGTCTATCCATCCATCTATCTATCTATCTATCTATCTATCTGTCTGTCTGTCTGTCTATCTATCTATCTATCTATGTCTGTCTGCCTGCCTACCTTCCTGCTTACCTGCCTGAACTTTTTCGGTTTTGGTGGCGTAGGGTGACGCCACTCCATTGACTGCCTCTATGATTCCGATTCATAATGGTGAATCCATGTGTCATCACCGGTAACGAGCCTTCCAAAGAAGGTGTTGTCTCTTTGACTTTGTTCAAGAAGTTCAGTGCAGGCGTTGACCTTGTCAGTCTTGCGTTAGGTAGTCAGCTCTCTCGGTACCCAACGGGCACACGCTTTTGAAAACCCAAGTGATTCAACAATGTTATAAGCACTTTCATGGCTCACTTCAAGGTTTTCTGCCAACTCCTCAAGAGTTACACGCATTTTGCTTTATTGGCAGGATTCACAGAAGTGGACGGGCGGCCAGAACGGGGTTTATCGGCTACGCTCGCAGTTCCCACCTTTTCATCATTCAGACGACAGACCCACCTGCGAACATTGCTATATCTAAAGTATTCTCCTTATACACATTCTGTAATCGCCTGTGAATGTTCACAGGGGTTTCCCCCTCAGCAACAAGGAATTCAATCACTGCTCTTTGTTTTTGACCCAGCCCTAAGGGGGCAGCCATTTTGAATTTTCCTTACGAGTGTATGAACCGGAAACATACCAAACAAAATATTTCAGTCAGCAACAGTTATAATCATTTGTAACTGAGCAACATTTCAGGTAATTTTGTCAAAAATGTCGTCTGATATAAATAAAAAGGCATTACATTTTGACTCACCCTCGTGTTATATATATATATATATATATATTGATGTGGTTGTGTGTGTGTGCGCGCGCGCGCACGCGTGTGCGTGTCCGCACGTGCATATTCCTGTGAACAAAATGTCACCAAGACTTTTCTGAGCTAGTTATCGATGTAATTTCGCCAAACCAATTTGGGGTTTCAAGTACAAGTCAGAAACAGACTGTGGTAACTATTTAGGTTTAAATGGCCTTGTATATTTCTGTTAAATTTTTAAGAAGATTCCGGACGTCTATCTGGCTGATACTTTTAAAACGATGCCGGGAAATAAGCAGATTGTAATTTAAACCTCGCGTTTTGTTTCTTGTTCTCGTTTTCCAATCCCACCTCTCAATTTCACGTCTGACTTGATTGAGTTGCGTGTTTTGTTCTTCCAATTTAATCCTTACTCTTATCTTCTTGTCCAACTCTACGAGCTTGAGCTTGGCTCAAAATGAAAACTTCATGCGTGCAATCTTCAATTCATCCACATGTGAATGGAAGCTTGACTCTGCTCGCAGCTGGGGAAAAGAAATTAGCGAAGGAGAGGAAATTGCACCATCTTCATAATGCCCGAAAAGTTGTTGTCTCTGGTCCCTCACTCCCCTGTGACGTAAGAGTTATGGGACAATCATTCCAATTTCATTTTTGACCTTTTTATTTCTTCAACTACTTCAAGTAGTACACATGAGGAGGTTCTTAACGGTGATGTTTTTAATTTCCACTTTTTAAAAATTCTTTCCGACATTACTTAACTTTATCTACTCGTACTCTATTCGCACTCGTTGCACGTTGATGTCTTTATGCGAATTGACCGATCAATGCTCATGAAGATATTAAATGAATTAAAAATGATGTAGCTGCTGTGAATTGCATGCAGCTTAGGTATGTATTTGAAAGACGAGAGGTCAAACGCAAATAACAAACCATTTTAACCTGCATGGCCTTCTTCAGAGCATAGACCTATAGCCGTAGGTACCTCCATACTTAGTTTAGCTTTTTTGTTAGAAACCTAGCGCAACGGTATTAGCAGATCAATCATCGGCTTACTCATCCGGCCTGCCATTCACCAACCTCCTCAGCCGACCTAAATCCCGCTTTCTAATTAATTTTATTTTATGGCATTTCTCGTCCTTCTTCTTCATTTCCGTCTTTTGTCCACCCTGTCCGGGTGTCTGCAGTGATGGATTATGTTCATCAGCAAATATTCATTTAAATGTAGCACGCACACACACAGACACACACAGACACAGACACACAGAAAACACACACACACATGCACACACACACTCTGTGTGTGTGTGTGTGTGTGTGTGTGTATGTGTGTGTGTGTGTGTGAGTGTGAGTGTGTGTGTGTGTGTGTGTGTGTGTGTGTGTGTGTGTGTGTGTGTGTGTGTTCCCTCTCGCCTAAAATATCTCCTTCGGTCTGTTGTTATTCGTATTTCCATTTAGCTTAAAGCAAACAAATTTTTTATGGCATGTGTAAATACTTCTCCTTTTCGACCTCAATCACAGCTGTCTCTCTCCCTGTCTCTGTCTCTCTCTCTCTTTCTGTCTCTCTCTCTCTCTGTCTCTCTCTCTCTCACTCTTTCTGTCTCTGTCTCTCTGTCTCTGTCTCTCTCTCTCTCTCTCTCTCTCTCTTCTCTCTCTTCTCTCTCTCTCTCTGTGTGGTGTTCCCTCTCGCCTAAAATTTCTCCTTCGGTCTGTTGTTATTCGTATTTCCATTTAGCTTAACGCAAACTAATTTTTTATGGCATGTGTAAATACTTCTCCTTTTCCACCTCAATCACAGCTCTCTCTCTTGTCTCTCTCTCTCTGTCTGTCTCTCTCTGTCTCTATCTCTCTCTCACTCTCTCTCTCTGTCTCTCTTTCCCTTTCTCTCTCTCTCTCTCAAACACACACACAAAACAGACACCTACACATCTAAGTACACCCCACTTAATAAGACATAAAATTTATTATGACAATGTACAATATAGAAATATGTTTATAAACACTACGAAGTGTACACAGCGTTGATAATATACGGTTACATACTGTATAAAAAACACACTTTAATGTAAAGTATAGACGATGTATGATGGTAATAATACAATATAGACAGCATACACTAGTACGGACTGTCTGTTGTCAGATGATCAGATATATTCACCTGTTCACAAAAATGGCAAATAAGCCCCTTATTGCTTATTGTCCAGCTGTACGTTTCCTTTATAACATTGGTATGTCCATACATTATTAATCTGAGAACGTGAGATCTAGATGAGAGAGAGAGAGAAAGAAAGAGAGAGAGAGAGGAGAGAGAGAGAGAGAGAGAGAGAGAGAGAGAGAGAGAGAGAGAGAGAGAGAGAGAGAGAGAGAGAAGAGAGAGAGAGAGAAGAGCTGTGATTGAGGTGGAAAAGGAGGAGTATTTACACATGCCATATAAACACTATTTCTTGTTTTTTTTCATTGTTTAAAATTTCGTGAAATCTTTTCCTTTTCTGTATGTGATTTCTTCTTTCGCCCTTTGAATTTGTATATAGCTTCACTATCTTTTCCTTGTTTTTTGAATTCTTTTTTCTTGTCTTTTCCCCAGTCTCTAGTAAAAACTGGGAGATGTGAAAAACCAATACGCTGAACCCTCTCTCTGTCTGTCTGTCTGTCTGTCTGTCTGTCTCTGTCTCTCTCTCTCTCTTACTATATATATATTGTGATTATGGTTGTGTGTGTGTGTGTGTGTGTGTGTGTGTGTGTGGTGTGTGTGTGTGTGTGTGTGTATATATATATATGTGTGTGTGTGTGTGTGTGTGTGTGTGTGTGTGTGTGTGTTGTGTGTGTGTGTGTTGTGTGTGTGTGGGGTGTGTGTGTTTCCCTCTCGCCTAAATTTTCTCCTTCGGTCTCTTGTTATTCCTATTTCCATTTAGCTTAAAGCAAAAGTTTATGATAAAATAATGAAGCAAAAACAGTAAGCAACAACAAGCTCTAAGCTGACGTGTGCTTTTTTTTGTATTGACATACAGTTACGTCTAATTCACGAGCTTAAATAACAATAATTACAGTGGCGACGACGACGATGATGATAGTGATGATGATGATGACGACGACGACAATAACGGTAATGATGATGATGATGATAATAATGGTGACAATGATCATGATAATGATAATAACAGTAATAATAATGAAAATATTAAAATCAATATGGACACATGCATGTACATTCAGAAAGGAGGAAGAGAGAGAAAGAATAAGACAAAGAATGAGAGCATTTTTCTAAATATCGCTTTTGTCTGTTTTCTAACTCGTTTACTTTATTGTTCGTGTTATTTTTTTTTCATATGGATAATGGGAATGTTCCTGTGCTTTCTTATTACACGTATGTTTAGTTATATTCTCTCTCTCTCTCTCCCCCACTCTCTCTCTCTCACTCCTGTCTCTGTCTTTCCATCTGCCTCTGTCTGTCTGCCTGTCTCTCTGTGTGTGACTTTTTCTCTGTTTTTCTCTCTCTCTGTCTCCGTCTCTCTGTCTCTGTCTGTCTGTCTCGCTGTCTGTCTGTCTGTCTGTCTTGTCTCTTCTCCTCCCCCTCTTCTCTGTCTTCTATATCTTTATGCTTTTCTTCTTCCTCTTTTCTCTGTCTGTCTGTCTCTCCCTTTTAAGTGACAGCACACACTGTTGCTCCTGACAGTGTCTGCATCTTATTTTTATGATTGGACGGTATGTATTTATTTGGCATTTGTAGTCTTTAGCAGATCTGTCGATTAGCAACGGTAAATTAAAAAAAAGTCTTTAAACGGTACAGTTTCCCCAGGGAAATAAAATGTCATTATCATTGTCCTCTCTCTCTCTCTCTATATATATATATATATACATATATATATATATATGTATATATATATATATATATATATATATATATATATATATATATTATATATATATATATATATATATATATTGTTGAATAATCGATGTATTCCTTTTTTCGTATTTATGATTGCCAGAGATATGATGTCAGTTTTTTATTTATTTATTTATTTACTTATTTATTTTTATTTTTGGCAAGTTTGGAAATTGTTAACCAGTGGCCATGGTTTAGTGGCTAGCTCAACGGACTACCAACTGGAAGGTTGTGGGTTCGAATCCCCATCAGTCACTTCAAAAATCATTGTGAAAGTTTTCGGCTCTAACCGGCTGCTACCCAGAGTTGGGTGTGCTATGGGTTCACAGGGAAGACTTGGACCACACGGATGCGTCATTGAGGATATTGCTCAAATCTTCTGGCCAACACCGCCTGATTGACGCCAAGATATGTTATGATAGTAAGCGTAGAGTACAGCCCTGTCACGCAGTCTCAATCCTAAATGGAACTCCATAGCATCATGAATTATCATCCTCATCGACATCATCATCATCACTGCATTGCAAAAACTGTGCCAGCTTCTATGGCTATTAAGGTGGCATAGAAAATGGGACAAAAAAAAAAAAAAAAAAAAAAAGGGAGCACGAAGGTAACCTCCCTGAGTGCCATGATCCTAAAACGTTTGGAAATTGTTTTTAGCTAATAACTTTTACCCTTGGAAAATAAGTATCATTATCATTGTCATTGAAGCATCTCCAGCTCATATCAATATTTGACGAAATGAGAGGAGAGATTCAGGCAGTTTGTGGTGTGTGTGTTTGTGTATGTGTGTGTGTGTGTGTGTGTGTGTGTGTGTGTGTGTGTGTGTGTGTGTGTGTGTGTGTGTGTATGTGTGTGTATGTGTGTGTTTCTTTTGTTTGTTTGTTTGTGTGTGTTTATGTGTGTTGTGTGTGTGTGTGTGTGTGTGTGATGTGTGTGTTTGTGTTGTTTGTGTTTCTTTTGTTTGTTTGTGTGTGTGTGTTTGTGTGTGTGTGTGTGTGTGTGTGTGTGAGTGAGAGAGAGAGAGAGAGAGAGAAAGAGAGAGAGAAAGAGAGAGAGAGAGAAATTAACGAGGCTTATCATCCATTCAGCGGAAAACGGTGTGTGTGTGAGTGTCTCCTTATATATACAGAGAGAGAGAGAGAGAGAGGGGGGGGGGCAGACAGACAGACAGAGGAAGAGAGAGACAGAGAAACAGAGAGAGAGAGAGAGAGAGATTTCCTGAAAAAAAGAGTTCTGTGTAAAAAAGAATGACCTTTGCTTACAGTAGATATGCCTGTGACTGTGTTCGTGAGGCACGCGTGTTGATGTCAGTGGCTTCTATTGTTTATCTGACGTTTGTAGAGTGCAGATCATGCGGTGTCACGAGAGGGTATCATCTGTAATTGTTAGTAACAATTAGCTTTTGTGGTGGTTATCTTCCTTTCCAGACATTGTTCACGCACATCAGCCTTGCAGTTGTGGTATGGTGGTGGATGAACCTTATGTACTAACAGAATAGAGATTACATTGTTTTAATTCTGCCCCACACCACAGACTCTATCGTCAAATCACTCGACAGTGTTCACAATACATTCGAATACAGAACACTGCACACATCCATACAATGAACAGGCCTGTAGTTTGGAGACTTATATGTTCTTTTTTGGAAGGGGGGGAGGGGGTATAAATACAATGCTTACTTGGACACAAGACATGTACATAACAAGTCAAACTAAAAATCAGTACAATAAAACCAGGTCACAGGCTAGCACATAAAATCTGTCTTAAACCTAACTACTCATAAAAACCCAGTCAGAATTCCGCTCCTGAAACATCGTCTCCAAACCATGACAAGCAACTGGCATAATTATTCATTCAAATCTTAAACTTCTTTGTCATGGAATGCAAGCCATCATCGTTGTTTGTTGTGCAATAATATCATGAATCACTGTCAGGCAGCATGATAAGAAAAGGCTTAACAGTAAAGTGAACTACTCGCTCCGTAGGAGCGTACACTACACCCATTTGGCTATTCCGATAATTAATATGTAAATTTAATTGAAATGCTGTCACTGGATCCACTGCTTAGTCAATGAATGCCAATGCATTTATCAAACCTGACGACCCAATCAATTCAAGAGTTACACGAACTCGCTCAATGTTTCCCTCAAAAGTATACTTATGATGTTTTCAAACCAACAGTAAACCATACCTGAATACTAATCAATGATGAGCACAGTTCAAGAGCACAGCTTAACACAGCCTACATGTCTATGCCATTTTGATATGCCTTGGGTAAATTGTGGATGTGCAGACAAAAAGAAGAATCATGACATGCACAAGACTAGTTTTTTGACGGAGACCAGCTAGAAACGATGTTCGTGCAATAGACTTTCAAGAAATGATAAATATAATCTTGCCTTATCAAAGGGTCGTTCAAGCCAGTCGAATCTATTTTTCTAGATCATTCAAAATGGCTTGTAGTCTGTTTACATTAATCACGACCAGTGTTATAGGGATTTAACTCAGCATTCATCCTGAACTTAAATTTAACTGACTTCATCCTGCCATACTGTAGTACACGCGTTTTCTCCGCAATTACAGATTTGATGACCGTGGCATTAAGGTATCATGCTTGGTAAAAAAAGAAAAGAAAAAAAAAGAAAAGAAAAAAGGAACTCAAAACAATGGTGATACTGCAACATGTAGGCAAAGAGAAAGAAAAACAGGAAAATGTTTTCAATTGTAAGTACAACAGGAAGGTATCTTCAAGTGCCTTGAATAATAAGTTAGTGGGCACGAGTGTTGGATCGTTTGCAGTGCGCTGACCGTCTGTTTCGTAATTCATAATGATAAAAACAAATCAATCAATAGGATGAAAATTAAATTACAAGTGGACAACAGGATCAGTTTCTGATCGGATGTTACGTTAACATTAAATAGTGCTATAGAGGCGAAGTGCATTGCAATAGCTTCTGAAGTTTGAAAGTATTTTCTTGTTTTCAAAGAATTTTGGTGACAAGAGGATGTCAGACGGTTTCTCACCAGATGCTGTTTGATACTGACCGTGTGGTCTTTCGTCAACAACAACAACAACAACAACAACAACACAACAACAACAACAACAGCAACAACAACAACTCACTGCAAGTGCAACGAATATTCTAGATTTTGAGGACTTACTTTCTCGCCAACATGCCAGTAAAAAGTGACATCAAAGACAGTATTTCTGCAGATGTTGACAAAGTGTTAACGGCATAGCTTCTGTCGAAGGAAACTCATTATAAAAAACATTTTGTGGATTTTAGGGTTAGCTTTCTACGTTTGTAACATCTCTTCGGAAGGACATCCTGCACAAAATAATTACAGCAGACTCTCCCATATGAGATTTGAACTTTTTGGCGACAGAAAAAAAACAAACAACTTCCGTGTGTGAGGACTAAGCCGCTTGAAGACAAAAGAATGTGACATCCTCGTGTGTTGAGTTTTGACTATTGCGCGTGAGGAGTGATCTGTCGGACAACAGATTCTAACTTCCTTGAATGAGGATTGAACAGTTTTTAAATGCACAGACAGTTATGATCTTTTCGTATGAGCATAAAGCTGTTTTGACGATAAAGACTGCTTTTCCTGTGTGAGCAATGAGCTGTTTGATTCCAAAGACAAGCCGACACCGACAAAACATGTGGACCTGGAGAAGAGTGAGAACAGTAAAGATATCGAGAGTGTTGTTGTTGCCCTGGGTCCTGGCGGTGGTTCTTCAGGAGGGCAAGGCCCAAATGAACATGGATGGTGTTACCGGTAAGTAATCCTCTCGTGTTTGTTGGTCGTCTGCTTCTCTGTCTCTGTCTGCTTCTGTCTCCGTCTGTCTGTCTGTCTGTCTCGCGCTCTGTCTGCCTGTCTGTCTCTCTGTGTGCTGTAGAATGGAGTAGAGAAGTGTAGTGTAGTGTAGTGTGTCTCCGTCTGTCTGTCTGTCTCTCGCTCTGTGTGTCTGTCTATCTGTCTGTCTCTCTCTGTAGTGTAGTGTAGTGTAGTGTCGTGTCGTGTCGTGTCGTGTCGTGTCCTCTCTGGGCGAGGGTTAGATATCGATAAGCACATGTACCGCTTTTTTCATACCTTTGCAAATAAAATTTGTTCATGTTACTGTTTGTCTGTTCTCTTTCGTCTCCACCCCCCCCCCCCTCCTTTTTTTATTTTTATTTTTATTTTTTTAGTACGTCTGCCACTGTCTGTGTCCGTGCATTTGCCTTTCCTGTCTGCCTCTCTCCCTCTTATTTTCTGTGTTTGTGCCTCTCTGTGCGTCTCTTTACCACCCCCTCCATGCCTGTGTAAGTCAGTCTTTGTCTCTGTGTGTCTGTTATCACGTTTTGTTTTGATAGCATTTTTTTTTTACACTTTTACGCCATGTCATATCATACTACACTATCCTGGTAGTGTCAAGCCATGTCGTCTTTGCTGTGTTGTGTTCTGTTGTATTGCTATCTGTCTCTTTTTAATTTTTGTTGTTGTTTTTTTTGTTTTTTGTTTTTTGTTGCTAAGCGTCCAATCAAGATGCGATTATTTTTAATCATTCTTTTTCTCTTTTCTTATTTTTTCCCATTCCGTTTTCCTTTCTTGTGTTCTTTTGTTTTCATTTCTGGTGTGCTTTTTTAACTGACCCCCCCCCCCTCCCCGTCAATAACTGAAATAAGATAGGATTATAAATAGCGATTTTGTTTATAGACTTTCAATGTTTCCGTTTGTTTCTTTGGTTGTTTGAAAAGTTGGAAAACCGATTATCTGAATGTCAATACAGAAAAGAAAAAGAAGTAATTTTGAGCTTTTGTTTAAAAAAATCTTGGCGACAATTACCGGTTTGTTCGAAATGGCAAAAGAAAGAGCGAGTTACGCAATGGTACTTTTTCTTATTGATTTCGATTGTGTGTTTATTCTTTTATTCATTTCGTGTACCTGGATGCATGCAGGAAGGGAGAAGGCATTTTTCCTGTTCTTTGACAGAAAAGGAAGGTCAGAGAATTGATGTGGAAGCTTTACTTGACATATGTCTCAGACGACATTGACTTGCATGCGACAGGGCGTATGTTCTGGCGAAGTGATTGCCGGATAATTGTGATTCACTGCCGTCCTTTTGCTTTGATGTATCGAAAACGTCTTTTGTGTGTGATGTATCGGGGAAAGACTTTAGATTCCTATCGGCCATGAAATATCTTATAGACCTTAAAATACAGCCAGACTAAATCATTCATTTCAGTGGAACTTGTCGGGATTTTTATGATTGTAAATTAAAGTTGATTTCTTTTTTTATTTTTTTTATTACAGTTTAAAAAAAAAAGAAACTTCTGTAAGAAGACGAGGAAAGTCTTTCATATCGTCATGTATGTGCCCGGGTGGGTGCATGATTACGCGCGTGTATAAGTACTTCTGCTCGTGAGCAAAAATAAATCTGCAAAAAAATTCCCAGTCATCAGTCATGGAATTTGTTTTAAGTGTGTTTTAAAATTTGGATAACGAACCGTTTTCTTTGGCTGTTACAAATGTGTATGTTTTAAAACACCTGACCCACATTTTTGTGTCACAATAACCCAGACGATGAAACTGTATTGTCGCCAATTTCAGAGAGGTTTATGAGAAAACCTGAAATAAAATGGAAACAGATGTGCAACATATTAGTTATAAGGTACTCTTGCATTCATACACACACACACAGACACACACACATACACAGACACACACACACACAGACACACACACATACACACACACACACTCTCTCTCTCTCTCTCTCTCTCTCTCCTCTCTCCCCCTCTATCGCTTGCACTGTCTCTCTCTCTCTCACACATACACACACACTCTCTCTCTTTCTGTAATACACACACACACACTCTGTCTCTCTCGCACACACACACTCTCTCTGTGTGTCTGTGTCTGTCTGTCTGTCTGTCCGTCTGTCTGTCTGTCTGTCCTCTTTCTCTCTTCCCCTCTCGTCTCCCTCTTTTGTACTCTCCCTTCTCTCTGTCTCTCTCTTTCTTTGCGAGTGCATGCGTGCATGCGTGCATGCGTGCGTTCGTGAGAGTGCCTTTGCGAATGGTCGTTCTGTACACTTGATAAACCGATTTCTTGTGAATCCTGATACAAAGAGCCCCACTATTTCTTTCTTTCCCCCTTTCTGTCTATGTCGACAATTAAGACAATCGACAAAAACTCGAGAAATATTGAAAGATTTCTTCCAAATTAGCTCCTGATCTTTCATCAAGTAAATTTCACGTTTTAGAAAGTTGTAGATATTAATTATGTCATCAACACCAGTACTACGAATATTATACTGATCAAACAGTGCATGATAGAAATGATACAACAGTAATAACAGATTAGCTGAAAAGAATTAAAAAATGAACAAGAAAAGAAAAGAATAAATTAACAAAGTTAAAAAAAAAAGGAAGGGAAGAAAGGAAGAGGAACAGAACAGGAGAACAGGAAAAGAAGAATAGAAAGAAGAGGAAGCAGCCTAACTGTGATAATAGCAAGGGTAGTTGTAGCAACAGCAGCAGAAGCCTGCAGCAACAGCAGCAATTGTAAAGTAGTAGTCGTAGCAGTTGTGATGGAAAACAACATGTGCAGCTGTTCAGTTACATTGTATCCATAGAAAAAGAAAGATTATTGCTGACTTTGTGGTTCATCGACGATAATGAACAATGTGGTTTTCCTTTTCATCTTAAACAATATTGAGAATGTTGGACATGATATGTCATCAAGCTGCTGCACGGAGAGAATAAAAATCATCACCTGAACGACTTTAAAGAATTGCAGAGACGTATCGCCGGTAGACACCATTATGCAAACCCATCATAAATCACAGATTATGGCCGTAGACTGACGTAGATGGCTGTGTGGTGGTGAACATCAAGCAGGCTTTGGAATGATCACTCTCCAATCAATCAAGCATTCATCCTGTTCGTATCAAAACTGTACTGCTTTGGCCGTAAACTGTATGCTACGAAAGCTTTGATATTTTTGTGAGGAGCGGGGGGGGGGGGTGCAAAGGGGGGGGGGTGCTTGGGGAGGGGATATCAGTTTATCCCCAGTGGATCATCAGTGGTGGACACCAGTCAATCACTCTTCGTTGGTTGTTAGGCCTGTAATGCGTGTTTACATGTATATGCCTATTTTCTTTTTAATTGCTGTTGTTATTATGTTCTTCTGCTTTTTAATATCTTATTATTATTTTTCTTTCCCCTTTTTTCAGTTTTTTGTTGTTGTGTTTTTGTTTATTTCTGTTTTTTTCTTTTTTGTGCGATCATATTTTGTGCATTTGTTTGCTTACCTTCTTTCATTGTTTACATTTTTTGGTTGCATTTCTTAGAATTGGGTGTGTGTATGTGTGCTTGTTGTTTGCGCGCGCGCGTGTATATCCATGTGTGTGTGTGTTTGTGTGTGCGTGTGTTTGTGTTAGGATGCGTGTTTGTATGATTAGGAGAGTGAGTGTGTTTCAGAGTGTAAAAATGAGTGGGTGACCGTGTTTGCATTTGTATATGTAGGTGTGCTTGTATGAGCGTGCATTTGTGAATGTGTAGATAATCGTGTATCTTTGTATGTGTTACCCCCCGTGGGGATGCCGGGGGCTCTTTCAGTATAAACAGTATCCTCTCCTTCTGGAATTCTTTGCTAGAAATGTCCTCTTTTCTGTCACTCTTTGTTTCTGCCTTGTTCCTTTGCTTTCTGTCATTTCTTCTTATCATTCCCTGCCTTTCTGGTCCATTCATCTGTATGTGTTCGATAAAGTCCTACATACTTTCTCTCACGATTGATAATTGGGTACATGTATTAAGTGCGTTTTTTGGTTCTAGGGAAGTTTGTTGTGCAGAGGAAGTTTTGGGTGAATTGAGCCCGTTTTTATGTACGTTTTGTTGTCCTTGGTAATATTAAGACTTATATTTGGGCTTGTTTTATTACATCCGTTGGTGGTAATGTAAATTGGACATAATGGTCAACGTGAGGGGTGTATCCTTGGGTTGTGTGCGCGAGTGCGTTGATGTGTGTACTTGGGTTTTCTTTTACATTTTTTCCGGTTGAAGTATTTTGTATGTTTTAAAATAGATATAGCCCTGATATGGCTCTATGCAGTCGGCTGGGCTTTAAACAAAAAAAACGATAACAGTAGTATGTGTTAGTGCTAATGTGCGTGTGTTTTTGTGGGCGCTTATGTGTGCGCGCACATGCGTGTGTACATTTGTGTGTGCACGTGCGCGCGCGCGCGCGCGCGTGTGTGAGGTGTATGTGTGTGTGCATGTATGTATGTTGTGTGTGTGTGTGTGTGTGTGTGTGTGTGTGTGTGTGTGTGTGTGTGTGTGTGTGTGGTGTGTGTAGTGCAATGCAATACAAATCACAATGCAGTACAATTCAATACAGGGCAATGCAATGCAGTGAGTATAGTGTAGTGTAGTGTAGTGTAGTGTAGTAGTGTAGTGTAGTGTAGTGTACGTGGCGTAGCGTAGTGTAGTGTAGTGTAGTGTAGTGTAGCGTAGTGTAGTGTAGTGCAGTGCAGTGCAATGTAATGTTCGTGTCTCTCTGTCTATCTATCTATCTATCTGTCTGTCTGTCTGTCTATCTGTCTATCTGTTTATATTTGTCTGTCTATCCAACTGCATTATTAGACAAAACAGCATTTCAGCTATGCAGGTCACCCAGTAACTTACGCCGTTTACATAACATGAAATAAAATGAATTTACTGAAGTTGAAAATGACTGGTAAACAGCTTAGCTATCTGGCTGTGAAATGGTATATATAGTATAACTGACATTCAGAAACTTGGCTCTCAGGTCAATATACTGAGGACAGAGACATATACGTAGACCTCGTCTTCTGGTTCAGACAAACAAAATGGATAACATCTTTTGTCCAGGACGGGAGAATACTTGAATTTATGACAATTTGTTTCCGAGATCCTGATTTGAAATCACGAGAGAGCTGTTCTGTAGTTGATCATATTGATTGATTCAGTATATTTTCCTTTCTCAAGACAACTTTTGTACTCACAGTATAGGTTACGTATTTGATGATTTGCAAGATAGGAACATCATTCTTGACAGAAATAATCTCTTAATCTATATTATAATTCTTGTAAAAACGCCTTCTTGTTTCCAACATCACCGAAGAGCCAAATTTGATAAAACCCATTGTGCACAGCAACTTTTGTACATGAGATACCCAGGTTATCTGACATATTATAATCATTTCTAATAATTTATTGTACGCACATTTTGAGTATTTGTTGTTGTGCTGTTTTAATAGTCTGAACCATAGTATAATACAACTAACTGCAGAATTTATGTACTGTGGATGTCTTCCCAACTCCACCTTTACTAAGTTAGTTGAAGTTATTAATGAAACCTTCAGAAATTTTTCGCAAGCGAACATACTAGGTGTATCCTCACATATCTGACCTAAACGATAACATTGGTAGAATCTGGGCATCAAAAAGTTTAAACTAAGCTTTTGCAGAATTACAGTGCATCCTCGAAAGAAGTTTTAACAATTCCACAACACTTTTCTTTGCACACAGATACAGAGAGAGAGAGAGAGAGAGAGAGAGAGAGAGAGAGAGAGAGAGAGAGAGAGAGGGCAGAGAGAGAGAGAGACACAGAGAGAGAGACACAGAGAGAGAGACACAGAGAGAGTGTGTGTGTATGTAGGGGGGCAGAGAGAGAGACAGACAGAAAGAGAGACAGACAGAGAGAGTGTGTGTGTATGTGTGTGAAAGAGAGAGAGAGAGAGATTGGTTGTGTGTGTGTGTGTGTGTGTGTGTGTGTGTGTGTGTGTGTGTGTGTGTGTGTGTGTGTGTGTGTGTGTGTGTGTGTGTGTTGTGTGTGTGTGTGTGTGTGTGTGTGGTCTGTTCAGTATTGGACTTTGCCGTAATGAACTAAGGCGGATCATGATTGCGATCGGCAGTATCCTTCATTGCAGACTCCGTCCTGTTTCCACTAATCCTATTCGATCGATTATTCAAAACTTTCCTCTTCTGCTTTTGTCTGTAGCCTCGGCTTGCAGGCCTTTCATCTCACTTCTGATTGTTTGTTCTGCATATCCGGTACTGTTTCTTCCCTCTTTCTGTCTCTCTCTCTCTCTGTCTGTCTCTCTTATCTCTCTCCTTTCTTTTTTTTTCTCTCTCTCTATCTCTCTCTCTCCGTCCTTTCTCTTTCTCTCGTTCTCTCTCTCTTGTGTGTAGAGTAGCAAGGACTACCTTTAGGACCGGGCCAGTGGGACCTATCCTTGAGTAATAAAATGTTCCGAAGCCTGAAGTCTAAATTCTCTCTCTCTCTCTCTCTCTCTCTCTCTCTCTCTCTCTCTCTCTCTTTCTCTCTGTGTGTCTCTTCTCTCTCCGTCTCTCGCTCTCTCTCTCTCTCTCGTTCTCTCTCAGTCTCCGTCTCTCTTTCTCTCTGTCTCTGTCTGTTCACACACGCACACACACACTCTTCTCTCTCTCTCTGTCTTTCTCTCCGTCTCTCTCTCTCTCTCACACACACACACATACACACACACACTATCTCTCTCTCACATACATACACTCTTTTCTCTCTCTCTGTCTCTCTCTGTGTCTTTTCTCTCTCTCTCCCTATGTCTGTCTCCTACTCTGTCTCTCTCTTTCTCTCTGATACACACACACCACACACACACACACACACACACACACACGCACGCACGCACACACACACACATACAGAGGATGCTGAGCCTTCTAGGCGCGTGACCCTGAACCCAGTTTACATCCTTTCTATCTCTCTGTGTCTCTGTCTGTCTCTTTCTCTCCCTTTCTCTCTGTCTCTCTGTCTCTCTCTCTCTACCTGCATGCACGTGCGCACACGCGCCTGCGCGCACACACACACATACACGCACAGAGAGAGAGAGAGAGAGAGAGAGAGAGAGAGAGAGAGAGAGAGAGAGAGAGAGAGTGTGTGTGTGTATTTGATTGAATGTTTTGCTTTTTTCTTTTCATCAAAAGAGAACGAGTGCCAGTGACTGTATTGCCAAGTAAAGAGGGAAAGCAGGGTTGTCTTCCATATAATGATAGCAACAAACAGAAAGACAAAAACAAATAAAACAAAACAGACGTTCACTTGAATATATAAATATAAAACGAAATAGAAACCTTTGCTGGAAAATAACTCAAAAATAGGAAAAAATAGAACAACTAAAGCGAAATGAAATATAACAAAATGAGATGGAATAAAAAAAAAGGAATAAAATAGAATTGTATTGTATTGGCATCCGTCTGTTTCGGGAGACAATGGAGATTGCGCCTTGGAAGTCATTGTGCGGTGGAACTGCAGCGCTGGCTGTGGCTGTAGAGCCCGATCCTCGAACTGCAGGTCTTGTTGCAATTGCTGCATGTGAAGACGGTGTCATCCGAAGGCGTTGAACCTTCTCTCTGGCGTCTGCGTGCTCTTCTTACTTCCCACTGTTCCTCTCTCTCTGCTCGGATGTCTTGATGGCCGAATTGATGGCAGGTTTCCAGCTGGTGCGGTCTGCTGCTACTACTTCGAAGCCTGCTGGTGCAATGCCACCCGCCTTGAGGTCCCGCTTGCACACATCTTTGTAGCGGAGTATGGGCCTTCCCATGGGTCTGGAGCCAGTAGCAAGCTCGCCATACAAAATGTCTTTGGGTATTCTGCCATCTTACATGCGGGTAACATGGCCAAGCCACATTGTCCTGCCATGAAATGCCAAGAATCCTTCTGAGGTAGCATAGGTGAAATCTGTTGAGACTGCGTTCTTGACGGAAGTATAGAGTCCAGGTCTCGCATCCATACAACAGTGTGCTCAGCACGCAGGTTTGGGACACTTTAGTCTTTGTCTTGATGGTCAGCATGGAGTTTTGCCACACTCTCTTTGACAGGCGGGCCATTGCTGCTGATGCATTGCCGATCCTTGAATTCAGCTCGGTGTCCAGGTTGAGACTGCTGGAGATGGTGGAACCAAGGTATGTGAAGTCTTCCACCACGTCGAGAATGCAGTCACAGATGGAAATGCGGGGAGCCAAGCTGACATCTTGACCCAGGACGTTGGTCTTCTTTATGCTGATCGTGAGGCCAAATTCTTTGCAGGCATGAGCGAAACGACTAATGAGCTCTTGGAGGGCAGCCTAGGTGTGTGCCGTCAAGGCGGCATCGTGAGCAAACAGCATCTCTCGGATGAGGACTTTTCGCACTTTCGTCTTTGCACGGAGGCGTGCGAGGTTGAACAGGCTGCCGTTGCTCCCAGTGTGAAGGTAGACGCCTTCTTCGGATTGACTGAAGGTGTAGCGCAGCAGCAGCGAGAACAGGATGGCGAAAAGTGTCGGGGCGAGGACACACCCCTGTTTGGCTCCACTTTTGATGGGGAAAGGGTCCGAGGAGGAGCCAACGTACTGGACGGTGCCTTTCATGTCCTCATGAAAGGATATGATCATCGTCAGGAGCTTGAGGGGACATCAAGTTCTCTGCAGGAGTGTGAACAGGCCTGTCCTGCTGACCAAATCGAACGCCTTGATCAGGTCTATGAAGGCGATGTACTGAGGGCGTCTCTGCTCGCGGCACTTCTCTTGCGGCTGCCTCAGAGAGAATATCATGTCGATCGTTGATCTTTCAGCTCTAAACCCGCACTGCGCCTCTGGGTAGACGCGTTCTGCAAGCGACTGCAGTCTGTTCAGTACGACGCGGGCGAAGGTCTTCCCGACAATGCTTAGGAGAGATATTCCGCGATAGTTGTTACAATCGCTGCGATCACCTTTGTTCTTGTAGAGCGTGATGATGTTGGCATCTCGCATGTCCTGCAGCACAGTTCCTTCCTCCCAGCACTGTAGCAAGAGTTCGTGAAGATGATCGAGGAGGCTGGTATGTTCGCCTGCTATGATGACCTCAGGGGGGATGCCATCGTTTCCTGGGGCTTTGCCGCTGGCTAGAGAGTCGATGGCAATGCTGAGCTCCTCAGTGGTTGGTGGGTCGTCAAGCTCATCCATGACTTACAGGAGGCTCGTGTTTTCCACCGCTGAGTCTGTAACAATGGTCTCCCTTGAGTATAGCTCTTGGTAGTGTTCTGTCCATCTCTCTATTTGCTTTGCACGATCGATGATGATTTTGCCTGTAGTAGATTTTAGCGGGACGATCTTGGTGGCATGGGCCAAAGACCTTTTTCATACCCTCCTATATGGCTCGAATGTTGCCGCTGTCGGCGGACAGTTGGATGCTTTGACATAGGTTCTGCCAGTAGTTGTTGGCGCATTGTCTAGCAATCCATTAGGCGTCGCTTCTAGCCCTCCTAAGGGCGGCAAGTGTCTTTTCACAGGGGTCTTGTTTGTAGTTGAGTAAGGCAGTTCTCTTTAATGAGATGGCTGGTTCAAGGTCCACAATTCCGGTTTCAAACCAGTCGGGATTTCTCTGCTCTCTCTTTCCAAAAGCGCCAACAGCAGACTTGTATGTGGCATCACGGAGGTGTTTCCATCTCTCTTCCGCACTGCTGGTTGAGCAGTTGTTAAGGGCTTCTTGGATGGCGTCTGCAAAGCGTTCACATACTTCGGGGCTGATGATATGGCTGTGTTGATGCGAGGGCGTCCTTTCTGCTTTGATCGATGGATTCGCTTGGGTTGAATACGCACCTTGCTGGCGGCCAGGGAGTGGTCAGTGTCGCAGTCAGTGCTATGATAATTGCGAGTAGTGAGAACACAATTCAGCGAGGGTCTTCGAGTGATGACGAGATCCAGCTGGTGCCAGTGACGAGATCTGGGATGCCGCCACGATACTCTGTGGCTGAGTTTTGTGGGGAAGAACGTGTTCGTGATGCAGAAGTCATGAAAGGAGCATGGCTCAAGGAGTCTTTGCCCGTTCTCGTTAAGTTTGCAGACGCCAAAGTGGCCGATGCATCGGGGCCAAGAGATAATTATGGTCTGAACCAATTCGAGTATTAAAATCTCCGAGTAGGTACAAGTGTTCTGAGGTGGGTAGCTTCTTGATGGCGGTCTTAAGCTCCTCGTAGAACTCGTCCATTTGCCTCTTTTCAAGAGCAAAGTGTGGGGGCGTAGACGCTTATGATGTTCACGAGGCCTGAGGTGATTGTAAGGCGAAGAGAAAGGATGCGAGCTTGCCTTTTGAGGACAGTAGAGAGTTTCTCACTGCAAAACCTACGCCGTGCACTCGCTGCTCCTCCGGGCCTTCCCCTGCCAGAAGAATGTATAGTCCTTTTCTTTTAGGCTGCCGTTTGATGGAAGTCTGGTTTCCTGCAGTGCAGCTATATCAGTATTGAGCCACTTGAGCTCGTGACTGATGACTGCTGTCTTTCTTGCATCGTCGACCTGTTGGAGATCGTCAGAGAGGCCAGGACACATGGTCCTGACGCTCCAGGTTGCCAGTCTTAGCACTGGCGGCTTTGTTTTATTTCTTTTTTCTTTGCCTGGTGCAGGGTTTACAGTCTGCTCTTCGGTATTTTCCTGAGCTCCAAGCACCCATTGAAGCAGGCAGACTGTGACGGGTCAGCACCTTATTGGCTGGGGGCTGCCCAGCTTGAAGCGGGCGATAGCTGACCAGTGGAACGCGATGATTCCCCCCCTCCCCCCACCGTCGGAGGCAACCCGTAGCGCCCGAGCTCACGCCAATACGCTCTAGACTTATAACTCGTAACTGCTGCCTCCCGTGTTGTTTCTGCCGCTGAGACAGCGGCACTGGAGTGTCGTCTCCAGGGCGCAAGCCTGGGCAAGATATATGGAGGTCCTGGATCACCCAGTCGTTAAGATCCCCCTCTCGGCCTCGCCGGTGTACTCCAAAGGAATGCAACGCAGTACGTTTGGCACCAGGTTGGCTGCAGGAGCTGTCGGAGTCAGTGAGCACAGCGCACTGGTCCGCCTTCGGGGCTCCACTCCTGATTTTAAGGGTTTACTTCCCTACGCTTGGCCGGTGCATCCATCCAGGATCTCCTTCGCCCTCTGGCCGTTGGCTGCAAAGAGCAGCTCCTCCGCCTAGCGGTGCAGTGTAAACACCGCCCCCTGCTGAAGCTTTGTCCCGGGGTTTGGCGCGTGAGAGATATAGGAGATGGATAAGGACCAGTGATGCCTGTCCACCCTACCATGTAGGATGAAGCCGCCAGACAGCAAAGGTACTACCTCTATCCAGAGCCCCCTACACCCCTAAAATAGAATAGAATAGACTAAAATAAAATAAAATAAAATATAATAAAATGAGATGAAATAAAAAAAAAGATAAATTCAAATAAGATGAAATCAAATAAAAACTAAAGTAAAATAAAATAAGCGAAATGAAATGAAATGAAAGGATATTGAATTGATAAAATGGAAAAAAATAGATAAATAGAATCAAATGAAGTAAGATATACTAAAATACAATAAGATATATAAATGAGATAAGATAAGATGGGATAAGATAAGATAAAATGGTATAAGATTGGATAAGATAAGATAAGATGGGATTGGGTAAGATGGGATGGGATGGGATGAGATGAAATGAAATGGGATGGGTTGAGATCGGATCGGATAAGATAGGATAGGATAGAATAGAATAGGATAGGATAGGACAGGATAGGATAGGACAGGATCGGATAAGACAGGATAGGATAAGACAATATAGGACAAGAAAGGATAAGACAAAGTAGGACAAGACAGGATAAGATAAGAGAATAGGATAAAATAGAATAAAATAAGATAAGAATGATACAATAGGATAAGGTAAGATAAGATACAGGAACTAAATATGCTAACGTAAAATAAAATAAGGTAACCAACATGAAATGCAGTAGTATAAGATAGAATAAAATGACAGAAGATAGAAATAAAAGAAAATGAAATGAAATGAAGTAAAAGAAGATAAGTAAAATGAACAAAACAAATGAAAAGAAATAGAATAGAATAAAACGAAACGAAACGAAATGAAACGAAACGAAACGAATGGAAATGAAACGAAATGAAATGAAATGAAATGAAATCCAAAACAAGTGTGACTGCCCGCGTTCAAGCAAACAGGAACCAGAAAAAAACACGAAAGAAGATAAGAACGCGTATTTAATACAACAAGACAAGACAGGCGCAAATTTTCGGTCAACTGGCCTTAGTCAAGCGTATGATCACAGACAAACAAACACCAGATACAAAAATTAGGAGAAAAAGACTGAAGCATCCCAGCTGCTCCGTTCAGTGTGAGAAAACAGGGAAGTTTCAGTCTTTTTCTCCTAATTTTTGCATCTGGTGTTTGTTTGATTGTTTGATTGATACTCTTGACAAAGGCCAGTTGGCCAAAAATTTGCGCCTGTCTTGTCTTGTTGTATCAAATACGCGTTCTTATTCTTCTTTCGTGTTTTGTCTGGTTCATGAAATGAAATGAAATGAAATACAATAAAATGAAATGCCTTAGTTTGGGGAGCATCCAAGATGAACCCTCTCAGACCGTCCTGTCAGTGTGTAGGTCCTTCACAGGGTAGGTCCTATGCTCCCAAAACAAGTGATCCTTTTCGTTCTGTGAAGAACACATCAGACCCTTTGTCTGAGATAACAAGAGGAGAGGGACAGCCACACAAATGTAAAACGAGCCACCTGAACTGAAAATAGCAGAATTGCGACAGGTCCTGTGGTACCTGTTTAACTAACAAACACAGACACTTTTTAATTAAAGACAGACACAGACACTGTTTAACTGACAGACAGACAGACTACAAGCAGACAGCGAGACAGAGAAAGACAGAGATAGACAGACAGAAATACACAAGGAGACAGAGACAGAAAGACAGACAGAGAGACAGAGACAGACATGGAAACAGAAACCGAAAGACTGCGATGTGGAGCCAGATGCAGAAAGACAGAAACAGACAAAGAGTCAGAGACAAACAGACAAGAAACAGAAAGAGTGAAAGAAAAAGATACAGAGACGGACAGGGAGACAGAAGCAGAAAGACAGTACGTGGAGACAGTGACAGAAAGATTCGAAACACACACAGAGAGAGAGAGAGAGAGAGAGAGAGAGAGAGAGAGAGGGAGGGAGAGAGAGGGGGGGGTATTTCTGTTTTATATTTAGATCAGGGAAGATTTTACATCATTTCTTACTCTCTAGCCCTTTCTGTCTTGCTATACGTTAGTAGTCTGTCTGTGTCTGTCTGTATCTGTCTTCGTGTGTGTGTGTGTGTGTTGTGTGTGTGTGTGTGTGTGTGTGTGTGTGTGTGTGTGTGTGTGTGTGTGTGTGTGTGTGTGTGTGTTTTTTGTGTGTGTTTAGGGAAGTTTTCCAGTAGTTTTTTTTTACTGCCTACGTTACAAGACCTATGACCAAAAACCGATAATGATAATCTCGTGTTTCACATCTCTCAGGCGCAGCAGGCATATGTGCACGCGAAGACACTCAGAGAGCGAGCGAGCGAGAGACGAGAGAGAGAGAGAGAGAGAGAAGGAGAGAGAGAGAGTTGCATGTGTTGCAGTTCAAAAAGAAGGTATCAGCTCCCTGTCCAGAAGCTGTGGGTTTCATTCAGTGCGTTCAACAAATTTAAGAACATTCACTTCAGTTTTCCTCTGCAACAATAACTTATCAACGAGCACAGCGGCTAGACAAATAGCGAACACAGCTGTCGAGCATTTTTACAGTCCATGCATATGCATACAGCACACTTGCACCATCCTGCCACAATCACCGTGCAAATAAGCAAACAAGCAGAGAAAGAAAGGAAGGAAGGCAGGAAGAAAGAAACAAAGAAAGAAAGAAGAAGATAGAAAGGCAGAAAGAAAGAAAGGAATGAAGGCGAGAAGAAAGGAAGAAAGAAAGGAAGAAAGACAGGAAGAAAGAAAGAAAAGATAGAAAGGAAGAAAGGAAGGAAGACAAAGAAAGAAAGAAAGAAAGGAAGAAAGACCGGAAGACTGAAAGGCAGAAAGAAAAGAAGGAAGCAGACAAACAATCGATTCAGTGCAAGTCCGCACATGCACATGCAGCAAAGATTGACTTTTAAATGAGTCTTGTTCAATTTTTCAGTTACAGGTTTGAAATAACCCGTTGTCATCTTTCTTAACCGGTGAAAATAACGATATGCTTGCAAAAAAGTACAACATTTCATTTGTCTAAAACTGGATCTGTCAGATCCGACAAGCCCACTGTGCTAACCAGTTACATGCTAGACAGCGATTTTTTTATAATGTATTTTTGTCGACGATTTACAACGCTCTCTTCTGTCTATCTCTTCCTCTTTCTACTTCTCCCCTCCCCTGCTCTCCCCTCTTTTAGTTTTTGTTTGTTTGTTTGTCTTTTGTTCCATGTCTTGTTCTGTTAATCTTTCTTTTCCCAGTCTTTCTGTCTTTTTATCTATCTCTCTCTTTGTCTGTATGTCTGTCTGTATCTCCGTCTCTGTCTCTTAAAAAGAAACGGAAATGTTATCACTTAGAGAAATCAACTTGAATACAACAGAAGCACACAAATGTACAAACTGAAAAAACCAACAAAATAAACGAAGGAACGAAGGAAGGAAGGAAGGAAGGAAGGAAGGAAGGAAGGAAGGAAGGAACAAACAAACAAACGAACCAACCGACCAACCAACCAACCAACCAACCAACCAACCAACCAGCTAACAAACCAACATTCAAAACAACCAGAGATCGGTCCCCGAATACTAATAGAGCTATTTTCCCCATGTCAAACACATTTATTCAAATCTAATAAAGACCTTTCTTTTATCTCGCAAGACCAAGATTGACATGTTTTGAAGCAAGCATTTCCTTCTCTGGAGCACATCACCGGAATACAATACTCGTCATCATCAGATCACGCACATCCTTGGCATTGACATAACAGGAATAATTACTCCTTCTTTAGTTCCTGTTAAGCTAGTGGCTTTATCATCACTATCATAATCACTTCCCCCTTTGTTTGCTTCAAAGCTTGCTTTTCTTTTTGCTTTAAATCTTGCTTTTCTTTATTCTTTACGCTTTATGTTTTAATGCATTTGTTTATTTCGTTCCTTTATTTGTAATCAATGCATTTTGGGTTTTTGAACAAAAAGTGTTTGTGTGGTTACAATACAGTTACAATACAGTTGCAACGATCCCCCCCCCCCCCCCCCCCGTGGGGATGCCGGGGGCTCTTTCAGTATAAATAGTATCCCCACCTTCTGGAAATTCTGTGCTAGAAATTTCCTCTTTTCTGTCACTCTCTTTGTTTCTGCCTTGTTGCTTTGCTTTCTCCGATTCTGTCATTTCTACCTATCATTTTCTGCCTTAATTAAGTTAATGGTCCATTCACCTGTGTGTCTTAGATAAAGTCTTATGAACTTTTTCTTAGGATTGATAATTGGGTACATGTATTAAGGGCATTTTTGGCTCTAGGGAGGTGAGATACGCGGAAGCAATTTTAGGTAATTTGTGTTTCTGTCTATGTTTTGGTGTTCTTATGCATGCTTATATTTGTATTCAGGTGTGTTTTTAAATGTCCCCTGCGCGATAAATTGGACGGAGTGGTCAACGCCGGGGGCATGTCCTTAGATTATGTGCGCGATGTGTACTTAATTTTCTGTTCTTTTTCTTTTTTTTTCCCTGTTGAAGTTTTGTATGTTTCGAAGCGGTTAAAGCCCTGATATGGCTCTATGCAGTCGGCTGGGCTTTAAACAGCAATAACAATAACAACAACAATAACAGTTGCAAGGGTAAGCTTTAAGACAACCAGGACCTAATGCCTCTATCTGTAAATGAATCTAAAATGAAGTTTACGAGAAAATGCCGTAGCACCATGACTATTTCATTAGAATTACATTCCCACCCCAACCTACCCATCTCCCCACTCACGCATTCCCGCGCTACCTACACACAGACACAGACGCACAGCCACAAACACGCACACAGCACGCACACACCACACACACACACACACACACACACACACACACACACCACACACACACACACACAACACACACACACACAACACAAGACTCACACAATACACACACACACACACACACACACACACACACACACACACACACACTCACAATACACACACACACAAAACACACAACACACACACACACACACACACACACACACACACACACACACACCACACACACACAATCTCCTTTCCACGCCCATTTCTGGCTTTATTATTGTCTGTCTGCATCACACCCCATCTCTCGCCCACTCACCGTCACTTGAATATAAGGATAGTAGAATCGATGGAAAATAAAAACAACAACAACAACAGCAACA
This sequence comes from Monoplex corrugatus, assembly GCA_030674185.1. Lineage (NCBI taxonomy): Eukaryota > Metazoa > Mollusca > Gastropoda > Littorinimorpha > Ranellidae > Monoplex > Monoplex corrugatus. The sequence continues at coordinate 35,714,481 of JAPXFY010000012.1, read as the reverse complement.
GCCAACCAATCAGTAGCAACAAGAAACAGACTACATAATATAGTTCTGTGCTAATGAATACTGAGAAAGAGAAAAAAACACACAACAACAACAAAAGAAAACAACTAAACAAACAAACTAAAACAAAACAAAACAAAAACTTGATCAGCCATACCACCAGCCTTGCTTTTCCTGCATGTTCAGAGACATTTTAGGTAATTGCATACACGAAGCTTTGAAATTAGACCCTTGGGAGGTCAATTCTGTTGGCGCTACTCCATTTGAAACCAACCACAGGACTCATACGTGGAACATTTCCATTGATAAATAATTGACGATTCCTTTTAGACATTGTTTTTGTTTTACTTTGCGATGGTTGTGACTGTTTTACCATTAGGATCAGGGAAGGGGCTGATGAAGGCTAGAGCAGAGATTAAAAAAATGAAACAGGGAAAAACTCCCAGGACCAGACTGTATTACTGTAGAAGTGATTGAGGCGAAGAAAACAAACGAGACAGTCTTGAAAGAAGCAAACACAAAAAGAATATTAATGAAGTGGATTACAGAAAGACAAGCAAATTTTATAAGGCATTTTATGAGGCAAGAGAAATTTGAGCACCTAGTCACGTCAAGAAAGCTAGAGGGAAAAAGAACCAGGTAGACTCTGGGAGAAACTATTAAACTGTTTTGCATATTGGATGAGGATAGAAAGGCTAGGAGGTATACTTGCAGATACAAAAGATAGACTCGTATGCAGGACCATGATGATGATGATGATGATGATAATGATGATGATGATGATGGCTGTGACCGACCCAATGGACTATGAATATTTAATCTTTTCTTTTGAAGTTTCCCACTTAATTAGTCTTCGATTCATCCTTGTGGTGATGCAGTGCTGGTATTAGAGTATAAACACACTCAGACACGCACACACACACGCACGCACGCACGCACACACACATACACACACGCACACACAAACAAACAAACACACACACACACACACACAAATACCACAACACCACACCACACCACACAACACACAGCTCATCACAGCACAGCACAGCACACTACAGCACACACACACACACACACACACACACACACACACACACACACACACACACACACACACACACACACACACACATGGTAGAAAGTTTCATATCGGTCTGAATTAATTCAGAGTAAGTGAGACTGAGACAAATATTATAAAAATGGAATGTCTTTCATATTATTGATATAGTCCAAACAGGCTCTTCTCGTGACAATACTAAAGCGCATTATCCACGTGTGCGTATCATCTCTAGAGCTTGTCTGCCTCTCGCAATTATTTCCAAATTTAATCAGATTCTGTTTCTTTCCGATTTTAATAAGAAAAGAGGCTAAGTCCTATTGAATGCAAACAGTTCCATGTGTTTCCGTTGCAGTAATCAGATTAGTTGCGAAGTGGAAGTTACACTCCAAGGTCTAATCATAATATCAACATTCTTTTCCCATGGAAAAATATTAATGGTAATGCCATCTGAGCAATTTTTAAAATTTAATTTACATGTGAGAATTCAGATTTTTGTCCTTTTGTTTCTTAGTGAAACATTGTAAGGGTCACGAAGAGCCGAAAAATACAAAGAATTTTTGGTGTTGTTTGGTCAGAGTGACTCCCAACATTACGAGCGTTTTTCATTCACGTTTTAGTCCCTTGTTTGGTTGGAAGATCTTGTACAAATTTTTGAATCATATTTCTACAAGCTGCTGAGAAATCCACAGGGGGTTATGTCTTTAATTTTTGGCCAGCTTGCCCTTTTGAACTTGTGCTTTCCTACCTGACCCCACATTTGAAACAAACTATTGTACAAGCAATCAAGCCAGCCAGCAAACAAACAAACAAGCAAGCAAATAAACAAACAAACAAACAAACCAACAAACCATCTCAAAACAAACCACCTCAAAACAAACAAAAAACAAAGAATAAATACAAATAAACAAGCAATAAAACAAAACAAAATAAAACAAACAGACAAACAAACAATCAGACAAACAAACAAATAATCTACTGACGAAAAGTTACATAAAAAGCGGTTGCTAAATCTTTGCTGGTGCGTTTTACTCTTAGATGTACAGGTAGACACGCACACATATACACATTTGTTGATCGACTAACAAGAACACACACACACACACATACACACATACTCGCACGCGCGCGCGCACACACACACACACCACACCACATGCGCACACAAATACAGATACACACACACACTCACTCACACACACACACACACACACACACACACACACACACACCACACATACTCGCACGCGCGCACACACACACCACACCACATGCGCACACAAACACAGATACACACTGACACACACACACACACTCACTCACACACACACCACACGCTCACACACACACGCTCACACACACACGCTCACACACACACACACGCTTACACACACACACACACGCTTACACACACACACACACGCTCACACACACACCACTCACACACACCTCTCTCTCTCTCACACACACACACACGTGTATAACGGGGGAAATGAGCTACATGTCAAACTTAGCACATTTGGGTTCTAACGTTTGTAGTGATGATTTTGTTACAGAGGCATTGTGGGTGGGCTACGAATAAGTATTTTTCATTATTTATGACAAAAGTTTCACAAATATTGCATAACTTTACATGGTATGGTAGTGGTGAGAAATGGGGTAACCGTCGTACCAGTGGGTTTATACTATTTTAAGATAACTTACACACTGCCCATCAGCAAAATGAGGTCATCATTTATGAAGTATCCAACTGTCACAAATGCTGTTAGTGATGTTCACTTTTGCTTTGGGCTGTCTCCTGGTAAGACCCATCCCTTCTAACGCCTGCTTGAACGTCTCTTCACTAGGTGTTTCTCGGCCAATCTCTCTTTCTCTTCACATGGGGGTTCCATCTTGGGGCCTGTCTGGTGATACACGAGGTTGGCTTCTGTAGTGTATGCTTGATTTATCCCCACCTTCTTCCAGTTTTTCTGCTGACAATTCTTCTTCTTCCACAGATTGATGTTGCTGATCTTATCTGGTCTGTGAATCTGGACCATTCTTCTCAGACACCTGTTAATGAAAGTCTGCACTTTGTTGAGGGTAGTTTTTGTGGTGTAAGAGCAGTTCCCATAGGGCTCTCTGTTTACGCTGTCAAATGCTGTTTCGTGGTTGACAAAGTTGATAGAGAAGTATAGGAACTGTTCCACAATGATATGGGAGGGTGACAGTCTGGTCGCATACGATCAATTCTTCTGGAAGTCTGCTTCCTAGCCTCTGAGCTGGGGTCAAATGCGTCTTTCATTCTTCCCATGATGACATTGTTAAAAATATTTCCAGGTACTGTGTCTCCAGGTACTGACTATGTCTCCAGGTACTGACTGATGTCTCTGTAGTTGAAGCATTTCCGAGGTCACCTTTCTTGGACAGCTTGATGAGGTAACTTGTCTTTCCACTCTGATAGTACGTCTTCTTCCTTCAAGATCTTTCCAAACAGAGTGTGTAGTTGCTGTGTAGTTGTATCTACATCTATCTTAACCCTTTGACTCCCACACCCTGTCCACCAACAATCTGCATTGTCAACCATGTCAGCAAAGTACTCACCCTATCCACCAGCTTACCATAGGAAGCTGGTGAATAGGGTGAGGGGTCAAAGGAATAAGTTTTTGCAGTCGGTGGATAGGGAGTCAAAGGGTTGAGAGCTCTTACAAAGATGTCATCTGGTGCAGTCTCTCTATTTAGTCTGAAATCTGCTACATGAAAGGACATCCACAGCAGAAAAGAACACAATAATTCACACAGAACAAGCACATAAATACTAAAAAGTACCATTCAATCTTTTATTTCTCAATTCGTTTTCACGAAAGGAATTATTGACACGTCATACTGGATAAGCAATCAATGAAATAATCAGCTGGGCTGAACAGAAGAACAGAAAATTATAATGATGAACTTTGTTCCCTTACAAAATTATTGCTGACATTGTACAAACTGTCTAGTCCACTCTGACAGTTTTCAGACAACTGATATACTACCCTCAAAACAGTTCTTGTAAATGTTTATCGAAATGTTTATGTTTGTTGAATTCAGATATGGAATCACAGCATACTCTCATAGATTAGACTTTGTACTGCAGTCACAGAATTCAAAGTGGTCTTTAATTCGCAAATGGAATGATTCAGAAATAAAACCCATGTGGGTGTTGAAAGTTCTTCCTCACTAAATGTTAGTCATTCTCTGTGACATACTCTGAATCAACAGTCATAATAAAGATTGTTTCAGATTAGAACCTAATATAATAAAAGGACCCACAAAACTGTTCCTCAAGACGTGTTGGTTATACAAAAATGTTGTGAGCATTATCATTTCTTGTAAAACTGTCATAAAACAAATGCCAAAACTTTACATACAAGGGGTTCTTACTTTCCACCATTATGGGGGAGGTAGAGGACGGACAGATTAATATCATACATTTCGTGTTTCTGTCTTGGTCATACCTTTGCAATATGCTGAATGGCAGCATTGAAAGTTTAAATACCTGCTGGATCTCACAGTTTGAATTGGCCACATCTTTATTCTTATTCTAACTGTTTATAGGTCAAACGACTGCAGAGAGCCATATCAGGGCTATAACCATTTCAAAAAGTACACAACATCTGGTTAGAGAAAAAAAAAACTGGAAAAAAGAACTAAGTACACGTACAAATGCATGCGCGCACATAGTCCAAGGATACGCCCCTGGCGTTGATCATTCTGTCCAATTTATCACCTGAGGGTTTCAAAAACAAAGAAAAAAACAAACACAAATGTGAACATAACTAAGGACACTAAAGCTTATATAAAAATGTCCTACATTACCTAAAATCGCTCCTGTACAGCACATTTCCTAAGAGCCAAACATGCAGTCAATAGTATGTACCCAGCTATCAATCCTAAGAAGTATGTAAGGCTTTATGCAACACATACAGGTGAATGGACCAGCAAGGCTGGAAATGATAGGAAAAGACGACAGACAGCAAAGGAGGAGTGAAGAAACAATGAGAGTGACATAAAAGAGGAAATTCCTAACAGATTTTCCATAAGGTGGGCATATTATTTATACTGAAAGAGTCTCGGTATCCCTACATAGAATTGGTCATATCAAGGAAATAAAGGCACAATACTGATCTCTTGAACAAGAAGTCCATTGACAGGAATCTCTATTTAGTGAGTACTTAACTGTACCAAAAATGTCAGCTTTGTTAAAAAACTAAGACCCTCGAGGACAACAATCAATAATCTGATGCGTCTGTTTCATTCGACATCCCCTGCACTTGTCCACTCAGTTCATGCAATGCCCCTACGCAAAGTGTATTATCGAAACAGAACTCTGGACAAAATGTGAATAAATGAATGCGCTTAGTTCATAAAGCAATTAAAAACAGTCACATGACAGGACGTTGTTTTTTTTAACTGATTGTAAACATGGTATTTGATATCTGTCCAACTTCTTCGCCTAAGACAAGGCTCTCTCGCCATCAACACTTCCACTTCATGTTTTCCTGACAATCTGTTCAAAACAAAGCACTCTCCACAGTCCATGCAAGTCTTCGCTTTTGGGCCTGTCTGTTTGGTGTTGAATAGCACTCCACATGAGATGAAACTTCTCTTCATCGCTGTCACTTTCTACACTACCTCTTCCTTCATCTAGGACTCTGTAGAAACAAAAGAAAGATCTGCAGTAGCATGCTTGGTCTTTTGTGTCTGTCTGTAGGCAGACTAAGGTCCGATTTTACCTGTGCGATTACCAACAAGTGTTGTAATTCTGTCTGTATGTGTCACTACTCGTTGGGTACTCTCTTGCTCAGTGTCTGATGTCTCCTCAGCCTCTGGCATAATCTCTTCACTGGTGATGCTTTCATCAGTGATTTCAGACAGAAGTTCAGTGCCACGATTTAACTTCAGCAGGTTACTGGCTACTTTGTATGTCGGCATTACTTCCAGGGTCTGTCGATATACATTTCGGTGAACCTGAATGTCATGGCCCAGAAATATGGCCAGCTGATCTTGGTCCATTTTTGTACTTCCATTGCCTGGCTGAGTGTGGCCAACTGCTCTGTGAGGTTTGTGGCCGTAAAGAGAATCTTCATTGACCCCAGCAGCAAAAGTGTAGTGTCTACGGACATCAGAGCCACGGTACGGGTTTTCACTGTAGGGGAGGAAAAAAGTACACACTGTCTATCTTTAGAATGATTCGCATCTGCATTAACCTCTGAATATTCTCTGTCATGACACATCCTGATTAAACTTCCCTCTTGACTTCTACTCGTTGATGAACACGAGACAGCCTCTTTTCTGATTCGGTCGGACTTTCCAGAATTTCTGTGTCAGCAAGGCTCATCTTCGGCTAAGTTTAAAATCCTCAACTTTCATGCATTGGACTTCACCTCCCCTCTTATGATTAAAGATTGTAATTAAGCAAAGTGTTGCCTTTGCCAAACTGGGTAGGATTCAGATTTGGGGTCAGCCTCCAACATTGAAGTAACTTTTTCGACATCTGGCACAGAGAGCAACAACTGTGGCCTGTTCATTTTGGCTCGCTTTACAAACTGTGCAGCGCACACTGACCCTTTGTCATACCAGTTTCCTTCATACAAGAGCATGAAACGTTCATATTCAGCTTTGTCTCTCTGATCTCCATCATTGATTTGATCGCTTCTGCATCAAGTATCTGGCAGCATTTCCTTTGTGAGTAGCCTATCTTCAGAGCAAGAGAACCTTTTTGAAATTGGGAGATGATTCAGAAAACTCTGCCAGCTCCTTCACACAAGAAATGAGGACATCAAAATTTGCCGGATCAAGAGCAGCCGTTATGGTGGAAACCGTCAAGTCAGATCGTTCATGTAACAATTTTACCAACCTGCCAAGCTTTCTCTGTCGTCCAACTATTTGTCCAACTGTGTGCTCATCTATGTCTCTCTCATCAAACAACCTTTCCCAGTACTGAATGGTCACACCGTATGATCTTACTAATCTGCTGACATCATCCTCTCTCATTTTCAAAAGAATTTTCTCTCGAAAAGAAGCAGAAGTAGAGTATGTAACAGACAACGTCAGCCGCCCCATTTTTGAGCTGTGGCCTTTCCCCAATTTCCCTTCAGGTTTCAAAGGACAGCGGAAGACATGTTTTGAAAGCAAAGATTTACTATACAAGCCTTTGCAGTGGGGACAAGCTAGACAATCATGCTTGCTACATTTGTCTGAACGGTACTTTTGAATAAAAATAAGACACCCTGACCCACACCTGAGAACACTGGCGTTATGCTCATAATCACTTCTTGCCTTACTACCTTTTGGTAAAGCTAAAACAGCGGCCACCTTTACTTTATTTTATGCATACTCATTTTGGTCTTTGGCTGACTGCAAAATTTACAAAAACGTTTTTGTCCCATCTGTTGGTTACTCTTTTTGCAACCGTAATCATATGTTCCTCGAGTTTACTCAGCATAGGGAATACAAAGCTGTCAGCATTACTATCAGACTCTGAAGTACCCTTAACATCTTCCATCAAGTCAATAAAACTGTCATTATTTTGATTACACACACACACATGGTCAATGTTTCTCTTGCTGCATCTCTGCCAGAACTGCAGCCTGCAGATGGCACACACTGCCCGCTTGATTGGTGACTTATTTTCCTTTGTGAGATGTAGTCAACAGGGATGAACTCATCCTCAGAGGAAGAGCTGCCATCTCCAGGCTGCCGTTCAGATCCTGAAGACTGCATTCCATCAACATCAGTATCAGAGAACTGTGTTGGTATATCACTGAAACAAACAAACAAACAAAAATAAACATTCCATATCACGGCTGGGCAAAATGACCAGAAACAGCATCTTTAGTTGCTCGAGAGGCATGGCACATAGCCTGGCCCTTGACTCCCCTGTACACACGCTGTGATAGACATTCCAGTGTCAGCATGCCACTGACGTGGGTGTTTCCCTTCTTTGCATTTGTTAAAAAGTGGTGACTTTATAAGTTGAGGTTTCGTCGGCATCCGCGTTTTGTCAAGTAAAAGTTCTGTCTCTTGACTCTGTCTAGACGAAAATTGAAAAATTCAACCCTAATCGTTCGTGATTTATTTGCCCTTAATTTGAAGATACCGTCAGCATTGCTCAGTGAGATTGTCGTGAAGTAGACGATGTTGAGAATGGGGCACATAGAGTAATAGAGTGAAGTGGAATTAAGTGTCCCACTATAGAAATGACGGTGTTCTCTCTCTCTCTCTCACTGAGAAAGCGGAAAATCACAAAAGCTAAACACAAAAGGACACTTATTCACTGTGTTGGTAATACGAACTTATCAATAGGAAACAGGTCTTTTTGTTATATTGTGTTTGCTCCCGTACCAGGAAAAAAAATAGAAGTGTTACGCTATGAACTTGTAATGTCATTGTTTCCAGCATCTGATATTTCAGATGGTGATACACTTTCCGACAGTTTCGTAACCTGTACAACTGGCCTGCGAAAATCTTTCCTTCTTTCTCTTCCGGCCTGCAGCTGGGATGCCAGCCGTGCTAACGGAAAATCCATCCATGTCTGATCGGTTACCCTGGAGACATCTGTTTATTCCAGTGTCGGATTATCCTTGACTAGACTGTGGAACTGTTTACAAAAGGAAGGAGCATTGTCCAAGATAGGACCCTGCGGCACAGTCTCAGATCAAGCCATAGATAAGTGTTGAGGAATGAAACATCTGCTTGACATCTTGTTAGTCATTAGAAGCCATTACAGACTCCTGGAAAGTATGCACACTTGTGAAGAGAGAAAGAGCGAGCGAGCGAGCGAGCGAGCGAGAGAGAGAGAGAGAGAGAGAGAGAGAGAGAGAGAGAGAGAGAGAGAGAGAGAGAGGAACTGTGGGACAAAATGCCACACTCATGTCAACTTTATGATCCCCTAACATATACTCGGCGAAACCCCTAACATATACTCGGCGAAACGCCATGTGTAATACAGTGTACAGACTTGTGTGTATCGTTTCCTTTAACTCTTTCCCTACGTATGGCTTTTATCCAGCTTTTCTCTCTCTCTCTTATTCACTGTGCTGGTAATACGAACTTATCAACAGGAAACAGGTCTTTTTGTTATATTGTGTTTTTTCCTGTACCAAGGAAACAACAGATGTGTTACAGTGAGCAGCTGGCCGCGCAGATTCCCTGCTAACGTAACGATTTTGTCACCTTTCTCATTTATTTTACATGTTGTTTTTGACCAGTGTTGGTATCATGTTTGATATCTTCAAAAGGAAATTTTAATGGCTTTTTAAATGAACGTACTTTCAACATTCTCGGATATTCCATAGCGAGACATTGCACGCATATAAAAGGTAACTAAAACGAAAAAAAAAACGTTCCAAAGTTCAGTCATAATATTTCAACAAATTGACACCTAAACAGCACTCACGTTATACAGTTACATCTATGGTGCATTTCACTGTCAGCAGCAATCCAATTTAACGGAATTTGACAGAATTTGGCTTACAATTAAAAACGAATCACATAGCATCTTTCGATCAATCGCTCAGCACAACTAAGTTCTCCACTACAGTCAGGTCTTATGCATATATGCAGTACATGTATGTATAACCAAAAGCAGTGGTTCTCATTTTCACAAGCCACATGTTGATCTTGACAAACACACGTAATCATGGACTCCATCTGTCTCTCTCTTGCCCCAAGCATTTCCTCCACCCTCCTCGTCCCCTGCCACTCTGCAAGTCCGTCCAGCATTTTCTCCCTGGGTCTACCTGGTGCTCTCTTTCCCTCCAGCTTTCCTGTTGTGACCAGGTGCTCCAAATCCCCTTTCCTCATAAAATGGCCTATAAATGTTGCCTGTCTTTTCCTAATCTTCCTTATGAATGATCTACTCGTGTCTGCCTCCATCACGACTGTCTCGTTTGTTTTCTTTGCTGTCCATGGAACTCTCAACTTTCTTCTTAGAAACCACATCTCGGCTGCCTCAATCTTGTTCTGCTTTACTTGTTGACTGTCCACGCTTCACATCCGTACAACAGTATTGGTTCTATATAACATTCAAAAACTCTCTTTCTGATGATGTTAATCGATAGGCATTTGTTGGTAAGAATGCTTGTCATCTTCTTGAATGCTGTTTTGGCTTGGCCGATTCTGCTGGCTATTTCTGATGTGCATCTGCCATCTGATGAAATGATCGTTCCCAGGTATTTAAATTTATCAACCTGTGTCAAGGTTATGCCATTTTCTGTTATTTTGCATGGGGGATTTCATGTTTTTTGCTGATCACCATGTGTCTTCCTGCTGTTTAAGCAACAGAGAGGGAGGGAGGGAGGGAGGGAGAGAGAGAGAGAGAGAGAGAGAGAGAGAGAGAGAGAGAGAGAGACATAGACAGAGATTCACAGTGCAGGCACATCATCTTGCACGCACTACATTATACAGCACTTGAAACCTATATACCAGACTTATGATGGCTGCAGAAAAAAAACAGTGTGTACAGTGTATCTGTATGATCAATGACAATAATCATTCATGGTCAAGATGTTAATTGTTGTTGTATGGAAAGGAGGAGAGAGACTTCAGATTACTTTTATTACTCAAGGACAGTAACATTAGATCCTATTGGACCTGTCTTACAGCTAATCCTTGCTATTCTACACAGAAAGTACAAGTAAACATGAAATATGAGCATTAAACAAGAAAACAAAAAGGAAAAACATAAGATAAAATGTGAGGCAAATTACAAAGTAAGTTATGAAAATATATACTTACATATAGGCCTATGCCAATGACTCATGCACTTTACAAAAGCATGACAAAAATACACATGTAACTATAACTAACTTAGTAACTAGTTCGAGCATAGAATCAAAGGATAAAAATAAATAAAATATCAATTCTGTGTATGTCTATCGATCAAGTTTATTACAAGAGCATCAGAGAAAGGCACATACATGTAAAGGAAGTACATGCGAACCCCTAACAACAACAATGTATATCATAAATTACTAACAGTAACACAGTATATAACTTATAAGAAGAAGAAAGTAAAGCAGCAGCAATAAAAAAAAAAAGTAAAAAACTAACAAGGCGGGGGGGGGGGGGGGGGGGGGAGGGGCAGGGTGAGATGACATGTCAGCTCTTAATGCTGTTACAAAAATAAGCGAAATGTAACTCATACAACAAACAAAATCATAAATGCAAAAAATAGTTAGCTTTTTGCACCATCCCCCCCCCCCCCCCCCCCCCCCCCCCTGTTTTCCGTCGCAACATAATAAAGTTGGTTTCAGCGACGTATATAGCCAGATCCAGATCCAGATACAGAAATAGTATCAAATTAAATCAATGGGAAGCAAAAGAAGTGAGATTTATTATTTCTGACAGAAAGATGATAGCGTAAAAGTGTGACAGACATGGCTCATTGACTGAAACAAGGTTTTAACAACACAGTGTATCAGTGTATGTAGATCTACATCTAGAAAAGGGATTTATCATTTACGAGGAGAGAGAGAGAGAGACAGACAGACAGACAGACAGACAACACACACACAGACACACGACAGAGTTTTGACAATAAATCAGTGAACAACTTCTATTCATATGCAGATGTAAACAAACCACTGAAGCAGTACTAGATCTAGCCTAGTCATTAAAGTTAAACACAAGCTAAGTGAAGCTTGAAGCTACGAGTGAGTTGTCGTTTTTAGGAAACGACAACAATTACAGTTATGTCTGTCAGGCTAAACGCATGCTATTTCATTTCGAGGAGACTATACAGTTAATCAAATGCGTATGAATTCAGAACTTATCTCGTTCTTTTCTTCACACAAGATCTTTAGATGCTGGAGAAAGCCAAGAAATAAAAATGGCCGCACGCTTTTCACGGTCACGTCACGTCACGTGATCAAAAGTTCCAAGACGTGTGATCTCCCTTCGATGATCGTGTGTGAAGTGTGAAAACTACCGGCGAAGGTGTGTGAACTCGCTAACACACGTTTCCCGAAAAAAACACACAAATGAGACAAATTGTTGAGATTTATTTTTAGGATATTTCATGACCATCTGCTTCATTTTCATAGGTAAAAAAAATGGGTTCACAAAATGTGAACCCAAAATTTTTCATGAGCCATTTACTACGAAGTGTATTCATTTATGAACCCATATATACAGTTTTCCAAACGCACACACACACACACACACACACTTACGAAAAATGAAATGGTAGGGTCAAAGCTGTCGCTTCGGTGATAGGGCAACATACATCTGTCCTTACGGAAAAGAAACGACCCAAAATCAATATCGATGTTCAACAATCAACAAGGGTTGGCGCATTTTTTCTTTCGGCCCGTCTGTCTGTCTCCCTGTCTGTCTCTCTGTCGGTCTGCAGGTTTGCCTGCCTGCCAGCCTGTCTGCTGCCTGCCTGTCTGACTTCACGTCACTTTGGGACAGCTTCTTTGTTGTCGCGGGATCTTTTAAATGTGCGGAGTGCATATGCATCCTAAAGCCTCATGGGAAAAACTGGCAACCAGAGCACCATTGCAAGTCTAGTTAAGGGAAGTGGGGGGGGGGGGGGGGGGGAAGAAAAAATGTGTGCCCAATTCGGGAATCAAACCCAGGACTTAGACTGGCACCCTAACAGTCCCGAGAAATACACACATTCTCTCTGGCTGAAGAAAAAGCCAGTGTTTGCAAATTCATATGCAACACAATGAGCTGAATAGAGCAGTGTTTATACGGATATTTCATTAATTGAGAATAAACCTGACGACTGAGATGATTCATTTCCTCAATCAGTGAACGATCAAAAACGTGCGTGTGTGTGTGTGTGTGTGTGTGTGTGTGTGTGTGTGTGTGTGTGTGGTGGTGTGTGCGTGCGGGGCGTGTGTGCGTGTGTGTGTGTTTTGTGTGTGTGTGTGTTCGTGCGCGCGTGCATGCGTGCTCGTGCGTGGCTGTGCGCGTATGTGTATGTACATATGTGTGTGTGTGTGTATGCATGGTGGTATAGTTTCATGGGATATTTGTTTCAAGCAAATGTAAAGGAAATGGATGTAATCGTTTATTCAAAACAGTAACAAATGGCTGATGTCATTACTTTTCTCGTCACGTATCCATTCCACATACAGATTTATTCAAAATCTTTTTTTTTTTTAGTCTTGTTCAAAGAACTTTTCGTTGCTTTTGTGATGTTTGTGTGTGTTGGAAGGCTGTGGTTTTGCTTTATCATGACAAGATTTGAAACCGCTTCTTAGTGAGAATGTCATTCCTTAATTAAAAGCCAAGACTTCGCCACGTTTTTGGTAGACGATTTATCCGAAGAAATGAATTAGACTGGTTCTAACACATCAGAGTAGGTTAGTTGTGTTGTAATTCAGACTTTCAATTATTTACGTATTTGTTTATCTGTTCTTTTCTTTGCAGATAAGATACACAGATACACATATCATTTTCATTAAACCAAGATTGTCCAATGACAGACGGATACAATACTAGTATAAAAATGTAGACAAGGTAAAACATAGGCTAGGTAGGACTTTAGGACCTGGCGAGCTCATGGATTTATGTGCAGGCTTAAGGCTTTTACCATGATCACCATCGCGTGGCACCTGTGACGTCAGTGCATATGGAATTCATTCCGAGCGCGGAGACATCATCTTGACAGATTGAAACTGAAACTAACACATCCTCTTGTAGATTTAAGTTTTGTTTGATAAGGAAATGGAAAGTGAATCAAATGGACCCCCAGGTTTAAGTAATAAGAGTTCAGAAACACAGCTTATTAGATGCACGGCTGCTAGTATGTGTTACGATGCTGTCTCTGGTGTTGCTCCTGTTTGTATCTCTGAACTGCTCCATGCTTATTTTCCTTCTACTCTTCGCTCTTCCTCTGATACTCAGCTGTTCAAAATCCTTCGACACAGACGCAAGGCTCATGTTTTCTGATCTGATCTTTTGCCTATTTTGGACTCTTTCTGTTGAAAAATCTGCCCTTTCATCCGAGAAATTGGCCTAATCTTTCCTCTTTTAAAACCCAACTTAAAGCCGATCTTTTCCGTGAAGCAATCTGTTTTAAATGATCTGACCCTATACCATTCTATTTTAGTGCGTTCTTGTAGTGTTTTGTTTTTTGGATGTATTGACTCATTGAGAGTGTGTGCATGATGTGAATGGGCGAAATTAGTGAATATGTTAAATGTATAATTCACTCAATTTTGTATTGTAGAACCGTAAGCGCCTAGAGCTCTATATGACGCACCGTGAGTGTATATTATTAGTATTATTATCATCATTATTGTTATTATTATTATTATCATCATTATGATGATGATGATGATGATGATGACGTAATCGACAAAACAAGGCTTGCGCATTTTTTGTGGTCAAGAGGTTTTTGTCAGGCTTACAGAAAAGAAACAAAGTTGCACACTAAATAGAACTCTATTCCTCTGAATCAGCTGAGCTTAATTCCTCCCATGGGGATGCCGGGGGCTCTTTCAAGTTTCAGTATAAATAGCATCCCCGCCTTCTGGAAATTCTGTGCTAGAAATTTCCTCTTTTCAGTCACTTTTTTTTTTCTTTCTTCCTCCTTTGCTTTGTGTAATTTCTTCCAATCATTTTCTGCCTTGTTGGTCCATTCATCCTAATGTGGTCGATGAAGTCTTACGCACTTTCTCTTAGGATTGATAATTGGGTACGTGTGTCAAGTGCATTATGGTTTTAAGGATATGAGATACACGGAAGCTATTTTAGGTTCTTTAGGCCTGTTTTATATGTTTTAGTGTCCTTATTCATGTTTAAATTTGTATTCAGGTATGTTTTTTAAATCCCCATGTGCGATAAATTTAACGGAATGGTCAGTGCCAAGGGCTTCTTAGATTATGTGTGCGAATGCATTGGTATATGTACTTAATTTTCTTTTCCTTTTCTCCAGTTGAAGTATTGTGTATGTTTTGAATTGGTTATAGCCCTGATATGGCTCTACGCAGTCGGCTGGGCTTTAAATAACAATAACAATAACAATTACAATAACTGAGCTTAATGAGATGGTCATTTGCAATTAAAGAAAGGTAGATTGTTTTATATTGAGCGGAAGTTGCGCGCGTGCGTGTGTGCTTGTGTCTGTGTGTCGGTATGTGTGTGTATGTCTGTGTGTGTATGTGTCTATGTGTGTTTTTGTGCGTGCGTATGTGCCTCAATGTCTGTGTGTGGTGTGTGTATGTCTGTGTGTCTGTATTTGTGTGTCTGTCTGTACCTGTGTATGTGTATGTGCGTGTGTACGTGTCTCAATGTCTGTATGTGGGTGTGAGTGTCTGCTTGTATGAGCGTATATATCTCTACGTGTGTGTGTGTGTGTGTGTGTGTCTGTGCGTGCTTGCTGGTGTTTGTGTGTGTGTATGTGTGTATGAGTGTGTGTGTGTGTGTGTGTGTGTGTGTGTGTGTGTGTGTGTGTGTGTGTGTGTGTGTGTGTGTGTGTGTGTGTGTGTGTGTTGTGTGTGTGCGCGCGCGCGCGCGCCCTGTATGTCTGTTTGCGACAAATAATTATGAAGAACATTTTCTCAGTACTTTACTGATGGATGTTTACCAACTTTAGTCAAAGCTGTGGACTGCTGAGGACTCGCTAAAGCATTATTTTGAAGATAAAACTAAAATAAAGTTAAACGACCACACCCCCCCCCCCCTAAAAAGTGTCTAAAATCAGCACTTTCAAAAATATTCTCGATCCACGTCAAGCATTTTTCTAATCGAAGTTTGATCACGGTCAAAGTGAGGGGCGTGAAACAAGCAATAAAGGATTTCGATTGTATATGTTAAATTTCATGTAACTGTTTTATGTGACAATGGATTTACAATTGAAACTCGGACTGCTTTTCCGTTGAGAACACGTCGCCGCATTGCAGCTACACCCAGTTTTTTTTATTTGAATGTGTCTTAACGTGTCAGTTTTCTCTGGCTGTTACACTGAGTTTACTGACCTACTTAAACTGAAAAAGAGCTGTTATTTCACACTGTAAAGTAAACGTAATCACGCACACGAAGTAATTATTTGGAGTGGCTCCCTAAAAGATTACATTCATTTATTTTTCATAGAATTACGATGTCTGCTGCGAAAATCAACAGACCGCACGGTTGCAGAATCGTTTTCAAGAGCATTACTTGCACGATGTGAATGGAAACTCTTCACTTTATGGGACGAATCTGTTTTTAGCGCATTTCTTCACCCACTACTTTTCCATCGCCTACTAAAATGAAAGAGAAAAAAAATGTCAGTGAACTTAAAAAGATATTTCCCTTTACTCTTATCAGAAATCGAGTCTTCGATTTCGTTTCGATGATCTGCAATCGATGTTAATTACGAGTCTTGCAGGTTTGTGTTCAGGGTCGACTGAGTGTAGCATCTGAGATTCAAAGAAGTTTTATGTTCTTACTAACACATCCCACATGTCATTTTAATTCCTTGTCCTTTGTTTAGCCATTGTTGTACAGTACAGGGCCCTGTTCGAACAAAATCATTAAGTTGACACATTCGTACCAAATTGTATAGGCTCTATCTTAAAGGAAAAAGAAGTCTCATAACCCCATCGCTGTATTTCATCTGCTTGGTCATTCCTGATCAAATTTGGTACTTAATCGTTTCATTTGTTTGGTTGTTCCTAACCAAACTTGAACATTGGCAGACTACACATCCATGGTATTTTCAATAAATATAAAAAGCGGAAAATCTGTGTTAACTAGTGACGTATTTTTATCTGACTGTCAGAGCGACCTGAAATTGGAATCACTCTCAATTTTCAAATTCGGAGAGTGCTGAATATCGTTGGAGATCGTATGATGAATTGTTGAAAAAGCAATGCACAAACATCCGTTTGGTGTACCTGCATACAAGCAGACGTACAAAAAGACAGACTGATTAAAAATGAAACATCGGAAAGATGCGTTTTTAATTCTGACCGAAGTGTCTAAAATTTGGCAGCATTGCTCCCCTTTCTCTAATATTGTTTATAGACGGGACACAAAGCCTCTTTCATCACCACCAACTTTCTAGTGAAAATAACACACAAACAAGCGAACAATTACGCTAAAGCATAGGGGGGGGTTATAAAAACCTCCCACAAACAAACATTCTCGCTGAAGAAAGCGGACATTTTATTCAGTTTTAATCGCTGTACTTTACCCTTTACGCAGTCGTTCCGTGCCTGAGTTGGCTCCCCTGATTGATTTGAGATGTCTTGATGGCTGATGTGACGCGTCTAGTATTTTGGCTAGTGATTGCGAACATGTCATCTCTGGCTTTCAGACCGCACCGCCGGCTAGCATTGCAGCTTGCAGTTCTGTGAAAAAGAGCGCGGAGTGCGAAAGTCTCTCTCTCAGTATATAGATTGTCCATCGGCAAGCCTTATGTAGTGGTGCCTCCCCGTGGCGACACACGATCGCTGAGCACTTCACTGACTCGGGCTGAATTCCCGAGGGACTAGAAGAGATTATGGCCCCCAGAAGTGTGGCACACAGGCCCAACCAGCGTGTGGACACGCCCTGGTGCTCATGAACCAGATCCCCGGCGATGGATAAATAGCATTACTGCCTTGTGATTGTCTCGGTAGAGACCAAGACTAAGGGAGTAAACCCTGACAGATAATCACTACTGCTTTGTGGTTGTCACGGGAGAGACCAAGGCTGAGGGAGTAAACCGTGACATAAAATCAACCCCACTGCCTTGTGGTAGTCCTGGGAACGACAAAGGATAGCAGAGCGTTCGTACGAAAATCCGATGGAAGACTACGGGAAACCACCACTGTATCCTCCCAAGCACGTCATGACGAGAGAGAGAGAGAGAGAGAGAGAGAGAGAGAGAGAGAGAGAGAGAGAGAGAGAGAGAGAACGACGTAAGCAGGGGCTGCACTAGAGTGCCTTTGTCTAGTAGGAAGCAGGTGACACCAGGCCGTCATCAAGTTGGTGCGATCAGACTAGAAAAAAAAAAAAAAAAAAAAACTGCAACAAAGAATGTTAAACAGTGTTCCAGGAATGAAAATTAGAAAATGTCAAGATAAAAATGGAAAGATTGAACATTAATATTTTAGGACTAGGATAAATGAAATGGAAGGGAGCAGGCAAGATGACACTGGGCACACATGAAGAGGGGTAGGCATCATAATGGACAATGACAAGTCAACGTCTGTCAAAGGATACTGGGCTGAATCAGACTCCTAGATTACTAGTTAGATTGGAGGGCAAGCCGTTTGATATCAACATCGTCTAAGTTTTTTGCACCAACATCCGCAATTACTGAGGAAGAAAGTTGACAACTTCTGTGTAGAATTAGAGACAGCCAAGGCTCAATGTAAATCACAGGACATTGCAAAATGATGATGAAAGATTTTAATGCTAAAATGGGAGAGGAGAAAAAGCACATGACATAGATGGCCTTCATGGCCCTGGCATGGAAATGAAAGGGGAGAGAAACTTGTTGAATGGGCACAAAAAACTGAATTCATAATAGGAAACACTTGGTTTGAACAACCTAGCAGAAGAATATGGACAGGGATGAGTCCTAGAGACAGAACAAGAAATCAAATTGATTACATCCTGATAAATAAGAGATTTAGAAATTCTTTGCTGATAGCAAACACATTATCAGGCACATACTACAACAGTGACTACAACCCTGTAATGGGAAAATTTAGGCTGAAACTAAAGAGAAAAAGCAAAACAAAACAAAACAAACAAAACAAAACAAAAATAACATCATATTAAATCTTAGACTCTTAAAGACAGTTGACTCAACTCGTTCAAAATGTAGCTTACATGTTCAAAACAAATTCAGTGCTCTGGAGGACGTTGGGGACAATAAAGAACAATGGTCAAATTAGAAAATCTTTGTAAGGAAGCTTGTGAAGAAATCCGTAGAGTTGGGAAAAAAGCAAAACTGGATGACGAAAGAAATTTTAGGCTTGATATGTGAACGAAGGAAGGTAAAAGGAAAGGGGGAAGAATGCAGAAAGATGAATAAGTAAATTGGAATAAGTGCAATGAAACTAAGGAAACTTGACTAGAAACAAAGTGTTAAGAAATAGAAGCCCGACATAAAAGAGGCCCTATGTTTATGTACAGAAACATTGAAGAAATTGCCCACAGGAAAAAGACATGCACATCAATTGGTTGTTCAAAAACCAAAAGATGGTACGATTATTACGGAAAAAGACAAAGTATTAGATGGGTTTTGAGAGTACATTGAAGACCTTTTTGAAGATGACAGATGGGAGGAACACATCATAATAAAGACCGTTGAAGGACCTTCAGTAATGAGAGATAGAATTAGAGCAGTGATAAAAAGGAGGAAACAGGGAAAAACCCAAGGACCAGATAGTATCATTATAAAAATGATTGAAGCTCTAGATGAATTTAGTATTGATAAAGTAACAGTCCTCATAAATGAAATGTATGATACCAGAAAAGTCCCTAAAGATATATAAAAGTCAATTTTCATATCACTTCCAAAGAAAGCAGGGGCTATACAATGCGAAGTCTGTCATACAACCAGCTTGATGAGTTATGTGACAAAGATTCTACTAATACTCATGATGAAGACAAGGAATAGAATCAGATCAGAAATAGCAGAAGAACAATGTGGATTTGTCGAAGAGAAAGGAACTGTTAATGCCATATACATCCTAAGAACTCTCATAGAAAGAAAAGTTGTATAAACATTTATATTTCTGTTTTGTTGATTATATCAAGGCTTTAAATGAGGTAAGACACAAAGAATTGATCAACCAACTGGAAAAGCTCAATATTGACGGAAAAGTTCTAAGAATAATAAGAAATATGTATTGGAAACAAACAACAGCGATGGGAGTAGAAAATGATATATGCTCTTTTCAAAATATCGAAAAAGAAGTTAGACAGGGATGTGTTCTGTTACCAGATTTATTTTCATTTTACAGCGAAACCTTCATGAGAAACCTAGAAGAATGCCCTGGGATAAAGATTGGAGGAAGAATGATAAACAGTCTTCGCTTTGCAAAACATTGCAGAAAATAGAAAAGACCTGCGAAATCTTGTGAATATCGTAGAAATAGAAAGCAGAAATAAAAGCTAGAGCTTAATAGTAAAAAGACTGAAGTCACGGTAATCAGTTAAAAAAAAAAAAAAAAAAATCCTCTCACGTAAAATAATAGCAAATGACACAACAATGAGACAAGTTGAAAAGTTTAAATATCTGGGAACAGTCAGTTCACTAGACGGCAGATGCACATTAGAAAAATCCAGCAGAATTGGCCAATCTAAAGCAGCATTCAAGAAAATGATAAGCGTTCTTACCAACAAGTGCCTATCAATCAACATCCTAAATATAATTCTTCAGTGATATATAGAACCAGTATTGTTGTACAGAAGCGAAGCCTGGACAATCAACAAGCGAAGTCAGAACAAAATTCGGGTAACTGAAATGTGATTTATGAGAAGAATGTTAAGAGTTCCATGGACAGCAAAGAAAACAAACGAGATAGTCTTGAAAGAATCAAACACAAAATGAACTTTAATGAAGAAGATTAGGAAAAGATAAACAATATGTATAGAGCATATTATGAACTTTGATCACCTAGTCACAACAGGAAAACTGGAGGGGTAAAGAGCACCAGGTAGACCCAGAGGGAAAATATTAGTTTTGCAGAGTGGATAGGGACAGAAAGGATGGGAGAAATACTTCCAGCGACAAAAGATAGATCCGTATGGATGTCCTTGATGGCCGATTCCAGATTCGTATGGATGTCCTTGATGGCCGATTCCATGTGTCATGGCTCCTAATGGTAATGATGATGATGATTGATTTGTTTGCCTGTCAACTGTGCTCTTATCCCCTTGGGCCTGGTTCTTTAAACTGAACTTTGCTTTCCTGTCTAAGATATAAATAATGTTTGTTTTTAGAATAATTCGAACCGCAGTGTCTTCTAGCTACGTAATTTGTATACACGTTTGCTTGGATCGAATTTTGTCGTTCGAGATTGTAGTGAAAACGGGCATTATCTGCCTATAGGGTATTGAATAACAGATACGTATACATTATGAAGAAAATTCAGTGTCAGGTTTTGCTGATATTCTCCATTTGCAGCGATTATGGAGTCCTAGGGCGCCCACGTCTCTGCACTCGCGATAGAAAAGTCAGACTTACTTCTAACCCAACCAATATAGTTATGAACGACCAATGACGGTAACGGATTTCACTATGTCTACGGGCAATGAGAATAGTGAAATGATCGGAGCTTACGAATGGACTGTGTCTACACCCCCCCCCCCCCTCTTTTTGTGCCGGAATGATCATCCTCAAGATCGTGGGCACCAAAGGAAAGGAAATGACCCAAGGACACCAACGAACACATTCAAGAACTCTATTTGTGGATTTTCGTAAAAAATGTCAACAATCAGGTCTAAATAAATGACTCTATGAAGGAAATAAAATGTTTATATACATGTTTTAAAATGGAATAAACACACCACAGTGACGTGGCTGAAAGCCAGAAGAACGTCAACCAACATTAAATCTTAAATTTTGAATAATATATTTGTGAACAACCAGTGACCCTAGATCAGAGCAACAATCAGACTATGAAAACGCACTGGTCACTAATCAATCCTTCTAGCACATTGATGAACGAAGAATAACCCTAGATGCATGAATACCTCTGAATCCTAGATCTTCAGATGACGGCAGGTCATCACTACAGTTGTCATTTAACAAACAAAAAGGGGAAGCAAGCGAATAATGTTACACTAGTTGCTTTGAATGCATCGGCTTTCGAGCTGTATTACGTGCACACAGATTCTTGTTGTTGCTAGGCCCATAATGCGCCGGCATTATGTTGTTGCACTGTCTGCATACTTCATCTGTATTAGATAGTATGATGTCGTTTTTGTTGTTGTTTTTTGTTTTGTTTTTTGTTTGTTTGTTTTTTGGCTGGCAACTTTGGTCAACAATTTGACCACTTTCCACTTTTGTGGAGTACGTTTTTGCGTGTGCGTACATTTTCGTTTATCTTTCAGAATAGATTTTTGTTAATGAAATTCTGTCAAGGACCGCACTAGGAGTTGGTGGCATTCCTGCAGATATCTACAGAAATGGGGATGATGTGCTCCTGGAGAAGCTGACAAGCCTTGCACAGGCCAGTATGGCAGAATAAAGAAGAGCCTCAAAACGTAAAGACTTCAAAGATGCCATGGTCATCCCCATGTCTAATACGAATGGCAGTGAGACATCATGCGATAAGCATCGTTGTATATCCCTCCTGTGCATTGCGGGAAGTGCCTTGCCTGAATCATCCTAACAGCTTTACGCACGCAGCCAGCCTATCATTCCTTTGTCTCAGTGTAGTTTTCGTGGTGGAAAGGTCATGAGCGACATGGTGTTAAAAATCTGCCAGCTGCAAGAGAAGTGTCGTGAGCAAAACCGTGAACTCTAATTGTGTTTGTAGATTTGACAAAAACATTTGACACCGTGAACTGGAAAAGCTTGTGGGATACACTACGAAAGTTAAGTTGCTTTCAGAAGCTGATGTTGGTATTGCTTCTTGTCACAATGGCATGCTGGCCAGGGTGCAAGACAATGGGCAAGCACCTGAACCTTTACTAGTATAGAAAGGAGTTATACAACGATGCGTTCTTTGCAGAAATGCTGATTGGTGCATTCGAAGACTTTGAAAGGGGGCTGGGTAGGTGGGTGTAATCCAGTTTCGCTCATGTGGAATACTTTTTTGCTGGCGGAGACCCCAGTCCAAAGCTCAAGTGATCAAAGCAGTCCTGTGTATATTTCTCTCCGCTGATGACTATGCATTGTTCTGGGATTTCACACAGGGACATTTAATTCGCCATTGACCAGTTTGCTCCGGCCTGCAAACGCTTTGGCCTTCCACTTAGTTTCAGCGAGGCAGAGGTCCTGTTTCAGCCAACCCCATCTCAGACTTTTGAGTTCTACAACCCCTGCTTGCCATCAACACACCAAGAGATCAGAACGTTAGACACATTTTACTACCTGGGTCCATTATGTTCATCAAGGCAGAGGTCCTGTTTCAGCCAACCTCATCTGAGACTTCTGAGTTCTACAACCCCTACTTGCCATCGACACACCAAGACATCGGATACATTCAACTACCTGGGGCATTGCAGTGGATAGCAATGGATCTCTTAATACAGAGGTGGTGCTGCACATTTCCAAGGCCAGCTCTGTCTATGGAAGGCTGACCAAGAGGCTTTAGCAAGATCATGACATCAGTTTTTTAATTTTTTTTTTTAGTTTCAGTTTCTCAAGATGACGTCTCCGCGCTCGGAATGAATTCCATATACACTAACGTCACAGGTGCCATGTGATGGAAAGATCCAGAATGATCACGGCACAAACCTTAAGCCTGCACATAAACCCATGAGCTGGCCAAGTCCTGAGGTCCTACCTAGATTTAGGAAATTTAGGGAAAAACGCCTCGAGGCTACTCCTCGACTCATATTGACAAATGCTGCCTCTGAGGTTTCCCTAATATTGTCACATCCCTCTGTACCTGTATCTAGAGTGTCAGATACTTGAACATTATTTGAAGGTCTGTTGCGAGCTATTCACTGTCAAGCCCTGAAATATCATTTCTGCTCACACTATCTCCTGAATCAGTTAGCTGTTTCAGCTAAACTAATAACAGTGATGATGCTTTTGTTGATCTGGTTGTGGTGAAGACAATAATGAGAGTGATAATCATAATGATGCTCATAATAACGATAATAATGATAGCAGACATTTAGCATGAAAGTGGATATATCGACCGTTCCGTTGCGCGTGCTGGCGTAGTGGTCGACTCTTATTGAGCATGTCCACGCAACACTTAATGATGGTAATAATAATAATAATAATAATAACAAAAGCAACAATAACAATAATGATAACATCAACAATAATAATGATAATAACAATAATATTAATGATAATAATAAAATAATAATAATGATAATGATACTACTACTACTACTGATGAATGATGATGATGATGATGATAACAGCAATACCACTTCTGTAGCGTAAACAGTCACAAAAGCATGTTTTTTGCACTTCACAGAATAGAACAAATAATGCGCGTAACACACACACACACACACACACACACACACCACACACACACACACACACACACACACACACCACGCACGCACGCACGCACGCACGCACGCACACACAGAGGGTGCTGAATAGAGTACACTCAGCCTATTAGGCGCGGGACCCTTGACCCAAGATGTCAACCTTCTGTCTCATACAACCGCACACTTTTTTTTTGACCAAGTCAGAAAGGCAAGAAGAGTAATTGGCTTTCAAGGAGAGTGACCTGGGAAACGGACCTATCTCTCCACTGTTTTTATACCAGGACAGCCGGGCGAATGCCCTAGCTCTTCACGATTTTCAACTGCCGTGGGATTTTTAGCGTGCGCAGACCAAAAGGCATACGGGCCTGATTCCTTTTTTTTTTTTTTTCTCTTCTCTTCCAAAGGACTAGACGTTCAATTCGATTTCCGATCAAAATGAGGAGAAATGTCGAGATTTCAAAGGGAAATATACCCTACAACCTCGAGTCTAGTCACTGGCAAGTGAATGTCTGAACCATTCTACCACTCTTAACACAGTATGATGATAGAACTAACGTAGCCATAACAGTTTCAAGGGACAACTCAGTTACTAATCGAAATGCACTTGTTTTTGCTAAATGTTTGAAAATGAACATTTCGAGGAAGACTTATTATTGTTATTGTTATTCAAAGCCCAGCCGACTGCGAAGTCATATCAGGGCTACAACCACTTCAAAACATGCAAAACTTCAACGGAAAAAAAGAAGAAAAAAATTAAGTACACATATCAAAGCATTCGCGTACATAATCCAAGCCCCGGCGTTGACCACTCCGTCCAATTTATCGCACAGGGGATATAAAAAACACACCTGAATACAAACTTAAGCATACCTAAGGACACCAAAACATATACAAAAACGGGCCTAAATTACCTAAAATTGCTTCCGCATATCTCACTTCCCTAGAGCCATAAATGCACTTAATACATGTACCCAATTATCAGTCCTAAGAAAAAGTATGTAAGGCTTTATTAAACACATACAGGTGAATGGACCAGCAAGGCAAAAAATGATAGGAAGAAAGACGGACAGCAAAGGAACCAGGCTGAAACAAAAAGAGTGACAGAAAAGAGGAAATTTCTAGCACAGAATTTCCAGAAGGTGGGGAAACTCTTTATACTGAAAGAGCCCCTGGAATCCCCACGGGTTGATCCCGAAAGAGTAGAGCGGTGAGAGATGCCTGCAGACAACCTCCCACTGATCCAGTCCATGTGAGCGACATGTCCATTAAATCATATCTTTTACAGAAAATGAGAAATGACATCCCAAGGGGGCTTGAACCCTTTCCCTTTCTGAGTTTACCGTTTTCATGGTTCAGCGGTCACTACTCTCGTTCTTTTATCATCCAGGGACCGCTCGCCTTGCGGAAACCATCATGTAGTGGATTATGCAGTGCTGTGGAAATAGTGTGTGTGTGTGTGTTGTGTGTGTGTGTGTGTGTGTGTGTGTGTGTGGTGTGTGTTGTGTGTGTGTGTGTGTGTGTGTGTGTGTGTGTGTATGTTTGTGCGTGTTTGTGTGTGTGTGTGTGTGTTTGTGTGTGTGTGTGTGTGTGTGTGTGTGTGTGTGTGTGTGTGTGTGTGTGTGTATGTGTGTGTGTGTATAGTGTGTGTTTAGTGTGTGTGTTGTGTGTGTGTGTGTGTGTGTGTGTGTGTGTGTGTGTGTGTGTGTGTGTGTGTGTGTGTGTGTGTGTGTGTGTGTGTGTACACGGGCGATCCTTGTACATTATACACTGCAAACGTACTACTTTTAAGTCAGAAGTTCGAAACATTTTGTGGTGTTTTGATTGATTTGGTTCAGTTTTTACGTTGACACCCACCTCAGACGATATGGCCGACGGGCATAACCATCCCAGGGAAGTGGAGGAAGAGGGACTTATATAAGAGTGACTTATATTTATATATTTATACACTTAAACCTATGCTTATCTTATCCTATACTGACGCCACCAGAACGAGATGGGACAGTGAGAAGGCCAATTTTAATGTAACGCACCCCGGGATTCGAATCCACAATGATTAGAATGTGAATCCGACGCTCAGCCAATCGAGCTACCGAGGCCCGCACGTGGTATTTTGAATCTTCTGTTTGCTAATTTAGAGACCCGTTCTGCCTGTCACGTAGTCTGTCTTTTGACAGTAGTGGAAAAACAACAACAACAACAAAAACCCTCCTCCTGTTCCCCCCTTTCTATCTCTCTTCGAGGATCAGACCAGGACCGGTGTTTTCGGCGTGGCAGGCTGTTGACATAACGCTAGATAGTCTCTCGAGACCTTGTCAGTACATAGAGCTTATGTATTATGCCGTGATCGCCCTGGACCTTCTCCATCACATATCATCTGTGGCATGAGTGCGTATGGAATTTACTCCGAGCGTGCGGACGCTTTTACAGATATAAAAGATGTGGTGAAGAGACAGCAGAATGTCCATTATGTAAAACCGTTACTGAAAATGAAATTCACTTTATTGTATGTTGTCCAGCCCTTGAGGGTTTGAAGTTTGGAGTTTGTTCGAGAGGGATTCATCGCACTCGGACAATTCCATATGCGGTTCACCCAAATCTGCCTGGCACACTCCCTGAGGCTGTACAAAACCCTATGCGCTGGCAAAGTCTTGAAATTGAGAGGGATGGGTGGGTGAGGGAGGAGGAACCTATGAATCATTACCTGACAACACCAGAATGATGGAAACAGTAAAATGGGCAGCAAACAGGCCAGTTTTTAATGTTGCGGGCTGGGATTGAACTTGACATATCAAATCTTCAATCCACGACTCTATCAAAAGAACTGACCTACCGACGTAAAAAAAACTTGTGATTTGCCGAATGATCGAACCCATTACCCCTTCGTTATAAGCTTCAAAACCATCACTTAAGTCATCCTAGACCATACCGTAATCCAGTTGATTTCAGAATGATAATACTCATGGGTTCAGAAACATTGACGTACGGATGGAGGTTTTAAGGTTTTTCAAGAGGGATGCATTGCATATTTGCTCCATCCAAATCTGCCAGCGATTATCTGGCAGATTCCCTGAGCCTGCGCAAACCTCAGCACGTTGGCAAGGTCTTGAATAGATGGAAATCTGGCAACATACATATGAAACACTCTTTAACAAAAGAGACTTCGCCTTGCAAGACGCTTGTTTGTGTGACTGTTTATAACCAAGGTATATGCTCCCTCTGTATTCCTAGAGAATGACTATGTGATCTATGCTGGTTCTATATATTCGAAGTATGTATTGTCAAAGAACGACTATATAATTAACTTGTTTTGGTTTCCATTATGTTTATGACGCGTTCATACTCCTTCAAATGGGGCTTTGGTCTTTGTAAATACATTTCTGAAATTTTAAAATAAATTTCCGAAAATCTTAAATAAAATGTTTTGACAGTCTATCTGTCTCTCTGTCTCTCTGTTTGTCTCTCTCTCATTCTTTCTCTCTCTCTCTTTCTCTGTCTCTGTTTCTCTCTATCTCTGTTTCTTATCTCTGTCTATCTGTCTTGTCGTCTGTCTCTGTTTCTGTCTGTCTGCCTCTCTCTCTCTCTCTCTCTGTCTCTCTCTCTCTCAATGTATGAGAAAGAGAGAAAGAGAGACAAAGGTATACCAAATTTGTCAGAATGGCTTGACCATCTTGTTCCTCTTTAGATCTTTTTTTTTAATTGTTTTTTTTTAATTCAGCAGAAAATTACCCGCGTCTTTAGAGTCTAAATCTAATATCTGGAAAAAAGTGGAATTGGTGACAGAAGTAAGAAAATTTATTGGAAAAAAAAACTTTAGCAGTGTTTGACCAGGAAGAGTAAGAATTCAAACATAGAACAAGATGTAAACAATCATGTCCTGGTCGAAATAATTATAAAAAAAAAGTGTAATCAAACTTGTAAATCAAATCGTGCATGTATACGGGTTTAAAAAAATAGAAATTAAAGAATCGAGAGAGAAAATACATGTCAGTTAAATGCGTATTTTCAAAAAATGGCCAAAGGATTCAAACACTGAGCAAGACGTAAACAATTATGCCGTGGTCGAAATTATTATGAACAGAAAATGTGTTCACACCTGTAAATCAAACCGTACACGGAGAACGGGCTTAGTAAACAGAAATGTCAAAATCGAGAGAGAAAATACACCTTGCACGAGTAGTTTTCGGAAGAATGTGTCTTTTCTCCTCTTTGTTATTCTCGGAAGAATGTGTTTTTTCTCCTCTTTGTTATTTTCGGAAGAATGTGTCTTTTTTCCTCTTTGTTATTCTCTTTCTCTTTCCTTTTATTTCTTTTGAGAAGTGAAATCAACTGAAGCTTTATTTCCTAAGAGTATAGATACTAGCACATAGTATACTTACACATCTGCCGTTGCTAGTGCGTTAACACGACAACACAACAGAAAATAGGATACCTAAGTAGAATTAAAAATCAAATTAGACCACACACACACACACACACGTACACACACACACACACAGACACACATACAGAGAAAGAGAGAGAAAGAAAGAGAAAGAGAGAGAGAGAGGCAGAGTCAGAGAGACAGAGAGAGGCAGAGAGAGAGAAAGAGAGAGAGAGAAAGAGAGAGAGAGAGAGAAAGAGAGAGGGGAACACAGCTGATTCGGGCGACTTAAAGAAAAGTAATAAGAAAAAAAATAGAAAATTAAAAAAAGGGGCTGCGAGAGACTGAAAAACAGAAACGATCACATAAAACGTTGAACTCCAAGCCAAATTCGTGTAATAGAGTTCTTTGCTTTGATGTTCATCTTATAGCCAAGCATTTCCTTCTACAGAATTTATTGTCTGGTTAACGTGAAAGGAACCGCGGGTTGTAACAGACAAATAAAACCAGATTGATGGAGTGATCCGTGGTCAACGGATCTCTCTCTTCCTTTTTCTGTCTCTCTCTCTCCCTCTCTCTCCTCTCTCTGTCTCTGTGTCTGTCTGTCTGTCTCTCCACTTCTCTCTGTCTGTATGTGTCTGTCTATGTGTCTGTCTGTGTCTTTCTCTCTCTCTTCCTCTGTCTCTATCTCAGTCTCTTTCTCTCCCTTTCCCCCCTCTCTCTCCCCTCCTGTCTGTCTCTCTGTCTCCTCTCCACCCTCTCTCGCCTCTCCCTCTCTCTCTGTTCGTCTCTCTTTCTGTCTGTCTCTCCCCCTCTCTGTCTGTCTGTCTGTTTCTCTCCGCATTTCTCTATCTCTCTGTCTCTTTCGCCGTCTCTGTCTCTTTTTCTCTCTGTCTGTTTGTCTGTCTTTTTCTGTCTGTCTCTCTTTACTTTTTTTCTCCTTCTGTCTCTCTTATCATCTCTTCTGCTCTCTTCTCTTTTGTTCTGTTCTGTTCTTTCTCTCTCTCTCTCTCTCTCTCTCTCTCTTCTTCTATCTCTATCTCTCTGTCTCTTTTCCTATCTCATTTTCTCTTTCTCTGTCTCTCTCTTAATTTCTGTCTCTCTTTCTTCTTCACTCTCTCTGTCTCTGTCTTTCTCTCTGTACCTTATTCACTCATCCATATTCACACACACACACACACACACACACACACACACACACACACACACACACACACACACACAACACACACACACAATATATATATATGTGCATACACGCATGTACACATATGCATGCACGCTGCTCACCGAGAGTCGCATGATCCGCGCGCGCACACACACACACGTGCGGGCGCAATCAAATACTATTGTTTAGAACTTTTTAAGATGTTTAGGTGAAATTCCTACTCCTCCCGTTATATTCAGGTAAAATGAAATGGACACTATCCAGAAAGTGGAGTACTATTGTGTTACCATAACTACGAAACTATAGAACAAGCTGCTTGCTCATTCTTGGAGGTAGCCACTTTAAGCAGTAGTAGAGCATTTTCGAAAAGACAGAATTTTGGGAAGGAAGTACTATCAACACAGAAAGTCTGGCTAAATTTTACGAGGGATACAACAGGGTACGTCATGGTTGTGCTTTTCAGATATAGGCGAAAAATGTTTCTCGTGATACAAGTTAACAGCTTAGTCTGGACTTTCCGGCGTTTGAGTGAAGTGAACAAGAAACACCCGAAGGTGCTGGGTGGGACCCAGAGCACCAATGCCTAACCACTCTCCGGACAATCACTTCCCAGGTTCTGGCGCCACACTGTACCATCTTACCAAGTAGAAGGGAGGTTGTCCATGCGTTGTAGAACCCATTCGGACCCAGTTATCAGTTACCTTGATTACAAACCGAATGGCAAGGTAGGGAGATGACAAACCCCAGGACATAGCCACATAACACGCACCAGTGAGGTCCAGCCCAGCCTCTGGACCAAGAGAGAATGGAAGACCCCTTTCTCGGCTTCCTCTGGGTCTTCGTCCTCTTCTGGACAGCACGCTTAGATGCTAGCTCGAATGGCTGCCAGCTCTTCTCCCGTTAGTATAAGCCTCCTAAGTTTTGATTTGCTTTAGCCAATGAGAGTGTGCGAACGGCCGCAAAAGTGGCCAGGCATTATTCTCTAGACACAGCCCATTTTGCGTTGTAGCAAAGTCTAACGTGCCCCCAAAAAGATTCCAAGTTTGCCGTCTTTCCGAGCCGTCACAGGACTTTCCCTGCAGTCATCAGGTCTGATTCTCTGCAGCCAGCAGCCAAGCAAAACTATAAAAATTGTGTAAAAACAACAACAACAACAACAAAAACAAACAAAAAACTTTAAAATGCAAAACTATCGACATTGTTGATTTTTGCAGTTTGGTAATGATGCATTTGGAGAAACTATTCGTTTATTGTTTACTTTTTCTGATTTGATTGTTTCTGACCACATACAGGACATGTGACACTGATTTTTTTTGGTGTTTTTGTATGAGCGTCTGTGCATACGGTTTATGCGCAGGTCTGCGCGCAGGCTTGTTTATGTCTTGACTGTTTAAGTTGGTTTTTCTGGCATGAAACATCTGTAGTGTTCGTGCACACGGAAATATCTATTAACTTTGTAATGCCCTCTTGAGAAAACTGAAGCTGAAACGCACAGCTTGTATCAGAGTTGCCCCAACCAACACAGACTCGGGCACGAACTGACAAAAAACAGGTCTTTGATGATAGTGATGCGTCAAACGTTATTCTGTTCTGTTTGATGGTTAAAGATTCGCTGTCAGTATGGTCAAAATGTAATCTGACTTTCAAAACAGGTGGTTTCCCAAACGATTCCCAAACTTCTTCGTTCATCTGTCAGACCATATTCACAAAGTTTACTGTAGAGTTTAGTGAGAGGGGCTGGGGAATTATAGACTCCTGTAGTGCGTTTTAATAGCGCACCACTGCGGCCCTTTCGTGTCAGTGAATCGGACATGCCTGGATTTTATTTTATTTTCATTAGAATTTAGTCTTTTTTAGCGAGGGCTACTACGGCATATCTGTTGGTATTATTTTCAGGTGGAATAGACGGGAAGTAGACTTGAGGAATTCTGAAGTCAGGATGGTATGTGGATGTCCTGCTCTGCTACACTGGCAGTGGTAGAGATTCTGTATTACCAATATAGAAACGTGATTCGACATAGTTTGTGGAGAGGGTTGAGATTGAGGCTTTGTGGTGAGGGGTGTAGGTATGACTGTACACATTTGAGTCTGACCTGACGGTAACATTGTGTGTACAGTTTCCAGTTTACAAACTCATTAAATGAGTGATTGACTCAGCCTAGGATCAGGTAGGTAAGTGCAGCAGCAATGAAGAATGGGATCCACCCTCAGAAAGCTCACCCAGGTAGAGAGGTCTGCACCAACTTACCTACTACCAAAGTGTTTTAAGACTCCCTATACTTTTTTTTAAAGTAACTAATAAAACAGACAACTCAAACTGGTTCACATATCCGCACCAATTATCTACTATCAAAGAATTATAAGACTTCCTCTATTTTTTAAGTTACTAATAAAACAGATAACTCATACTGATTCATTTACCTCTTGATTAACGAACTATTTTACCAACTATTCCACTAACTGGCTAAACAAGCAACTAACCAACCAACCAGACAACCAACGGACCAACCAACCAACCAACCAACCAGCCAAGAAACAAATAAATGAAAATGGTACAGGCAAATGTTTCAAGCCATTTGCCGTACCATTCATTTATTGTTCTGCGGTTGTTGTTGTGTGGTCCGTTGGTGTCTGATATAAGTACCTGTGACAATTAACGCCAAGAAGCGAGACAACACTATTGGCAGACGATATTTACTAACAGTGGCCAGTTTATTAGGTTCGCCGTGGTGGACATGCTCACCATCGGCCTTGTCACTGGTCAGTGCATACATAATTTGTGTGGACACTGCAGGGCAGATCAATAGTCATTACCCAAGAAATACACTTATTATAGATAGGCAGGCTTTATCCACTGACACTATTTCTGAAAGAACCGCTTATTGATTTGATGGTGTTTTCTGTTTGACTTTCCTGTCCGTGTCTGCCCTCTCTCTCTCTCTCTCTCTCTCGTCTATGTCTGTGTCTGCCTGTCTCTCTCTCTCTCTGTGTCTGTGTCTGTGTCTGTGTCTGTCTCTCTGTCTGTCTGGCTGTCCGTCTGTCTCTCTGTCTCTCTGTCTCTGTCTCTCTCTCTCTCTTACTCTCCCCTCTCTGTATAAAGAAATATATGTTTATCGGTAGCCCGATATGTAGGCCTGTGTCTGTGCATAAATTGGTGTCGGATATTTATACAGGCAGCTATTCCATCATTAATTAACATCTCTCCCATTGTTTGTTTTAATTCATGAATCTCTTTTTTCCTTATTTTACGTTTGTAATGATTTTATTATGTGTTTTATTTCATTTCCAAACTTTAATTAATACACTTTGCTTTTATATTTGTGTGCTTATATTTCATGTGTATCTAGCATGGACCGTGAAACTGATTCACTGAAACCCAATGCAATCCTTGAGTAATGAAATGTTTTAAAGTTTAAAGTTTTCGTGAGTTGGGACAGGAAGTTGTGGTTTAAGATATTCCTCACTCAGTCTGTCGATCATCTGTTCGTTGTTGTCGAATTTATTGAATCATTGTTCAACAAATCAACAATTACTACTAGTATTGATATACTTGCTGTTGCTGTTAAAACAACTAAAAGAACAACAACAACAACAGCTACTACTACTACTACTACTACTACTACTACCACTACTACTACTACTTCTCACCCGTGGGGATGCCGGGGGACTTTTCAGTATAAATAGTATCTTCACCTTCTGGAAATTCTGTGATAGAAATTTCCTCTTTTCTGTCATTCTCTTTGTTTCTGCCTTGCTCCTTTGTTTTCCTTCATTTCTTCTTATCATTTTCTACTTTGCTGGTCCATTCACCTGTATGTCTTAGCATTTTCTCTTATGATTGATGATTGGGTACATGTATGAAGTGCATTTTTGGCTGTAAGAAAATGAGATATGCG
>JAPXFY010000012.1:35670909-35675909 GCA_030674185.1 Monoplex corrugatus | reverse complement strand
TACATGCGTATGCATGTATTTGATTTGTACATATCGAGGAGCAAACTGCTTTGATTATAAGGCTTTGCAGCGACGGCGTTTGCACCACATATTATCGTGTAAAGCCCGGTCCTCTTACATGTAGTGCTGAGAGAAGGGGGACAAGCGGGTGATGGAAAGCTGTACAGTACACCAGTCAATCAGTCAGCGTGACAGAAAATCGTTATGTTGATAATGACCACAACAGGTTCCTGTAGAAATGTTGGAAGACTTGTTGTCATCGTTACTGTTGTTGCTGGTGCGGTGGACATGTTTGCCCGCAGTTGTCTTTTGAAAGAAATGTTCTCTCTCTGTGTCTCTCTGTCTCTTTGTCTCTTTGTCTGTCTGTCTGTCTGTCTCTCTCTGTCTGTCTGGGTCTGCCTCTCTCTCTCTGTCTATATCTCTCTCTGTCTCTCTCTATCTCCCCCCTCTCTCCTCTCTCTCTCTCTCTCTGTAAGTGAGTGTGTGTACACACATATATATGTACACACACACACGTATATACATATGATATACATAATTATATGTATACATATAATATATATATTATATATATATAATATATATATATATACATATATATATATATATATAGATACACATTACATATTTGTATGTACAGATCTCTCTCTCTCTCTCTCTTTGTGTGTGTGTGTGTGTGTGTGTGTGTGTGTGTGTGTGTGTGTACGAGCGTACTCCCCGCCTACACCCGTACTCGGGTTGTGTGCAAACGTTCCATAAAAAGCAGCCCTTCATGCCTCTGGGCAGACGTATACATCAGACGTCGAAACGGCGAGAGTAGTTACATTATATTAACGACGTGTGCAGGTTGGAGTTACCCCCAAGGACCGACTTTATCTGTATATAAATAATTGTTTAACCCTTTGACTCCTGCACGCTGTTCACCGTGTTCATCGACTGCAAAAACTGAACCCTTTGTCTCCCTCACCCTATCCACCAGCTTCCTGCAGGAAGCTGGCTGATAGGGTGAGGGAGTCAAAGGGTTCAGTTTTTGCTTTGTTAGCATGGTTGATAACACAGGATTCTGGTAGATAGGGTGCGGGAGTGAAAGGGTTATTAATGAATGTTTGTCAAGGGTCTCTGTCCGGGAGTTCTGGCTGCTCACCTTCTATTTTTGTCAATGACGGTAATTATATCAGGTATGGTGAGTGTTTCTGTTTTCTCAGCATGTGATGATAATTGATTCCATAGGGCTAAGCCATATGGCGGACGACCTAAAACAAACATAAGACATGGCACAGGTCTGAGCATAAATCCTTCTTACCAGTGAAGTTTCACGATTCTGTCTGACATATCTGAACAGCATAACTTTTTTATGGGCCGTAATTCCGAGTAGGGATGAAACATCCATTCTCTTTGTCATTTCTTCTTTCTTTTTTTTTCTTTAGTATTTTAAGCTTATTATGTCAAGACTTGTGTTCATCCCAACATCCTCTTGGTATCAGGACCATCTGTGTCATCATATACATCACGGGTTCTTAGGTCACACTGATGCAAGTTGTCAACCAATTCCCACAAAAAAAGCCACCAAATAATTTGTTCTCAAATGGCAACCAGCAGAAAAAAATTCCCATGCCCAAGATCTGGGAGCAAGAACAAAAAAAACGAACAAACAAACAAACAAACAAACAAACAAACAAACAAACAAACAAACAAAAAACAAAAGTAGCAGAGACCAAACAAATAAGACTAAACAGCACAATTCCGATATAGTCGATTTAGTAATTGTGATGCTGCATGGAATTTTAGTGCATAATTCGGTGGCCCACGTTTTGAGTCACACCAAAGATACTGTGGTCAGCCCATTTATATAATTTTTTATCCCTTAGCTTTTCACAAAGCCGGTAACCGCCCTGCAGAACAATGTGCGGATCCGAAGCAGTTGAGATCGCCCGACCTTTTCCGGCACATGTGTGGGGAATTTCCATCACTACTGGCCTTGCTGTCTTATCGCGCGTGTGGTTAGTCTTGGTCAGTCTCGCGTTGAATGTTCTAAAAATAGTACCAGCATTCTGGGATGCAAGGAACTTTCCATTCACTACTGAAAGACATTGTACTGACGCTGTGCTACATTGGAATACAAATACTAGGAGCTAGCTTTACATCTAGCAGTGCAAATGCGAAAGGGAAAAAAAGTTTAAATGTGAAAAAAAAAGGATTTGGGGAGATAGAACAATACGGAAGAGGAGTAGGACCCCCTCTCTCCCTGAAAAAAGGTGACTTGAGTTGAAGTGTGCAGCCTCTATCATCCTTGCTGTCTCACAGCCTTCAGCTTATGGACCACCTATACGTTTTCTTCTTTGTTTGACTATTAATCCTTTGACTCCCACACCCTATCCATCAATTGCAAAAACTTAACCCTTTGACTCCCTCACCCTATCCACCAGCTTCATGCAGGAAGCTGGTGGATAGGGTGAAGGAATCAAAGGGTTAAGGTTTTGTTTTGCTAGCATGGTTGACAGTGCAGACGCTGGTGGAAAGGGTGCGGGAGTCAAAGGTTAAATACTTGACTGACTAACCAGCTAACTAGAACTAACGAATTAGCTTTAACGAATGACAGACTTTAGCTGACCAAGAAAACAAGCGGGGAAGCAAGCAACCAACCATGGTGCAAACGTGGAACAGAGGAACTGATAGGAAAACCTCACTAATGCGAGTATCCATGCCAATTAACACCCCCTAGGCGAGACAACACCACATGCGGACATTTGTTTATTGACCGTGCCCTGTTTATTAGGTTTCCCGTGATGGGCACGATCACCATTGGCTTAATGACTGGTCATCACATGTGTAGGTGTGTGGACACTGCGGGATGGATCGATGGTCATTAACACAGAAGTACACACGGTTAAGTAGCGTAAACTGGTTTGATCTACTGACACTTTTATTGGAGAAACACTGACAGCGTGTCTTAGTTCTCTTAATGTTAGTGATGCTTTCTGTTTGTTTTGCTTGTCTGTGTGTCTGTCTGTCTGCTTGTCTGTCTGTTTGTATGCCTGTATGTCTATCTGTCTGTCTTTCCTACCTGTTTTTTCTTGCCTCCTCCTTCTGACAATATGCTCATACGTTTTTCTTTTTTTTTTCTTTTTAAAAAATTTCGTTACTTGTGTCAGTTGTTTCGTTTTGAGTATGGACATTTCTCCACGCTTCTGCAGGAAGCTGGTGGATAGGGTGACGGAGTCAAAGGGTTAAGTTTTTGCTTTGCTAGCAAGGTTGACAGTGCAGGATGCTGGTGGACAGGGTGCGGGAGTCAAAGGCTGAATGGTCTTCTGTGGTCATAGCGATCTTGCTTTAGCTCTGTGTACAGGAGCATCGTCGTGATGCAGCTGTCTTCCATATGGACAACATGTCCTGTCCAACAAAGCTGGCATTTCAGGAGTAGAAACGTTACACTCTGACAAGCCACAATTCTTCAGAATATGTAGTTTGGATATTTGATCTTGCCACGCCGTGTTATGTGACAGTCCTGTGTAGGCACATTTGGTGGAACCGTTCCAGTTGTTAAATGTTTCAATTTCTCAAGATGACGTCTCCGCGGTCGGAATGAATTCCATATGCACTAACATCACAGGTGCCATCTGATAGAGAAGATCCAGAATGATCACGACGCAAGCCTTAAGCCTGCACATAAACCCATGAGCTGGCCAGGTCCTGAGGTCCTACCTAGATAGTTCCATAACCCTGGGGTCGTAGGGGAGTGAGGTGGCAGTGGCCTCAACTTTTCCCGAGGCCAGCACCACGAGGGCGGTGCTCATCCTTCTCTCTAGCTTCAAATTCATATTCATATTCACATTTTTTTACCAAGACTTCAGAAAAGCAAGAAGACTAACCGGTCTTCAAGGGATGGGACCTGGGAAATCAACCTATCTCTCCAATGTTGTTTTTTTTACCAAGGCGGCTGGGCAATGCCCTGCTCTTCACGATTTTCAACTGCTGTGGGATCTTTAGCGTTTGCAGCCAGAAGGCACACGGGTCCGACTCGTTTTTCGTCCTCTTCCGAAGGACTATACATTCAGTTTGATTATCCAGTCAAACTGAGGAGAAAAGTCGAGGCCTGTACGGGGAGCGAACCATGGAACCTCGAGTTTAATTATTGGCAGGCGAACGTCTGAACCATTCTGCCACGCTTCGCCCTGTGTTGAATGTGCTCTTTATGAGTAATCCAGGTCTGGCAGCAACACAGCCAGGCGTTCAGGCTATTGCTCCATACACAGCAGTTTTTGTGGAGAGCTGATGCCATGTTCCTGTCACAACCTCTTGGTTAGACGTTCAAATGAAGAGTAGCGTTGGAGATAACGCAGCTGCCTATTTACGTCAAGAGATCTGTTGGTGATCACTTGTACTGACCAAGTAGCATGATTTATCTAGTCTTGATCTCCTGGTTGCTGATGAGAGTAGAAGAGGTGAATCATATTCATGGCAACAGCAAAATCACATTATGGCAACAGTAAAAACACGTTTGGCAACAACAAAATCACTTTATGGCAACATCAAAATCAGAAATATTAGCTGACCAGTCGCCGTGGTATAGTGGTTGACGCAACGAACTACCAGCTGGAAGATTGTGGGTTCGTATCCCCGTCAGTTCCTTTAAAAGTGATTGTGGGATATTTTGGCTCTACCCGGCTCGTACCCAGAGTTGGGCGTGCTATGGGCTCATTGGGAAGACTGGGACCACATAGTCAAGTCTCATCCACTTCACGGATGCGTCATTGAGGGTGTTGCTCAAATTTTCTGACCATCACCGTAGGTGTTTGTATCTCTGGGGCCTGGTTGACGCCAGGACATAGTATGATGGTAAGCATATAAAGTACAGCCCTGTCACTCAGTCTCAATCCTAGATGGAACTCCATACCATCATGATAGTCACCCTCATCGACATCATCATCATCGCATTGTAAAATCTGTGACAGCTTCTGTGTCCATTAAAGTGACCAAACAAAAAACAAAACAAAAAAAGG
>JAPXFY010000012.1:35658409-35660909 GCA_030674185.1 Monoplex corrugatus | reverse complement strand
GTGTTTACCCTACTCACATATATTAAAAACGAAAACAGAAAAGAAAAAGACGCCAAACCACGAGGACTGGTTTTTAAAAGCTGAATGCTGACAAGTGCAACCCGAGATATTAGATCAGTTGGAGGAGAGGATCAAGTTCAAATTCATATTGCTCATAGCCCAGCCGACTACTAGAGCCATATTAGGGCTAATACCACGTCAAAAACGAGAACCAGGTCAAGATGAAAGATAATAATTAAAAACCACGCTCATCGTTAACCTTTCAAGTCTAAAATACAATTAAATAAAACCTTATCAGGTGAAATCTATTGATCTCTTGCAAAAACTGGAAAATTGCATCAGGAGGGACGTCTCTGAAGAGGTTCTTTAAAGAATCCGCCGTGTCGTGTTTATGTCTCACATCGTACAAGCCCCAGCATTCAAGAAGGAGGTGTCTGATGCTCAGCGGCTCGTCACATGGTACACACCACGGTGCTTCTTCATTCTTTAAAAGGTACGAATGAGTTAGGACATGTGACCCGTGTGTAACCTACATAACACTGTCTCTTTCTTACGGTTTCCTGCAGCAGATGGGAGAATCTCTTTCAGGTTGGGGAGGGTTTTGAAAAGTTTATCTGTCTGTTTATTCCAATCTTCCTGTCGCTTCTGTCTGTTTATTCCAATTTTCCTGTCACAGATGAGCAGAGGACCACAGACAAGGGTCAGCAAAATTTCAGGCACCATATCATCAGCTAGCGTCTTGTGAACACTTCAGTCCCTTGGTCCCGCCAGTCAGGGAAAAAATGTATATGTGACAAATCCGACTTGCTGCAGTTGACTTAATGGTGCTGGTCGAGATCAACGTAAACGCTTCCGCTCACATGCTGGGAGAGAGCAAAGTAACATTTAACCCTTTGACTGTTGCACCTTAACCATTTGACTACCTCATCTTTTCTACCAATTGCGAAAACTTAACCCTCTGACTCCCTCACATTTCCACCTGCTTTCTGCAAGGAAGCTGGTGGAAAGAGTGCAAGAGTCAACGGGTAAAGTTTTTTTTCTTGCTAGCGTGGTTGACAATGCAGGATGCTGATGGAAGGTGTACGGGAGTCAAAGGGTAAATACCAACTGCAAAATTTAACTCTTTTACTCCCTAACCCTATCCACCAGCTTCCTGCAGGAAGTTGGTGGGTAGAGTGAGGGAATCAGAGGGTTAAGTTTTTACTTGGCTAGCATGGTTGACTATGCAGGATGCTGGTGGGCAGGATGTGGTAGTCAAACGACTAAGTTCCGACCAGCTCCTGCCGACATTTTGCCTGCGTCAGCATGAACGCATCCTTAACCCTCTATGCCTACGCGGGACCTCAATACCTTACCAGAGGGTATGGCTTATGTGCAGAGTTCTATGGCTTAGACTATGATATTTTGGACTGTCACAATTACATGGCGTCATTAGCGTCAGCGCATATGGAATTGACTCCGAGCGCGGAGACGCTATCTCGGAAAACTGAAACTGAAACTGCAAATCCTTCACCCTTTCACTCCCTTCCCTTATCACCAGATTCCTGCAGGAATCTAATGGATGGACACAGAAGTGAAAGGGTTGAATTATTGCTTTACCATGATAGCTGACAATAGTGGACAGGATGAGCCATTCAAAGGGTTAACCTACGAAACCGTTGGTCGATGAACCAACATGAAGAAAGAACAAAGCAACCATCAGAAGATGAGTTTACCTCACAACAGAATATTCTATATGACAAAGATCCCAAAGACGGGACCCAAAACAAGTGGATACTAGCACGGACATCAATTTTGTAATGTAGCATATCCATTTCAGACGCAGAATTCTCTAGATGAACAATGGATACTGCACTTAATGGTCAGAAAAACAACACACACAGTCTAATGTATATGTTTTTTTTTCGTCTCATTTTCAGATTTCTCCAGAAGACGCTACGTACCACGCTCTGAAAATTTTCCTTTCTATTCGTTTTCATTCATTCATGTTTATTTCCTTTTGTCACAGTGGCTTTACCATGTGAAACTCAGTCTGCTTTTCTCTTTGAGAACGCATCGCGGAAGTGCTGTACCGCCCAATTTTTTTTTACTTTGACCAAAACTTTAGAAAGGCAAAAAGGCTAAGTGGCCTTCAAGGGCAGGGACCTGGGAAAGGAACCTATCTCTTCAGTGTTTTATACCAGGGCAGGCAGGCAAAAGTCCTGCTCTTTACGATTTTCAATTGCCTTGGGATCTTTAGCGAACGCAGGCGGGTCCGACTCGTTTTTCGTCCCTTTCAGAAGGACTAGACGTTCAGTTCGATTTTTCGGTCAAACTGAGTGAGGAGAAAAGTCGCGGCCTCAACGAGAAACGAACCCTGAAATCTTGGGTTTAGTTATTGGCATGTGAACGTTTGAGCCAGTCTGCCACTCTTCTCCATTTCGAATGCACTGATACCGTAGATGCCATGTGATGGGAAAAGACCAAAAATAATTATGGCAATTGCTTAAGCCTGCACATA
>JAPXFY010000012.1:35640909-35653409 GCA_030674185.1 Monoplex corrugatus | reverse complement strand
AGACTGTTAATTCACTATTGGTTGTTTGCTTGTTTGCTTATGACAACAACCAGACTGTTATATTGTTTTCTTTTTGCTTGCAATACCAGACGTTATTCATATGGTTGTTTGCTTGTTTGCTTTTGACAACAACCAGACTGTTAATTCACTATTGGTTGTTTGCTTGTTTGCTTTTGACAACAACCAGACTGTTAATTCACTATTGGTTGTTTGCTTGTTTGCTTATGACAACAACCAGACTGTTAATTCACTATTGGTTGTTTGCTTGTTTGCTTATGACAACAACCAGACTGTTAATTCACTATTGGTTGTTTGCTTGTTTGCTTATGACAACAACCAGACTGTTAATTCACTATTGGTTGTTTGCTTGTTTGCTTATGACAACAACCAGACTGTTAATTCACTATTGGTTGTTTGCTTGTTTGCTTATGACAACAACCAGACTGTTAATTCACTATTGGTTGTTTGCTTGTTTGCTTATGACAACAACCAGACTGTTAATTCACTATTGGTTGTTTGCTTGTTTGCTTATGACAACAACCAGACTGTTAATTCACTATTGGTTGTTTGCTTGTTTGCTTATGACAACAACCAGACTGTTAATTCACTATTGGTTGTTTGCTTGTTTGCTTATGACAACAACCAGACTGTTAATTCACTATTGGTTGTTTGCTTGTTTGCTTATGACAACAACCAGACTGTTAATTCACTATTGGTTGTTTGCTTGTTTGCTTATGACAACAACCAGACTGTTAATTCACTATTGGTTGTTTGCTTGTTTGCTTATGACAACAACCAGACTGTTAATTCACTATTGGTTGTTTGCTTGTTTGCTTATGACAACAACCAGACTGTTAATTCACTATTGGTTGTTTGCTTGTTTGCTTATGACAACAACCAGACTGTTAATTCACTATTGGTTGTTTGCTTGTTTGCTTTTGACAACAACCAGACTGTTAATTCACTATTGGTTGTTTGCTTGTTTGCTTATGACAACAACCAGACTGTTAATTCACTATTGGTTGTTTGCTTGTTTGCTTTGACAACAACCAGACTGTTAATTCACTATTGGTTGTTTGCTTGTTTGCTTATGACAACAACCAGACTGTTAATTCACTATTGGTTGTTTGCTTGTTTGCTTATGACAACAACCAGACTGTTAATTCACTATTGGTTGTTTGCTTGTTTGCTTATGACAACAACCAGACTGTTAATTCACTATTGGTTGTTTGCTTGTTTGCTTATGACAACAACCAGACTGTTAATTCACTATTGGTTGTTTGCTTGTTTGCTTTGATGTTTCACTATTGTTGTTTGCTGTTGTGTTTGCATTTGTGTTCACGTGTTTGTTTTCGCTGCTGCTTTGGTGTTTGTGCACGTATGTGTGCGTGTGTGTGCGCGAACAGGAGCGTCTGTTGTGTCATTTTCACAGGGCTACTGCATTGGTGGAGTGACTGAACAGCCAAGAACAAATAAATGAACGAATATACGAAACCAAACATAGTGAAATACAACAACCAACAGCCAAACCAAACCAGCCAACCAGCAAACCTAACCTAACCTAACCTAACCCGACCTAAGCTAACCTAACCTAACCTAAACTACCCTACCCTACCCTACCCTACCCTACCCTTATCCAATCCAACCCAATCCCATCCAACCCAATCCCATCCAACCCAACCAATTCCAGTTCAACATAATCCATTCCAATCCAACCCAATCGAATCCAACCAAATCTAATCCATCCCAAACTATTCCACTCTAATCCAATCCAACCTAACAATCCAATCCAATCCTACCCGACCTAATCCAAACCAACCCAACACAAACCAAAATCCAACCCAATCCAATCCTGTCTGCACACGAATTTTATGGTGTCCAGGACTGATGGAGTGATGGAAATACGGCAGCCAGTGTCTGGGTATCCTGACGGTATCTGGACTTTGCCGTACTACGACTGTGGCGGGGGAGACATTTGGATGGTTACTTACTCTGCTCCCATCCTCGCTCTGGAGGCCCCGGGCATTCCTGTCTTCAAGTTAGTTGCCTTTTACTGTTTCAAACTAGAGAGAGAGAGAGAGAGGGAGAGAGAGAGAGAGAGTATACTGAGAATGTGTCTGTGTGTGTGTTTGAGAGTGTGTGTGTATGTTTGTGTGCGTGTGTGCGTGCGTGCGTGTGTGAGTGAGTGTGTATGTGTGTGTGAGATAGCGAGAGGGTGTGTATGCGTGTGAGTGTGTGTGTGTGTGTGAATGTCTGTGTGTGCAAGGGCGCGTGTGTGTACGTGTGTGTGTGAGAGAGAAAGAGAGTGTGTGTGCTATGTGTGTGAGTGTGCGGATGGGTTGATGTGGTGTGATGTGCTGTGTGTGTGTGTGTGTGTGTGTGTGTGTGTGTGTGTGTGTGTGTGTGTGTGTGTGTGTGTGTGTGTGGAGAGAGAGAGAGAGAGAGAGAGAGTTATGTATTTTGTCAACAGAGAAAAGATATTCACTGAATGCCATCTTTTCGAAACTTGTTTTTTTTTGTGTGTGCTGATTTACATATATCTGTTTAGAATTACAAATACACAAGAAATCAATACATCGTTTAGTTAAATGATGACACATCACAGAATACAAGCAAACAGATTTTCTCTGCTATTGTTTTGATTGTATTTGTTTGTGTGTGTGTGTTGTGTGTGTGTGTGTTGTGTGTGTGTGTGTGTGTGGTGTGTGTGTGGTGTGGGTGTGGGTGTGTGTGTGTGTTGTGTGTGTGTGTGTGTTTGTTGTATGTGTGTGTGAGTGAGTGTTTGTGTTTGTGTGCGTGTTTGTGTGTTTTTGTGTGCGTGTATTTGTGTGCGTTTGTGTGTGCGTTTGTGGTGTGTGTGTGTGTCTGTGTGTGATGTGAGTGTGTGTGTGAGTGTGTGTGTGTCTGTATCTGTGTGTGTATGTGTGTTTGTGTTTGTGTGTATGTTTGTGTGCGTATGTGTGTGTGAATGTTGCTTGAGGGGGTTGGGGAAGACTGAAAGAAATCAGTAATATATATCACAAATATATCAACAACATAGGATATAACAAGAAAAAGAGAGATCCAAAAACTAAAATCAAATTATGGGTCGCTGGCCTGTTTTCAGTGGGTGTTGCGTTTGGGAAGTTGTTTTTTTGTGCTAAGTGTTGCGCATTTATTTATTTTTGTCTTTTGTATACGCTTGAGATTGCGTCTGTCTTTTTTTGTTATATGAAACACGCATTCTAATTCTATTTTTGTGTGGTTCTGCTTTGTATTTCCTTGAATGTTGGCAGTCACTTTGATTCACATTTCAATAGAACAAATCAATGTTATCGTTGACGCGAAAAACGTTTTATCCCTTTAGTTTCAAACTAGGCACACTCTTCTTTTACTTTCAGACCGTAGAGAATAATAATAGTCGTAACGTTCCCGAGCACAATGCATTTGTTTTAGCAACTATGGAAACATGGGTCTGTTCATATGTAAGCATTTTGAGTAGGCCCCTTTTTTTCCCCTTGATCGTCCGAGTACAGTGCATTTGTTTTTGGAACTATGGCAATATAGGTCTATTCATATTCCAGCCATTTTTTATATTACTTTTTATTCCCCTGATCGTCATATCACAGACAGGTTAGCTATTAATATGTATTTCGTATTTGGTTCCTACAAAATGAACACATTTGTGCCGCCATTGTCATGCTGGTAAGATTTAAGACAGTTCACTTTACTGAACCGAAAACAGAAAGAGATCAAAGTTCACCAAACGTTGGATCAGTTAATTTTTTCTGGTTGTTGCAGCAATTTGAATTTCATGGTGATCACTTCGGTTTGTTTGA
This sequence comes from Monoplex corrugatus, assembly GCA_030674185.1. Taxonomy (NCBI): domain Eukaryota; kingdom Metazoa; phylum Mollusca; class Gastropoda; order Littorinimorpha; family Ranellidae; genus Monoplex; species Monoplex corrugatus. The sequence continues at coordinate 35,649,591 of JAPXFY010000012.1, read as the reverse complement.
TCAGGTTTTATTCTTACTCAGAGTGAATACTTGACTTACCACACAAAGATATGTGGATAAGGTAGATCTGATCAATAGGGTGAAGGAGACTTTTGACGACACATAGCTTTTCTTCTGTTCAGGCATTCAGCTCGCTGCATCTCCCCGTGACAGCCACACAGACAGAGGAAAGAAGAAAGAAGAAGAAGACTGTACTTTTAACCAATGGCTAAAGCACTAACAAAATTATATTACCGTAAATATACAGCAGATATCTCCCAATATTTCTATTATAACATTCACATTTTTTTGTTGAAAAAGCTAATATTTGTAGCCTACTGATTTGAAACGTTTAAAGCGCATCGTTTTCCAGGTTTCTGGCTGTATGATAAAATGTTTCATCAGTACATCAAACAATTTAAAAAGATAACTCTGTCATACCTCCAACATTCCACTTTGATCTAATGATTTCACTCATCCTTTCATTTACTTTTCAAGTAAAATCTTAAATGCAAAAACAAGATGAGAATTTCTAAGCAGACAGCTGGAAAACACACACAGACACAAAGACAGACACACGCACGCATACACGCATACACACACGCACACACGCACACACACACACACACACACACACACACACACACACACACACACACACACACACACACACACACACACACACTTACTTACACACGACAAAATCCCTACTGTTCACAATTTCAGTTTCAACGTGATCATGACGGCATTTTCACGCTTTTGTCAAATGTTCACCCTTCTTCGTTTTATTCAAATTTGCTTTCGGACCGAAGTTTCAAATGCTTTATCATATTGTTCAATCAGATTTGTAATCCAGTAGGGATGGCTGAAAAGAAACATAGTCATCTGCAACCAGCAGAAGGAATATTTCCAGAAAACCTGACAGAATTGGAGGAATGAGAGAGAGAGAGAGAGAGGAGGGAGGGAGGAGGAGAGAGATAGAGAAACAGAGAGAGAGAGCGAGAGAGAGAGAGATAGCGAGAGAGAGAGGAAGAGAGAGACAGAAAGAGACAGATAGACAGACAGACAGACAGACAGACAGAGATTTAAAAGGAATTGAACATGGCGGGAAAAAGTAAACTACACCAGTGCATGCATTAATCAGTAAAATCTGTTATGCCTATATGACATCTTTGCAGTTGTGTGCATGAAGCAAACATTGACTGAGTGTCATTTTAGACATCGACCAGCAGGGATGCGCGCGCGCGCGCGCGCGCGTGTGTGTGTGTGTGTGTGTGTGTATGTGTGTGTGTGGGGTGTGTGTGTGTGTGTAGTGTGTGTGTGTGTGTGTGTGTGTGTGTGTGTGTGTGTGTGTGTATGTATGTGTAGTGTGTGTGTGTGTGTGTTGTGGTGTGTGTGTGTGGACAAACATTGATTTTCCAGATGTTTTTGAAGGGGATTCTTAACATTTTGCTTGTGGATCCTCTACGATGCATATTTAGATTGGACTTATCTTTCTGTGTTATAGTAAACCGAAAGTAAATAAGTTTGGCAATAATTTTAGAGCTGTTTATTGTCACATTTCAATCAAATGTACGACATTCTCGATGTTCCTAATCCTCACCTCTCTCTCTCTCTCTCTCTCTCTCTCTGTTTTTCTCTCACTCTGTCTGTTTGTCTGTCTGTCTCTCTCTCTCTCTTTGTCTCTCCCCCTCTCTCTCCCTCTCCCTCTTTCTCTCTCCCTCTCCCTCCCTCTCTCTCTCTCTCTTGTCTCTTTTGTCTCTCTGTCTTTCTGTCTCTCTTCATCTCTCTGTCTGTCTGTCTGCTTGTCTATCTGTCTATCTCTTTGTCTATCTGTCTGTCATACTTTCTCTCTCTCTCCCTCTCTCTCCCCTCTCTCTCTCTCTCTCTCCCTCTCTCCCCCCTCTCTCTCTCCCTCTCTCTCCCCTCTCTCTTTTTCTCTCCATCTATATTTACATTTTAACAGACAAGCATGAGGGGGTGGGGGGGGGTTATTGTTGTATTTATGTGTGTGTTTCATCATCGATCGTTGATTTGATAAACACCGAGCAACATCTGTTCCTCACTGCCTGATCTTTTCATTTCTTCCCAGTCCTTTATTTTTTTCTGGTCTTCTAATCCCACCCAATTCCACCCAACCCACCCACCCACCCCCTGACCATCACTTCTGCCTCTCTATCGATATCTGTTATTTCTTTCCTCCATCCCCTCTCAATCCCCCTTCTTCTTCTGTCTCCTCTCCGTTATGTGTGTCTATGTGTGTATGTGTGTGTGTGGTGCGTGTGTGTGTGTGTGTGTGTGCGCGTGTGTGTGCGTGTGTTTGTGCATGTGTGTGTGTGTGTTTGTGTGTGTGTGTTTGTGCATGTGTATGCATGTGTGTGTATGTTTGTGTGTGTTTATGTTCGTGTGTTTGTATGTGTGTTTGTGCGTATGTTTGTGCGTGTGGTATGTGTTTGCGTGTGTGTATGTTTGTGTGTGTTTGTGCATGTGTTCGTGTGTATGTTTGTGTGTGTGATATGTTTGTGTGTATGTGCGTGTGTCTGTGTGTATGTTTGTGCATGTGTGTATGTATGTGTGTGCATGTGTGTATGTTTGTGTGTGTTTGTGCGTGTGTGTGTGTGTGTGTGTTTGTGCAGGTCCATGCGTATGCGTGTGTGTGTGTGTGTGTGTGCATTTGTGTGTGTTTGTGTGTGCCCGCGCACGTGTGTGCGTGTGTATGTGTTTCGGTTAGCCCTGTCTGCATGTCTGTCCGTTTTCCTCTCATTTTGTCTAATGCTTCCTCGCCCCTTCCCAACTCTTACTGCTCATTCAGACCTCTCATGATTCCCACAGTCACGTTTTTCACAATCCAGTGTTTTCTCGTGGTATCCTTTTTCTGTAAATCAAGGACCCTGGAAAAAAAAACACATTCCAGAAGCCAGAAGCCGCAGTGGGGAAACGAAAGCTTATGCAGAGAATGGTTATTAGCAGCTAGGTGTATACCTCGTTTTTCAGTGATTGACACAAACTGACAAAGCAGCATGAAGAAACTGTTAGGATTGTTTGTTCCCGCGCCCCCTTCCTCTATTTTCATATTTGTTTTTATTAACATGAATGTCCGGTCATTTGATTAGACTGAGGCTTGGGGGGGGGGGGGGGGGGGCAAAAATGACACTACTTTCAGACTTAGTAATGAAGTGTTTCAGACTTAGTAATGAGGTGTTTCAGACGTAGTAATGAAGTGTTTCAAACTTAGTAACGAAGTGTTTCAGACTTAGTAATGAAGTGTTTCATACTTAGTAACGAAATGTTTCAGACTTTGTAATGAAGTGCTTCAGACTTAATAACGAAGTGTTTCAGACTTAGTAACGAAGTGAGATATGTTTAAACTCGCAATGTCATAGAACAAGGGATATCCAAATAACAAAGATTAAAAAAAAAATAGCACACCTCGACCAGTTGTTACGATGAATGGCCAAATTCAATGTGAAGTGAGACAGCGTTTGTACTTAAACGTCCAATGATTAAGTAGCACCCACACATACCGGTCAGTTTATTTTGTTACAAAAGTTTTCAATTTTGTTACGCAAAGGAAAAAAAAGAGAGAGAGGGAGAGAGAATTCCATTGCTGAGTGTATTTTTTTGATTTTTGCATTTAACACAGTTTGTACACTCGACTGTTTATATCAATTGGTGGTTAACGTATTTTCTTCTTCGGCGTCCGTATCTCGTTTCTACAAGTACCGTGCCTGATGTCCCTTCCTGTTGGACGAGCTTCCACTTCAATTTGTTATTATGCTAGGATGTTGGCTACTTTGGTTTTTTAAAATAAATGTTTTTTGTTTGGTATTCCTTGTGTGTTTTTTAAGGCTGAATGTTGTTTGTGACGTTACCTGTGGTTTGTAAAGACGAGACGTTGTTTGTGAAATTAGTTGTGCTTTTCAAAGACTAAACGTTGTTTGTGATATAAGTGTGCTTTTTAAATACCAAATGATGTTTTACGACGTTTCTTATGGTTTCTAAAGACTGACTGTTGTTTGTGATACGCAAAGGGGCGTGGCCACGATCGACCTTGAACTGACCAACATCGACATCAACCAGTGTGGCGTGGAAGATGGGGATGACGCAGGCTCTCTGGACGTCTTCCGTGGTACACACAACTGTCAGCCCACCACCAAAGTTAGCTCTCGTAATTATACAGTATGATGTGATGATGATGATGGTGATGGTGATGGTAATGATGATGATCGTGGTGGTAGTGGTGGTGGTGGTGATGATGATGATGATGATGATGTCATGATGATGACAACGACAACGACGACAACACCGACGACGACGACGAGGAGGACGACCATAAGAATGGTGATGATGATGATGATGATGATGATAAGAATGATGCTAATGGTGGTGGTGGTGGTACTGCTGCTGCTGATGATTACGGGTATGATGATGACGATGATGACGATGATGACGATGATGACGATGATGATAATTAAGTTCTATGCTGTATCCACATTTGAGAGTGAGAGAACATACGAAAGTATGCTGTAATGAAGTATACTACGACATGTTACAGGAAATAATTGATATAATTATGATATACAGACGTCGAAAACAGTTATTTTTAATAACATGAACATTGGTTTGACCACCGGAGGTTTTTGTTTGTCTAGTTTTTTTTAGTTATCACGTCTTTCCATGCAAAATAGTGTTTCTCTCTTTTTAGATGAACAGCTTGCAAACCAGTGTTTCTCTCTTTTTAGATGAACCAGTTTGCAAACCAGTGTTTCTCTCTTTTTAGATGAACCAGTTTGCAAACCAGTGTTTCTCTCTTTTTAGATGAACCAGTTTGCAAACCAGTGTTTCTCTCTTTTTAGATGAACCAGCTTGCAAACCAGTGTATTCTCTCTTTTTAGATGAACCAGCTTTGCAAACCAGTTTTCTCTCTTTTTAGATGAACCAGCTTGCAAACCAGTGTTTCTCTCTTTTTAGATGAACCAGCTTGCAAACCAGTGTTTCTCTCTTTTTAGATGAACAGCTTGCAAACCAGTGTTTCTCTCTTTTTAGATGAACCAGCTTACAAACCAGTGTTTCTCTCTTTTTAGATGAACCAGTTTGCAAACCAGTGTTTCTCTCTTTTTAGATGAACCAGTTTGCAAACCAGTGTTTCTCTCTTTTTAGATGAACCAGCTTGCAAACCAGTGTTTCTCTCTTTTTAGATGAACCAGTTGCAAACCAGTGTTTCTCTCTTTTTAGATGAACCAGTTTGCAAACCAGTGTTTCTCTCTTTTTAGATGAACCAGTTTGCAAACCAGTGTTTCTCTCTTTTAGATGAACCAGTTTGCAAACCAGTGTTTCTCTCTTTTTAGATGAACCAGTTTGCAAACCAGTGTTTCTCTCTTTTTAGATGAACCAGCTTGCAAACCAGTGTTTCTCTCTTTTTAGATGAACCAGTTTGCAAACCAGTGTTTCTCTCTTTTTAGATGAACCAGCTTGCAAACCAGTGATTCTCTCTTTTTAGATGAACCAGTTTGCAAACCAGTGATTCTCTCATTTTAGATCACCAGCTTGCAAACCAGTGTTTCTCTCTTTTTAGATGAACCAGCTTGCAAACCAGTGATTCTCTCTTTTTAGATGAACCAGTTTGCAAACCAGTGTTCTCTCTTTTTAGATGAACCAGCTTGCAAACCAGTGATTTCTCTCTTTTTAGATGAACCAGCTTGCAAACCAGTGATTCTCTCTTTTTAGATGAACCAGCTTGCAAACCAGTGATTCTCTCTTTTTAGATAACCAGCTTTGCAAACAGTGATTTCTCTCTTTTAGATGAACCAGCTTGCAAACCAGTGTTTCTCTCTTTTTAGATGAACCAGCTTACAAACCAGTGTTTCTCTCTTTTTAGATGACACCAGCTTGCAAACCAGTGATTCTCTCTTTTTAGATGACACCAGTTTGCAAACCAGTGTTTCTCTCTTTTTAGATGAACCAGCTTGCAAACCCGTGTTTCTTCTTTTAGATGAACCAGTTTGCAAACCAGTGATTCTCTCTTTTAGATGACCAGTTTGCAAACCCGTGATTCTCTCTTTTTCAGATGAACCAGCTTGCAAAACCAGTGATTATCTCTTTTAGATGCACCAGCTTGCAAACCAGTGTTCTCTCTTTTTAGATGAACCAGCTTGCAAAACCAGTGATTCTCTCTTTTTAGATAACCAGCTTCAAAAACAACATCTCTCTTTTGTCATCAACCAGTGATTCTCTCTTTTTAGATGACACAGCTTGCAAACAGTGATTCTCTCTTTTTAGATGAACCAGCTTGCAAACAGTGATTCTCTTTTTAGATGCAACCAGCTTGCAAAACAGTGATTCTCTCATTTAGATCACCAGCTTGCAAACAGTGATTCTCTCTTTAGATAACCAGCTTGCAACAGTGATTCTCTCATTTTAGATGACACCAGCTTCAAACAGTGTCCTCTTTTAGATACACAGCTTGCAACAGTGCAGTGAAGTGTCAAACCTTTTAGTGCTTCTGATCTCTCTTTAGATACACCAGCTTGCAAACCAGTGATTCTCTCTTTTTAGATACACCAGCTTGCAAACCAGTGATTCTCTCTTTTTTGATACACCAGCTTGCAAACCAGTGATTCTCTCTTTTTAGATACACCAGCTTGCAAACCAGTGATTCTCTCTTTTTAGATACACCAGCTTGCAAACCAGTGATTCTCTCTTTTTAGATACACCAGCTTGCAAACCAGTGATTCTCTCTTTTTAGATGCACCAGCTTGCAAACCAGTGATTCTCTCTTTTTAGATGCACCAGTTTGCAAACCAGTGATTCTCTCTTTTTAGATGCACCAGCTTGCAAAACAGCGACTATCTCTTTTAGATGCACCAGCTTGCAAAACAGTGACTATCTCTTTTAGATGCACCAGCTTGCAAAACAGTGACTATCTCTTCAGATGCACCAGCTTGCAAAACAGTGACTATCTCGTTTTAGATGCACCACTTGCAAACCAGTGACTATCTCGTTTTAGATGCACCAACTTCAAAACACGACTATCCTCTCTTTTTAGTCACCTGCTTACAACCACCACACTCTCTCTCTCTCTCTCTCTCTCTCTCTCTCTCTCTCTCTCCTTCGTTAGATGCTTCAGCTTGCAAAACAGCGAATCTCTCTCTCTTTAGATGCACCAGCTTGCAAAGCAGTAATTCTCATTTTTCAGATGCACCAGCTTGCAAAACAATAATTCTTTCTTTTTAGATGCAATCGCATCATGCGAAGCATGAGGCAGCAAACGCGCTCCTACGGGTTCGGTCGGCAGAGAGTTTCAGGACATCACTCCAGCGTCTGTCGAACAGTTGTAGGTCTGTGTCAACTGTCTGGCACCAGTGAGTGGAAGTGATCCAAAGGCTGGTTTATGTCTTTGATATGTACACATTAAATCTCTTCTATGCTGCACATGTGACTCAGTTTCGCTAAAAATCCGTCGGTAAATCGGTAAGAAATTTTTTATCCAGGATACTTTCAGGTCCAAGTCACCCAAACATGGATTACGCCTGTTTAAATGTAAGCATTTAAAGTTTCCTATTGTATGGAACCGGTGAACCGGATTTGATATACATTCTTCTGTGGATCTGTTTCCTAGTATCCAGAAACAACAGGATTCTTTGGTGACACGTGTTCTTCAGAGAACCAGACTCATAGATAACTGAAAAAACACGCTCACACACATACACAGACACACACAGGCACGCACACACAGAAACGGACACAGACACACACACACACACACACACACACACACACACACACACACACAGACATACACACACACGCGCGCGTGCGCGCGCGCATGCACACACAGAGGCACTCAGACACACACAGACACACACACACATAGACACACACACACAGACACACACACACACACACACACACACACACACACACACACACACACACACAACACACACAGACACACACACACACACACACACACACACACCAGTATTACATGTATGAAGCCAGACTCCTTAGGCTGGCTGGCTCACTTAATAGAGCCGTGGACGCAAGATCTGATGTTCTGAGTTCAATCCCAGCCCGCAACGCATAATCTTGATCGTTCATTCACTGCCCATCTTGATGTTCCAGTCATTCTGGTGGTATATGTGTATACTTGGTGTTTCATTAGTCCCATCCTTCCATTCTCATCTTTCGTCTCCATCTGAAGACCTTGCAAGCTCTTAGTGTTTTGTTCAGAATCATACGGGCTTTCAAATAAATATGAAAGAGTTAGAATGAAGAAATACCAGTGCCAGTGCATTATAAAGGGGACAGAAAAAAACTTATGCCTGTTTCAGTGTGTACCGATGAAGAACCAGGGCTTCAAGAGAAGTGCATACAACTGTTTCTGTGAAGATGGCTACTATTTCCCCAGGACGGCTGCAGAAAGCGGACAGAAAGCCTACAGTGGAGCCGAAATTGATCAGTTCTTCGCCACTGCCTCTGCCTCTGAAGCAGCAAGCACCACGTGAGTTCCCCTCACTGACCATCGTAACTGTATGGCCGTTAACCCTTTGACTCCTGCACCCTGTACTCCAGCGTTCTTCGTTGTCAACCATGCTAGCAAATCAAACACTTAACCTTTTAACTCCCTCACCCTATCCACCAACTTCCTGGAGGAAGCTGGTGGATAGGGTGAGGGAGTCAAAAGGGTTAAGTTTTTGCATT
>JAPXFY010000012.1:35630909-35635909 GCA_030674185.1 Monoplex corrugatus | reverse complement strand
ATCCGATCTATAGCTGTCTGCTGGTAAAAAAAAACTGCCCTTTGTTCTTTTCTAACCCTTTGACACCCGTACCCTATCTACCAACTGCAAAAGCTTAACCCTTTGACTCCCTCACATGAAAGGAAGCCGGTGGATAGGGGATGGAGTCAAAGGGTTAAGTTTTTGCTTGGGTAGCATGGTTGACAATGCAGGATGCTGGTGGACAGGGTGCGGGAGTCAAAGGGTTAAGAAAAGAAAGATTGTTCTCGTTTCTTCTGTAGATACACAAACATACACATACACGTGCGCGTGCGCATACGCACACACACAACACACACATACACACACACAGAATGATCTTTGACATTATAAACTTTGACATTTTAAGGCAAACACACGACACAATTTTTTTACATGTACATTTACAAAGCGCATAATGGATTAATGAATTGCAACATCGTGCATGTGTATACATCTCAGTGCAGTGTAAATCAATAATTGAATAGGAAAGCATTTGCATTTGCTATTAATACCTTGCCGATCATTTAAGGCCCTTTTAAGGCTAGGAAAGTAAGTAAATGCAAGCACATTTGAGAAAAAAAAGCATACAAAAAAGCAAACCAGTAAAGTAGGTTTTATTGCGTGGTGGGCTGTTGGACGCTCGGGGATTGGGGGTAGAGGAGGGGGCCGGAGGAGCCATGGTTTCGTGTTGTCTGAGACCACCATAGTATTGACAGCAGTGTTGTGCTTGTGGGTGGGATGACTCAGTGCTTTCATGTACAGCACATGTATTTTGACATTGCATGAACTCATGCTTTTGCTGCTTTCAGTGAGTTTTAAAGGGAATTGAGCCGTGAAAGTGCCCTTCAGCCTTTTAGGTGACAGAGCAGCACTGAAAAAGATGAAACCAGGAAAAGCCCCAGGACCAGACAACATTACTACAGAGATGATTGAAGCCCTGGAGGAATTTGGTATTGAAAAAAATATCAGTCCTAAATGAAATTTATGACACTGGAAAAATCCACAAAGATATGTCAAAATCAATTTTCATTGCACTTCCAATAAAAACAGGAGCTATAGAATGCGAACTCCATCGCACAATCAGCTTGATGAGTCATGTTACAAAAATCCTATTAAGAGTAATCATGATTAGGACAAGGAAAATAATCAAAAGAGAAATGGTAGAAGAACGTGTGGATTTGTGGAAGGGAAAGGAACTATTATTGCCATATACATCCTAAAAACTATCATAGAGAGGTCAATCGAGATGAATAGGGATTTATATTTATGCTTTGTTGATTATACCAAGGCTTTCGATCGGGTAAAACATGAAGAATTGATCAACCAACTAGAAAGACTCAATATTGATGGAAAAGATCTACGAATATTCAGAAATATTTATTAGGAACAAACAGCTGCAATGAGAATAGAAAACGATATAAGCTCTTTCCAAAACATCAAAAGAGGAGTTGTGTTTTGTCACCAGATCTGTTTTCACTTTACAGCGAAAACATCATGAGAAACCTAGAAGAATACCCTGGATTAAAGGTTGGAGGAAAAATGATAAACAACAATCGATACGCAGATGACACCGTGCTAATTGCAGAAAATGAAAGGGACCTACAAAACCTTGTGAATATACTAGAAATAGAAAGCAAAGGTAAGGGGTTGGAGCTAAACAGCAAAAAGACTGAAGTCATGGTAATCAGTAAAAAACATAGAATCCCCTCATGCAAAATAACAGCAAGCAGCACAACCTTGAGACAGGTTGATAAGTTTAAATATCTGGGAACGATCTTTTCACCAGATGGCAGATGCACATCAGAAATGGTCAGAAATGGCCAGCAGAATCAGCCAAGCCAAAACAGCATTCAAGAAGATAAAAAGCATTCTTACCAACAAATGCCTGTCGATAAACATCAGGAATAGAACTCTTGAATGTTATATAGAACCGATAATGTTGTACGGTTGTGAGGCGTGGACAGTCAACAAGCAAAGCCAGAACAAGATTGAGGCAGCCGAGATGTGTTTTCTAAGAAGAATGTTGAGAGTTCCATGGACAGCAAAGAAAACAAACGAGACAGTCTTGATGGAGGTAGACACAAGAAGATCATTCATAAGGAAGATTAGGAAAAGACTGGCAACATTTATAGGCCATTTTATAAGGAAAGGGGAATTGGAGCACCTGGTCTCAACAGGAAAGCTGAAGGGAAAGAGAGTACCAGGTAGACCCAGGGAAAAAATATTGGACGGACTTCCAGAGTGGCTGAGGACAGAGAGGGTGGAAGATGTGCTTGCGGCAACAAGGAATAGATACATATGGAGGGCCATGATCGCCAACGCCATGTGGCAAGGCACTTGATGATGATGATGAGGCGACATATGCCAGATTCGTTTCCATGTGAATAGCCAAACGAGTCTATTTGGTAGCACCACTGGTGGGGAGATATATTTCAATTCATAGGTTATTACGGTGACAGATGGGTTGGTAGTCAATACTATTGTCTAATAAAGTCATAGAAACCATAAGTCAGTAGAACTTTAGACCTTTTACCTACGCGTGGCGTTTACAAAGGCATTAACGAGAGTACCATGACTGTTTTCGATCATATGGCAGTTGTGATGTTGGCACATATGGTATCACCTGAGCATTTTAACACCGTCTTGAACACACTGAAGTTGAACATCATAGAGAGAGAGAGAGACAGAGAGTGAGAGAGAGAGAGAGAGAGAGAGAGAGAGAGAGAGAGAGAGAGAGAGAGAGAGAGAGAGATGCTGGGAGTTCTGCAGATGATCATTCTGCATTCAGTTCATTTTTTATGTTGACTCAGTACTCCTTAGAAGAATGAAAGGTCCTAGTTGATAACCCCCACTGAATCAATACCTTGTGAAGTTTGTGCACCGAAATACTCACAAACACACGGCGCGCGCGAGCACACACACGCACGCACTCACGCACGCACACATGCACGCACGCACACACACACAGAGAGAGAGAGAGAGAGAGAGAGAGAGAGAGAGAGAGAGAGAGAGAGAGAGAGATACTCCTTACAAGAACAAAAGGTCAATACTCTTTTAATTGTACGCACCCTTTCCCATCGTCTCACACACACACACACACACACACACACACACACACACACACACACACACACACACACACACACATATATATATATATATATACTCACTCACTCACACACACACATACACACACACTCACACACACACTCACACACACTACTCATTCATTCACACACACACACACATACACACACACACACACACACACAAACACAAACACACATACACACATATATACACATACACACACACACACTCACACGCACACACTCACCTACACACATACACACACACACTCATACACGCAAAACACTCACACACACACAAAGACACACACACATACACACACATACACACACACACACACACACACACACACACACACACACACACACACACACATTTACATACATATACACACACACACAATTTCAGGCAGAACAACGCATTATCGACAAGCTGTTTCACAATCTTTGCCACAACGGTCATTAGCCCTATCCGGTGTTGTCCTCCTCCCCCAGTTTTCCCGACCACCATCTGTGGAATATTCTTTTATTTTTCTTGCTTGTATGTTTATTTTCGTTTAAGGGAGATTATTTCAGATCCACCAAAGAGAAGTGGGCATCTGCGTCCGTATTTCTGTATATCTGTGATACCCATGTGTGAACCAGATTTCCTCAATTGTTTCTTTCTTCGCGCTCTGTCATCTATGCAAAACAGCAGTTGAATGTCACCAAGCAATCCATCTTGTATTTGTCGACCATGAAAAGGCCTTTGACAGAGACAACCAAAACAAACCATGGGAGATCTTAGAGCAATATGACATCAATAGACAGCTGTTAGATAACGTAAGAGCCCTGTATACCAGCAGCACGAGTGCAGTACGTATCTCAGCTAGGCTGTCAGATTGGTTCCCAGTGACATTCAGGGTCAGACAGGGTTGCGTGCTCTCTCCCTTGCTCTTTATCATTTATATGGACCGCATCACCAGAGAAGCAGACCCAGATTCAGAAGCGTTAAACGAGTCGTTATTCGCTGATGATCAGATCATAATAAACAACGACAAGCCTGAACTTCAAGATCATCTGGACCAAATCAGTGCATGCTGCAAGAAATATAGCACGAGGATTAGCACTGGAAAAACAGAGGTAATGACAGGTGGCAGCACACCGAGAAACTGGGCATTAATATACATGGAACTCAGTTGAAAGAAACATCAGAATTCAAATATCTGGGTAGCATTTTTACTGAAATGGAAAATTACAAAGAGAAATCGAAACACGCTGCCAGAAGGCAAGCACTATTAGTTACCAACTAGCATCTCTTTTGCGACATCCAAGCATCCACTTGTGCACCAAAAAGAAAACTAACCTGTGCCATCTTCATCCCATCTCTCCCATAGACATGGTCACTGACAAAATCACTCAAAATGACATTAGTAGTCTGCGAAAGTAAATGTCTTAGGAGAGCAGCTGACATAACTCTCGGAGACTGGGTCAGAAATGAGACAATCTGAGAAACGGTAGGAGTAACACTCGTTCACATTTCTTGTTTTGGACATTTACATGGATGCCTTCCAACCAGCCAGCCCAGGACGCATACAGTTCCAGATATTCTTACTCCAGAACCAGCGGGAGACCAAGGCTACGCTGGATTGACATGGTGACAGATACATTGGGCACGTACAACACGTCGCCTACCGAAGCCTCCCGCCTCGCGGCAGACAGACGCCTGTATCTCCCAGCAACATCTCACTGTACAAGCGGAAGGAAAAAAAAAGTAAAATAAATTTTGAGTGGATTCTTTACCAGCGTATGTCAAAGATAAGGACTTTGAAGGACTCGCGAAGGCGTAAATTTGAATGATAAGGCACTAAGGTCAAGATCACACGAACCGGAAACGTGCTCCAAATCAGCACTTTTCTAGGAAGGTATGTA
>JAPXFY010000012.1:35620909-35625909 GCA_030674185.1 Monoplex corrugatus | reverse complement strand
CCATAGAACGTGGGAGTAAGAGAAACGTCACGAAACTGACTGTGGGTTGTGATCAAATCAAAAGAAACTATAAAGAGCCTGATGAGGCATGCCCATGTTCTCACTGTGAAAACAAATGTCACATAATTGATTCTGTGTTTATGACGATGAGCGTAGATAACCCTGATGAAGCCAGTCCTCACTCAAGACTTAATTCATAGCCAGGGGAAAAAAGGTGCGCCCTCGTATCTGTTAGAGAGGAGTGCCAGATTCTGTTGACAACCACTACTTTATAATGGGGGTGACATCGTGCAATGAGTACACAGTTGAAGTTGTTCTTCTTCTGGACTTCACGGATGAAAACTGTCACTTTTCAATAATGACTGTAATTTCGGATTTAAATGCACGCCGTGAAATATTTAGGCATGAATTTACTACAACACGAATGAGCAGGGTGCGTACCAATCTTTCTTGATTTAAAATCGAAAATTGGAGAAACCTTTCTGAACTTTGTCATACCTTCAACAAAAATCAATATACATGAACGCAGAGAGGTCAGTTTGCTTGATAATTAATAGTCTCCTTTTCCTGCCTTCCCCTCCCCCTCCCACTTATCTAGACCTGGTCGGTCTGTCGGGAGTTTTGTCTAATGCAAGACTATTTTCCACATCGGTGCTGACAGATTCTGGGTGAAGAACATAATTTTCTGGAACTGCCCAAGTGCAGTAAACAGCCCCGTGACCAACATACACAAAAATCGTACAATCGTACAAAGGAGATAACTTATATTGATTCACTCACAAGAAAAGTGTTCTGTGGTTGGACGAATTGTGACGATCGTGATGCAGATTGAAGGGAAAATATAATAATTTGACACTGAGAGAGAAGAGCAAGCTGTTATTAAATCTCGAGAGCTTAATGTATTTCCATTTTTCTGTTTGAGTTTTTGAAAAAAAAAAAATTCAATTGTCATTATTTCATACTTGCCGGCTTTACAACACTGAGTTTTGACCGGCTTAGTTACCTATCTACCTACCTATCTGCATATTTTCTCACATGACTACTTTTCTCTCTACCAAACTTCCTGGCTTCCTCGCTACATGCCTATTAAATGTTTATTTATCTATTTACTTGTTTATAATTCTTTCATTCAGTTATGTTTCTTTGTCCAGGTGATGAAGACGGCAAGTCCAAGTTTCCTCCAAATCATGATCTGTGGAGCAGTACTTATGTGTATATCGGTATGTGTGTATTCTACCCTACAAATACCCTGTTCATTGTGTGTGAATCGGTATTGTATGTCTGTATCTAACTTACACATACAACCCGTTTATTCCAAGACTTAGAATGCCTATCTCTATCTATCTATCTATCTATCTATCTATCTATCTATATATCTATCTATCTCTCTCTCTCTTTCTGTCTGTCTATCTATCTTTCTATCTATCTATCTATCTATCTATCTATCTATCTATCTATCTATGTGTATGTGTATATATGTGTTTATTTATTTAGTACTTCTGTCTATTTGTCTGTTTGTGTATTCATTCATTCATTCATTCATTCATTCATTCATTCGTTCATTCATTCATTCATTCATTCATTCATTCAGTTAATTAGTTAGTTAGTTAGTAAGTTAGTTAGTGAGTGAGTGAGTGAGTGAGTTTTTTTTCCTATGTCACTCAGTCTGCATTTCTTACCATGCTAAACAACTCGGCATATACACACGCGCGCGCGCACGCACACACACAAACACACATACAAACATACACAAACACACATACACACGCACACACGCACACACACACACACACACACACACACACACACACACACACACACACACACACACACACACACAAACACACACACATGCACACAAACACATCCACTCAGCAATGAAAAGGATAGAGGTTTGTGTGTCTATGCTGAATTATTTGATTTCAATATACATTTTCCAACTCTGTCAACCCGTTAATTACATGTACCAAAGGTCCTACCGTCAAGAATCACAACACACACACACAACACACACACACACACACACACACACCACACACACACACACACACACACACACACACACACACACACACACACACACACACACACACACACACACACACACACACACACACACACACACACACACACACACACACACACGTACACACAATCTAATGGCAATACATCTTAACACATGGAGATAATAAATTAAACGAAATGATATGATTAATAAAGAGCGTGGGAGCTGGTCACTAAACCGCTGTGGTATTTTGTAACGCTTTTGTCAGATCCAAGTTGGCTTATGACCGAGTGAATGTTTCTGTTCGGTAATGCCACCTAATAAAATCTTCATAGCTTACAGAGGCCACAGTAAAGCTGTTAAGATTTTGTACTCGGAGTACCAGTGTGTGCAAAAACACAAAAAGCATATAAGACATCGTTTGTTTTTTGTTTTTGTTTTTTGTCTTTGGAAGATTGGAGGTAATTGTCAGTTGATAAATGTATGGTTAGGGTTAACGCAGCCACATATCACGCACAAATGTGGTGAACAGTTCTTTAGTGCAGTGCCCTGACTTCACAGAGTTAATTGAAAAGAAGAAGAATTACGAACATACGGAACTTAAAGTTTTATATTTCAAACAAAGTAAGAACGGAACAAAAAGTTATATCTTTCCAAACAGAGCAAGAACAATAAATTCATAAGAAACAATGACAACTTTTTACAAACAGATTCATTGAAATATATATCACACTACTAGAAAAGGTTTCACTGAATATGGTCCAGAGTCCACAACCCCTGAGAATTATCCAAACATGATTTTATAAAATTTGTAATAATTACATTGACTTGAGGGAAGATAATGAGCCCTACCAGTTGGCAGCTAACGTCCTGTCACATATTACTGAAGAAAAATAGTTTATCACTTTAAATTGTTTATTGATGACTGTTTCAGATCAGTAGTTTCATTATTTCAAACTTTTTACTTGTGGCTTTGTTTGAGATAATGGTGAAGCAATTCCAAAAAAAGAAAGCAGAAAGGTCTTATTCTTTAAGAAAGAGACATTCAGTCTTTGACTGAGAACCAGCAACAATTGCCTTTTTGATTGCACTAAGTCACGTCATAGATCTTCCAATCAGTACGACAAACTGTAGAAAAAAATAACAGTAAAAAAACGACTTGATGTTTATATAAGTATCTAATTTATTCATTAATGTTAAATAGGACATGGATTAATTTATGTTCGATCTTCGTTGTGGCATTTTAGATAACGACTGTGTCGACAGAATAGCGAAAGATGCAGCAGGCAATGAAAATATTGATTTACAATTTCCTCAACGAGACATGAATCTATATTAGAGGATGAAACAAAAATAAAATGTAACTCGCACCCATTCAGCACACACTACAATGGTTTTACAAGAATAGAATTCAATTGACGGTACAGATTATCTCTCAGTTCACTTCCAGTTATTTTAGCAAAATAGTTAAATTCATTTGTAGTGATAACGCATCAGTAAACCATATTTTCTACCGTCAGCATTGATATGAATATTTTTATGTTAGTATGTGCATTTGTGTCGTATCAGTTGTGTAGTAAGTGTTTTTTATGTTAATACGTACTTGTGCCTATATCTGCAGGTGTTTTTGATGTATCCGGAACCCACAGACCTGTTGTGCACCTTGTTTGTGTGGCCATTTCACCTGGGATTTTCGCTGCTCTACGGATCTCTCCTGTTGAAAACCTGGAGGTTAGTATTGTACTATATCACAGACATTTTCTCCTGCTGAAAACCTAGAGGTCAGTATTGTTAAAGGTTAAAAGGTTAAAGGTCCCATGGTCAATATGGCCGTAGGGGCGGTGAACTGTTAAAGATTCACCGTGTCTAGGGCACGGCATTATGAAAGGCGGAGCCCATCCCTCTCCTTTCGCCGCCTTTTTAAACCTCCCCCGACCGAAGTCAGGTACCCATTCACTGCTGGGTGGACAGAGGGAGTTTTCAGGCCGGAAAAATCGAACCAGCGTTTAGCGGATTCGAACCACCGACCTTCCGCACCGCAGACGAGCGCTCTAACCACTCGACTACAGGCCCCCTCAAATCCCCTCCTGTTAAAAACCTGGAGGTTAGTATTGTACTATGTCACAAGATCTCTCTCCTGTTGAAAACCTAGAAGTTACTATTGTACTATGTCACAAGATCTTTCCTGTTGAAAACCTGGATGTTAGTATTGTACTATGTCACAGATCTACCTGAAGGTTAGTATTGTACTATGTCACAGATCTACCTGAAGGTTAGTATTGTACTATGTCACAGATCTACCTGAAGGTTAGTATTGTACTATGTCACAGATCTCTCTCCTGTTGAAAACCTGAAGGTTAGTATTGTACTATGTCACAGATCTACCTGAAGGTTAGTATTGTACTATGTCACAAATCTACCTGGTTTGTATTGTACTGTGTCACATATCTCTCTCCAGTTGAAAACCTAAAGGTTAGTATTGTACTATGTCACAGATCTACTTGAAGGTTTGTATTGTACTGTGTCACAGATCTCTCTCCTGTTGAAAACCTGAAGGTTAGTATTGTACTATGTCACAGATCTACCTGAAGGTTAGTATTGTACTATGTCACAGATCTCTCTCCTGTTGAAAACCTGAAGGTTAGTGTTGTACTGTGTCACAAGATCTCTCCTGTTGAAAACCTGAAGATTAGTATTGTACTATGTCACAGATCTCTCTCCTGTTGAAAACCTGAAGGTTAGTGTTGTACTGTGTCACAAGATCTCTCCTGTTAAAAACCTAGAGGCTAGCATTGTGCTATGTCACAGATCTCTCCTGTTGAAAACCTGAAGGTTAGTATTGTACTATGTCACAGATCTACCTGAAGGTTAGTATTGTACTATGTCACAGATCTACCTGAAGGTTAGTATTGTACTATGTCACAGATCTCTCCTGTTGAAAACCTGAAGGTTAGTATTGTACTATGTCACAGATCTCTCCTGTTGAAAACCTGAA
>JAPXFY010000012.1:35605909-35618409 GCA_030674185.1 Monoplex corrugatus | reverse complement strand
GTCTGAGACTTAGCAATAGTTGTAGTAGTAGTCAGCACAACTGCTTTTTTATGAATGATTCATATTTTAAAGAAATCTCGTTTTACAAATTGCCTTTAAAAGTTTTAGAATGCAAAGAATAACACGAAGTCTAGTCATAAATAGTTTCAGAGACCAGCATTTTTAAAACAGTATGATGAAGCTGTACAAATAATCTCCCTTTTTGTTCCAGTAATCTTTCGCAGACTTTGCATAATTCTGACCTTCAACTTTGACTGATTTTAATGATATTTACAGTACCACAAATTTAATTAAGATGGCTTCTCAAACAGACACTATATCTGTCCTTAGATATATACTAATACACCTCGACAGACTGAAGGCATGAGCACAAAGTGTTTCAAAACATTGTAAAGTAGATGCAAGTACTTTGTAGCATACCCAAGAGAGAAGAAATATGGTTACAATGATACATCATCATCATGATGTGCCATGCCGCATGACTTTAGCGATCATGGTTCTCCATACGAATCTATATTTGGCTGCTGCAAGTGTATCTCCTACCCTTTCCATCCCCACCCACTCTGTAAAACTAATATTTTCTCCCTAGGTCTACCTGGTGCTTTTTTCATCTGGCTTTCCTGTTGTGATTAAGTATTCAGTTTTTTCTTACATCATAAATATCCTATGATTATTGCTTGTCTTTTCCTTGTCTTCTTTATGAAAGTGTATGTGTGTGTGTGTGTATGTGTGTGTGGTGTGTGTGTGTGTGTGTGTGTGTGTGTGTGTGTGTGTGTGTGTGTGTGTGTGTGTGTTTGTGTGTGTGTGTGTGTTTGCTTGCTTCTTTCAAGACTATCCGGTTTGTTTTCTTTGCTGTCCGTGGAACTCTGAAATTCTTTTTTTAAAAACACATTTCAGTTGCCTCGCCTCAGTCTTGTTCTGACTTTGCTTATTGTCCAGGCTTCGTATCCGTACAACAGAATTTGTTCTAGATAATACTTAAAGCTCTCTTCCTCATGTCAATTGATAGGCATTTGTTGGTAAGAATGACATAATCACTACCGGGCTAAACTTGTCTCTCAGTAAAATGGCTACTCACTTGCGTAGCTTTCATCGGCGATCCAGCCGACTTCTTCAGCGCAACTGCTGGGTTGAGATCTGGCTACAGTGCGCACCGCCGTGAGCGAACTCTCGACAGTGCAACTGAACGAGTGAGGAGTACACCGAAGGCAGGTTGTGTCGGCCCCGGTCACAGTTGAGGGTGGGGTTCCTTGCGGCGATGTAGACTGCCTCCTTAACTTTCCTCTGGAACCATCTTGCTTCTTTGTCGAGAACTTGCACATTGTCCTTTTCAAAGTGGTGTTGGGTGTGGGTCAGATGTTCCCCCACTGGAGAGGACTCACGTTTGTGTTCTATTTGTCTTTTGTGCAAGTTGCGCTCAGTTTCGCCAATGTAACTTTGGTCACAGTCCTGGCAGTCTGTCTTGTGTATCACTCCTTATTTGTCCAATTTGTCTGTTTTGTCTTTGGGGTGAACTAACTGGCTTCTTTTGGTGTTGGTGGGCTTGGCGTGGACACTGACTCCCAACTTCCTGATCTTCCTGCTGAGAGCCTCAGTGACGCCGCTGACTTGTGGCATGGAGACGTGTCCTCTCGAAGGGGTTGGCCGTTCAGTGGAGGGGTGGGGTATGGTTTTCTTGCCCCCAGGGATATCCCAGGCCCACTTCTGGTATCCCGACACACTGAGTACTTTCTTGATGTACTGCACCTCTTCTTCCCTAGCGTGTCGATAGAGCAGATGGACTTCGCTCGGTGGGTGAGGGTGCGGACTACTCCAAGCTTGTGTTCCAGTGGCTGGTGACTGTCGAATTGTAAGTACTGGTCCGTGTGGGTCGGTTTTCTATAGACGGAGAAGGCGAGGCCTGTCTCTGTCCGGGTGATGCGGGTATCCAACATCGCGATGCTGCCGTTCTCTTCTACTTCGTAGGTGAACTTGATGCCAGGGTGTTGGTTGTTGAGATGGTTCGTGAAGTCTTCGACCACCGATCTTTTCAGCACAGTCATAGTGTCGTCCATGTAGCGGCCCCAGTAGCGTGGAGGAGTGTGGAACGACGCCAAAGCTTTCTCCTCGAAGTTTTCCATGAAGAGGTTGGCGACAATAGGACTCACAGGGGACCCCATGGCTGCACCCTCGGTCTGTTGGTAGAACTGTCCTTCAAAGGTGAAATAGGTGGTGTTGAGGCAGCAGGATAGCAGTTCACAGATGTGTTCCACTGGCAGGTTGGTGCGCTGCTGAAGGCTGTTGTCCTGTAACCTCCCTCTGATGATGTCAATGCTGTCCTTCACAGGGACACTGGTGAACAGGGCTGTGACATAAGAATGCTTTTCATTTTCTTGAATGCTCTTTTAGCTTGGCCGATTTTGCTGGATATTTCCAGCGTACATCTACTATCTGATGAGATGACTGTTTCCAGATATATGAACTTATCAATTTGTCTCAGTGGTGTGCCATTTGCTGTTATTTGATATGAGGGGATCTTTTTTTTTTCTGCAATTAGAGCAGTATCATCGGTATAACGAAAACGGTATAATTTTTCCACCAACTTTTATCCCAGGACATACTTCTACCTTACTCACGATGGTTTGGCTTTGTAAAGTGAAAACAAATCTGGTGGCCAGAACACGTCCCCATTTAACTCCTCTTTTGATGGTTTGAACAGAATTTTTATCGTGTTCTGCTCTCATTGCTGCTGTTTGTTCCCAATATATATTTGTTATTATTTTTAGATCTTTTCCGTCAGTATTAAGCTTTTCCAGCTGCTTGGTCGGTTCTTCGTGTCGTACCCGATCAAAAGTTTGGTATAATCAACAAAATACAATTATAAATCCTTATTCAACTCACTCGATCTTTCTATGAGAGTCCGTTCGATGTATATGGCATTAACAGTTCCTTGCCCTTCAACAAATCCCCATTGTTCTTCTGCTATTTCTGGTTTTATTCTATTCCCTGTCCTCATGATTATTCTTAATAGAACTTTGTAACATGATTCATTAAGCTGATTATACGATGGAGTTTGCATTCTGTAGCCCCTGATTTCTTGGAAGTGCAATGAAAATTTACTTTTACATATTTGCAGGGATTCTTTCGGTGTCATAATTTTATTTAGGAGGACCATTATTTTTCAATAACAAATTCATCTAGAGCCTCAATCATTTCTACGGTAATGTCTGGTCCTGGTGGTTTTCACTCTTTTATCTTTTTCATCGCCGCTCTATCTTCCATTACTAATGATACATCAGAGTTCTTTCTAATGATGTGTTCCTGTCTTCAGTCATCGTCAAAAAGGTCTTCGGTGTACTCTGCCCGTATACCTAATGCATTTTCCCGTAATAATGTACAAGCTTTTGATTTTAAACAGCCAGTTGATGTGCATGTCTTTTTCCTGTGAGCGATTTCTTCAATATTTTTATAGATAAACTTGGGGTCTGTTTTGTGTTGGCCTTATGTTTCTTTGCACTTTGTTTCTAGCCAAGTTTCTTTCGCTTTATTGCATTTATTCCTGATTTCCGAATCTTTATTTTTGTGTACTTCCTCTTTTTCTTTTATCTTCCTATGTTCTTCCATCAAGTCTAACATTTCTTTTGTCATCCAGTTCTTCGTTGCTTTTCTTTCAACTCTTCACAAGCTTCTTTTATGGAGTTTTTCGAATTTGTCCATTGTTCCTCACTGTACCCAACATTTTCCAGAGCACATAATTTGTTTTGTTTGAACAGATACGTTAAATTTTGCACGAGTTGATTCATCCGTCTTTGAAGAAATCACGATTTAGTTTGATGTTAAATTTGGTTTCTTTTGTTTTCTTCTCATATCTTTTAATCTAATAGCAGCAGCTTGATTACAGTCTGATGTCACCTGCTTAACATGACACCACCACCCACCCACCACCACCGGACTAAGGTGCTCCAGTGGAGCCCCCTATTTACGTCGTTCACCTTTTTTTCATATCTTAGGGCATGGTATTCTTGGGAAGATGCAATTGTTTCCCATTGCCTTCCATCAGATTTTGTACAGACTCTCCGCTTGCCTTTGTCTTTCCCACGACTACCCATAAGTGGGGGCTGTAGACAGGATTTATGGCGCTTCCCTTCGCTGAAGTGTCCCGTCTTTAGAGCATATGAGGCATTTATTGATACGTCCGTGCCACCAGAGGTAGAAACAAACAGAAAGACAAAAACAAGCAAACAAAACGGACGTTTTACTCCACAGATTAAAGTGTCGGTCTGAAATACAACACAAAATAGAAACCTTTTAGGAAGACAGTGCTGTTTGAAAAAGAAGAAAAAAAAACGCTCAGGGTTGTTGGCGAGCAGCCTTGGTGACCGTCCTTGTGAAAGGTCTATTTTGTTTCCTTGTTCTTGTCTACTGTTTGTTCATACCCTCGCTGAGGGAGGCTACTACTACACTACGTTTCCTCTCTTGGGGCCATAACGACGTACCGGTGTTTATTTGACAATGCCGTCCCCGGCAATTATTATTCTCTGTCTCTGTCTCTGTCTCTCTCTGTCTCTGTCTCTCTCTCAATCTCTCTCTCAGTCTCTCTCTCTGTCTTCTCTCTTTCTCTCTCAGTCTCTTTCTCAGTCTCTGTCTCTTTCTCTTTCTCTCTCTCTCAGTCTCTCTTTCTCTCTCTCGCTCTTCCTCTCTCTCTCTCTCTCTCAGTCTCTCTGTCTCTCTCTCTCTCTCTTAGTCTGTTTCTCTCTCTCTCTCCCAGTCTTTCTCTCTCTCCCAGTCTCTCTCTCTCTTTCTCTCTTTCTCTCTGTCTCTCTGTATCTGTCTGTCTGTCTCTCTCTCTCTTTCTCTCTCTCTCTCTCTCTCTCTCTCTCAGTCTCTCTCCCTCTCAATCGCTCCCTCTCAGTCTCTCTCAGTCTGTCTGTCTGTCTGTCTGTCTCTCTGTCTCTCTCTGTCTCTCTCTGTCTCTGTCTCTCTTCTCTTCTCTCTCTCTCTCTCTCTCTCTCTCTCTCTCTCTCTCTCTTTATACAAAATAAAAACTAGTGGTCCGTGTTAATTCGGACTTAATGCATCTCGGACCGCGCGTTTTCCTCTCTATACCTGCCTCTGGTTCGTCCGTTTAGTTGTTTGCCTGCTCTCTGTGTCTACCAGTCTGTATGCCTGTCTGTTCATCAGCCAGCATGCCAGACTATGAGACAAGCTATCGTTTCATTTCCAAATGGGCGTGTACCTCGTTACGGATTTGAAAGTCGAATACGTGCTCGTACTATTGCTACAGGACCGTTTGATGGTGGTTGAATGACATGTAACCATTGAAAGTAATTGCTGCACGTATACGAGAACAGCATCGTTTGACGACAGACAATGGGAAGTGGTAATTGACCGCCATGCTTAATTGCTACTACTCTATCAATTGATGACAGGTTTGCCGACGAGGGGATGTGAGTGTGTGGTGTGTGTGTGTGTGTGTGTGTGTGTGTGTGTGTGTGTGTGTGTGTGTGTGTGTGTGTGTGTGTGTGTGTGTGTGTGTTTGTTTGTGATGTATGAGTGGGGATGTATGGGAAGTGCTTTTGTGCGTGTAAAAAATGGGAGTGGTGTGTGTGTGTGTGTGTGTGGTGTGTGTGTGTGTGTGTTGTGTGTGTGTGTGTGTGTGTGTGTGTGTGTGTGAATATTAGTCTTACAATGAAAGCGGCGACTTTGTGGGATAAATGGAAACTACTGATGGGACGTACATTACCGCTTAAGTGGAAACAAGGTTTCCAACTTCGCTTTGTGTGTGCGCGTTTAATCTCCCGCACTGGGCGTGGGGGGTGGGGGGAGAAATGGAGTGGGGTCAATAGTGATTTACCTATCTGTCTGTCTGTCTGTGTTTCTGTTTGGGGATTCTTGTTGATGATGACGGTGATGGTGGTGGGGTGTTGATGGTTTGTGTGTGTGTGTGTGTGTGTGTGTGCGTGCGTGCGTACGTGTGTGTGTGTGCCCGCGCGCGCGCGCGTGCGTGTATGTGTGTGTGTGTGTGTTCGTTCTTTGATTTTAATGTCTTTTTACTATAAGTGATATTAGACGGGGGAGGGGGGGGGAGAAGTGTGTGTGTTTGTGTGTATATATGTGTGTGTGTGCGTGCGAACGCGTGTGTGTGTGTGTGTGTGTGTGTGTGTGTTTTCCGAGGAATGTTTTATCAGATACTTGTATGCGTGTTTAAGAATCTCTACTATATTTGGGTGGAATGTTTGTGTACCTTTGAATAGGCATATGCCCATATTATGGTTATAGTCTCCAAACGTTTGCTTTCTATCGAACGTAATTAAGCAGACTGCATAAAAAAGCAAGCTTGATTAATAAAATCCTTTGTTTTAATGAAGTCGACTTTTTTCCGTTGCCGTCGTTGTAAAGGATAGATTATTATTATAGCCTGACAGTTTCATCCTTCCCGCTGGCCATCTAATATAATGTGTGCTGATTGTGGACGATCAGCACCCACAAACAGCATGTTCTGTTTTTTGTCGCTGTATGTCTGGTGGTTACATTGTGTTGTAGCTCGTTTACAGACTGCTTTAGTTTGCCTTAGTCATGTAGTGATGTGTGTATTGTGTGTGTGTCAATGTGTGTGTATGTGTGTGTGTGTGTCAGTGTGTATATGTGTGTGTGTATCAGTGTGTGTGTGTATACGCGTGTGCGTGCGTATTATATGTGTGTGTGAGTGCATAGATATGTATTTGTATGTGTGTGTGTGTGTGCACGCGTGTGTTTGTGTGCAAGTGAGTGTGGCTATGTCTGCGTGCGTGGTGTGTGTGTGTGTGTGTGTGTGTGTGTGTGTGTGTGTGTGTGTGTGTGTGTGTGTGTGTGTGTGAATATTAATCTGACAATGAAAGCGGCGACTTAGCGGGAGAAATGGTAACTGCTGATGGGACGTACATTATGGCTTAAGTGGAAACAAGGTTTCCAACTTCGCTTTATGTGTGTGTGTTTAATCTCCCGCACAGGAGGGGGGGGGGGGGAGAGAAATGGAGTAGGGCCAATACTGATTTACCGGTCTGTTTGTCTGTCTGTCTCCTTGTCTGTCTGTCTGTCTGTATTTCTGTTTGTGGATTCTTGTTGGTGGTGGCGGTGATGTTTGATGGTGGTGGTAGTGGTTGTGTGTGTGAGTGTGTGTGTGTGTCTGTGAGTGTGTGTGTGCGTGCGTGTGTGTGAATGTGTCTGTGAGTGAGTGTGTGTGTGTGGTGTGTGTGTGTGTGTGTGTGTGTGTGTGTGTGTGTGTGTGTGTGTGTGTGTGTGTGTGTGGTTGTGTTTCCGAGGAATGCTTTATCAAATGTTTGTAAACATGAATCTCTACTATATTTAAGAATCTCTACTATATATGGGTGGAATGTTTGTGTAAGTCTGAATAGGCATATTCCCATATTTTGGTCATAGTCTCAAAGCGTTTGCTTTCTGTCGGACGTAATGAAGCAGACCACGTAAAAATACATGCTTGCTTAATAAAAATCCTTTGTGTTATAATAAATTCGACTTCTTTTTGTTGTGTTGTTGTTGTTGTCGTCGTTGAAAAGGATAGATTATTACTATGGCCTGACAGTTTCATCCTTCCCGCCCGCTGGTCATTTAATATAATGTGTGCTGATTGTGGATGATCGGTACCCACTAACAACATTTTCTGTTTTTTTGTCGCTGCATGTCTGGTGGTTACATTGTGTTGTAGCTCGTTTACAGACTGCTTTAGTTTGCCTTAGTCATGTAGTGATGTGTGTGTGTGTGTGTGTGTGTGTGTGTGTGTGCGTCAATGTGTGTGTGTGTGTGTGTGTGTGTACGCCCGTGCGTGCGTATTTATGTGTGTGTGAGTGCGTGAATATGTGTGTGTGTGTGTGTGTGTGTGTGTGTGTGTGTGGGGTGTGTGTGTGTGTGGTGTTGTGTGGTTGTGAGTGCATGAATGTACTTGTGTACGTGTGTGAGCGTATATGTGTGTGTGTGAATCTCCGCGGGCGCACGCGCACGTTTGTGTGTGAGTGTGTATGTTTGTGTGTGCGTGTGTGTGTGTGGGGGGGTGTGTGTGTGTGTGTTTGTGTGTGTGTGTGTGTGTGAGTGAGAGAGAGAGAGAGAGAGAGATAGAGAGAATGCATGAAAGTGTAAGCGGGTGTATGTGCTTGTATATTTTGTATGCGTGTATGTATGTTTATGTGTGTGCGTGCTTGCTCGCGCGCGCGTGTGTATATGTACGTGTGTGTTTACGTGTGTGAGAAAGAGAGAAAGGGGACGGGAGTGTTAGAGAGTTTATAGATTTCAGATGGTTTACTCCTGAAAAAATCTATTGCCCCATATGAATGAATACTAATACATTATCGCCTTCAACGTTTGACGTCATCATATTTACAATACCAATAAACGCATTGTCTCTGCTTTTTATGGTACAGCAATAGATGTAATCCTTAATGCCTTGCACAAATAAAGTGACAAATTTCTGATGGTATTTTCGTGTTTTGAAGCCATAAGCAAACTATGTCGAAACTGGTTTGGGAACTTGTAAAACTGTACGGTATATATTGAGTCTCAACACACTAAAACAAGGCAGCAAGAAACAAAATGCATTTCGTCTTCTCTCGTTTTGTTTTTGTTGTTTTTTTGTTTTTTGTTGTTGTTGTTTGTTTTGTTTTTTCACAATGGGCAAATTATGTCGTTAAGATGTTACAAGGACAAGAAGGGAAAGGAGGGGAGAGAGAGAGAGAGAGAGAGAGAGAGAGAGAGAGGAGAGAGAGAGAGAGAGAGAGAGAGAGAGAGAGAGAGAGAGAGAGAGAGGTACACAGATTGAGATCATAACAAGAAGTGATTATGTTTTTGACGAAATTTATCGCCAAAGATGCAAGCATTCACATATGCAGACCTTCTGGCAAAACCGCCAGTCTAAACAAAAGAGATGTACCCAAATGTTTAAAGTAAAAACAAAATTTGAAATTTTACATATAAGCAGAAACACAAGCATTAACAAAGCAAAACAAAACAAAACAAAACAAAACCAAAACAAACGATGCACATCCACACAGACAATTAAGATAAACCTACCGCAAACTAAAGAGAGAAGGATGATCATTTATCTAAGTAAAGACTTAGAAAAGAAATAATATCAAATTTGCCGTGAAATGTTGTGACAGAAGAAACGGACCGACAGCTTTTGAGATGAGATTACTTAAAGAGGTGATTACAAGTCAATTAGGCACACATACAAAGCCATGTCCTTGTTTTGCTGTCCAAATCATTGTGTCATCTTTCGGCCCGTAACCCATACTGACTCACACCCAGAGTTAAGGGAGTTAGGGGCTCTTTTTGGTTAGGACTGGGACTACACACACAGTCCAATCTCATCTAATTCACGGATTTTTCATTAAGGGTATTGTTTAACCCTTTGACTCCCACACCTTATCCACAACCGCAAAAACTTAACACTTTGACTCCCTCACCCTATCCACCAGCTTCCGGGAGGAAACTGGTGGATAGGGTGAGAGAGTCAAAGGGTCAAATTTCTGCTTTGTTTGCATGATTGACAATACAGGGTGCTAATAGACAGGGTGCTGGAGTCGAAGAGTTAAAATTGTGACCGACACCACAAAGCGTTTGTATCTCTCTCAGATTGTAAGAAGATCCACGTTTGTGTCCTGGATCCGACAGGCCTTTTTTTTCTTAGCTCCCTAGCAGCTCTAAACTGTGAGTGATCATCAGCTCCCAAGTTTTAGAATTAGACGGTAGTCTGGGATTCCATGTATGGCATGTACCATTATCATCATCATCATCATCATCATCATCATCATCATCATCATCATCATCATCATCATCATCATCATCATCATCATGTGCCCTGCCCTGGCGTTGGCGATCGTGGCCTTCCATATGCATGTATCCCTTGTTGCTGCAAGTATATCTTCCACCCTGTCTGTCCTCAGCCATCCTGCAAGTCCGTCCAATATTCCATGTACTCAGAGTGCTGAAAAAAACGATCAAGTCAGGAACAGAGTGGCATCCACTGTAACATGCAAATACAAACACGTGAACGGTGTCATATAACACGTTCAGGCATTCTGGCAGCACGCGCCGTGGATGCAAGATATGTCACGTGCCTGGAAAACGAAGCGTTGATTTTTGTCAACAGTTTGTAAAAATTGCGACTGTCTTCCTTTTAACGATAAAGCATCCAAAACAAGTGTAAATGCATGATGAAAACTGAAGAAGTGACCACTAGCTGACGATGAAACAAATCGAAACATTTTGCTTCCATTATATAAGAGTGCTTCCACTACCAAAATGCTCGACAGCGATGGTGATTGAGCAGTCAGGTAGTCAGGTGATGACTCGAAGTCAAAAAGACCCAAAACGTGCAGTACAAAGCAGCACAACATATTGCAATACATTCAGTAAAAACAGTATAGCACAGTACAATTCTGTACAGTACAGTACAGCACAACACAATACTATACGATACAACACAATACAATACAATGCAATAAAAGTACAGTACAGTAAATACAATACAATACAGTAGATTACAATACAATACAATACATACAATACAATACCATACAATACACGCCCTTGTAATTTCCCCTTTTCTTCCTTCTTCCAACAGGATATCAGTGATTTTCCACAGTCGCAAGAAGGTGAACCTGACCGACAAAGTGCTGTTACAGCGCCTGTCCTTCCTGCCCGCCGTCATGACCGTGTGTCTGGTGTGCTGGTCAGTGGTCAGCCCACCGCACGTTGTGGTCATCGCCATGCCAGACTCCAAAAAGTTCTTCTCCTGCTCCTTCAGCTACTGGGACTACTCCGTATTCGGAGGTACGGATCGTTTGTGTGTGTGTGTGTGTGGTGTGTGGTGTAGAGGTGGTTGGAGAGGTGGCTGGAGATGGTGGTGATGGTTGTGATGAAGATGATAAAGTTTCAGTTTCAGTGATGTAGATGATAAAGTTTCAGTTTCGTGAAGATGAAAATTTCAGTTCATGATGTAGAGATAAAGTTTCAGTTTCAGTGATGAAGATGATAAAGTTTCAGTTTCAGTGATGAAGATGATAAAGTTTCAGTTTCAGTGATGAAGATGATAAAGTTTCAGTTTCAGTTTCTCAAGATGACGTCTCCGCGCTCGGAACGAATTCCATGTGCACTTACGTCACAGGTGCCATGTGTACGGTGATCATGGCACAAACCTTAAAGCCTGCACATAAACCCATGAGTTGGCCAGGTCCTGAGATGGTGACCCGGCGAGATGATATAGGAAAGAGCAAGTTAAAGGTATCCTGTAACTGCGAGAACACGTACGCTAGGTAAGGCCTCATGACCTTGCCAGCGATCAAGGCTAGTGCTCAGGCTTATGGCTTATGCCATGATCGTATTGGGTCTTGCCCATCATATGACATCTGCAGCATCTGTGTGTATGGAATTCATTCCTAGCGTGGAGACGCTACTTTGAGAGACTGACCACTGAAACTGCAAGGTCGCGGGAGTCAGACGGTAGAGATCTCACTGCTCTCAGGCGATCTGAATGAGGGTGATGTCCACATCTCTCTTTCTCTGCTTATTTTTCTTCCAGACCTTAACACTTCGACTCCCACACACCGTCCACCAGCATCCTGCATTGCCAACCATGCTAGCAAAGCAAAAACTTAACCCTTTGATTCCCTTACCCCCACCACCAGCTTCCTGCAGCAAGCTTGTGAATAGGGCGGGGGAGTTGAAAGGTTAAGTTTTTGCAGTTAGTGGATAGGGTGCGGAAGTCGAAGGGCTAACTGGGACTGGTAAGCATTCACTACTGAATGGTTGAGGACCGTATGCATATGTTTTACTTCAGACTTCAAACTTCAACCTTCATACCACTTTATTACTCCAGGAAAGTAGTTTACGTCCCACAGGACCTGTCATACAGCTAAGTCCTTGCTACTGTACACATAGGACATGAGCATTAAAAACCCCACAGATTACCCACAGCATATACAGTGGCAAAGAACTTATATAAATAAATTATACTTACATTTTTTTTCTCAGATTTCTTTGTATTCGTTTTGAACAAAATGCAGCGATAAACGTATAAGCAAAGCAAAATCATTTGTATCAGGCTTAAAGTTTAAAAATAAATGCAAAACGTCTACATCTTCAACAAAGGGTCTCTGTGCGTGAATTCACAGTCACCATAAATTTCGTATAAGACAAACATTCAAATACAAACAGACACAAATTAAAACAACATAACGACTTGTATATGTCAGCAGGTAAAGCCCTATACAAAAGTATGGGAGACAAAGGCAGACATATGTGATGCAAATACATGTCAAACCCTTGCATCAACAGGAACGACAACAACAATAATAACATAACATAACATAACTATAGTAACAGTCGTAGTGATAGCGCCAATGATATTCTTTATGAATGTCTGTTCATCATTTGTTGTTGTTGCTGTCGTTGTTGCTGTTGTTGTTGTAAATTGATATTATCCTATTATGATCTTTTGTTTGTTCGTTTGGTTGTTTGTTTATCGCAGC
>JAPXFY010000012.1:35490909-35600909 GCA_030674185.1 Monoplex corrugatus | reverse complement strand
CCATTTTTTGGTCCGAATGGGTCATGCAACGTATGGACATCTCCTCCCCCCTTTGCTTGAAGAAGTGTCTGTCGATTGGCGTCGGGAGCTTGGGAGGTGAGTGTCCCGAGAGTGGCGAGGCATTGGTGCTCCGGGTTCCATTCGCACCCTCGTGGTGTTTCTCGGTATATTCGATGTTTTGTGGATTTGCAGCAGTTGTTAATTTGATTTCATGCAATCTGAGTTTTAATCGACATTATTTCTTTTTTTTCTTTACTCTGTTTTCTGTACTGCAATGGATACAATCATTCCTTTCATTTAATTTTACAGAGATCCTGTTTGTTCGTTCATTTTGCTGTGTTTTGTCTTTGATGGTCGTCAGGTGACTGAATGATCTGCTTCACAAAAAGAACAATTTGGCATATGTTCATAGACAATTTTGTCATAAATTCTTCAGATATAAGAAAATAAGGAAAAATAAATGTCTTAATATTCTTGAAAAATCCTCAGTGGTAACAACAGCTTGCCAAGCCATTTAGACATGAAATATCCTATAATCTGGAAATTAATTTAAATGATTGGTAGTCGGGCCGGACGTGATTATAAATATGAAATCCAAAACAAGTGTGACTGCCCGTGTTCAAGCAAAGAGGAACCAGAAAAAACACGAAAAAAAATAACGCGTATCTAATTCAACAAAACAATACAGGCGCAAATTTTTGGCCAACTGGCCTTTGTGAAGCGGAAGTTACGAAAGTTAGGAGAGAAAGGCTGACACTTCCCTGCTGCTCTGTCCAGTGTGAGAAAAGGTGTTTGTTTGTTTGTGATCTTATGCTTCGCAAAGGCCAGTTGGCCGAACATTTGCGCCTGTCTTGTCTTGTTGTATTAAATACGCGTTCGTTATTCTTTTTTCGTGTTTTTTTCTGGTTCGTGATTATAAATAACACACGTGACACATTATTTGCTTTTCCGTTTTCATGGCTTCGAAGGTTTGGAAAAATCTGTTTTAACAAGTAACATAAACAAGTACGAAACAAAACAGCAAATCGGAATGGCATTCACATCGTGAGAAAAGATTCTGAGTCATGCAGAATATGCTTGTGTTTAAAATGTGTAAATCCACTTGTACGTGAAGCAACAACAAAAAAATAGCCAAAAAATGTCTGTGTGTATTTATCTATCTATCTATCTGTATGTCTGTCTGTCTGTCTGTCTACTCTTATCATCTACTATCTATCTATCTATCTATCTATCTATCTATCTTCTGTCTTCTATCTTCACTCTCTCTCCTTCTCTCTTCTCTCTCTCTCTCTCTCTCTCTCTCTTCTCTCTCTCATTATGTATATGTATTTTACATTATATATAATGTAAAAGAAATACGAATTTGTCAGTGTACGTAGGTAGATCGTTAATAAGTCTAGACTGGCAATCATATTCATTTATGAGTAGACCTATATTGACGGTGTGTGCATTATGAATTGAATAAACCGTATCATGTTGTCAGCCTACGTGGGTAAGTCGTTAATAAGTCAGTCTGGCAGTCATATTTCATTAGGATATTGACGGTATGTGCATTATAAATTGAATAAACTACCAAACTGTCAGCCTACGTGGGTAAGTCGTTAATAAGTGAAACTGGCAATCGTATTTCATAAGTATATTGACGATATATGCATGATAAATTGAATAAACAGCACCAAGTTTGGGTTGTTATTAATGGTCAATACGGCAGGCCACTTTCGATTTAAAGGTATGGGAGATGCACAAATTCTGTGTAAGTAGATCTGTATTCTTTTCGTAAATGAAAGAACAAATTCAACCGGTTCTTTTTCTTTCTTTCTTAAGATTCATCAACAGTTTTTTAATGCAGATACATAAAGCTGAGATTTGGGCGGGGTACAGTATGATTGCATGAGTTCGAATCTGAGTGCGGACCCCCCAAAAACAACAACAACAGCAACAACAACAACAAAATCCCGAACAAAAAAGCGCAAACAAACGAAACTAAAGCAAATGTATCAATATGCTTGCATCTCTTCTCTTCTTCTCTACCCTCCCCCCCCCCCTACCAAAACAAAAACAACAACAAAAAACAAATAAATAAAAAAGTAAAAAATGAAGAAGAAAAAAAGGATAACTATCATACGGTGTACGGCTTTCATTCCATACATCTGTGGACAGGTATCCGATCTGTTCGTGTTGCTGAATATAAAGCAGCGATAAGTGAGAAAAAGTATCCACCTGCCCATCTCTTACAGACAAAATTAAATGACCTTGCAGAGGTTCTTTGTCTTAATCATGTGCCCCGCCGCATGGCATTGGTGATCATGGCCCTCCATACGAATCTATCCTTTGTCGCTGCAAGTACATCCCCCAACCCTCTCTGTCTCCGTCCACGGCGCAAATCCGTCCAGTATTTTCTCCCGGGGTCTACCTGGTGGGTTTTTTCCCTCCAGTTTTGCTGTTGTGACTTGGTGCTCTAATTTCTCTGCAACGGTTCAGGACAAATAAAAAAATTACCTTTTCGATAATTAGGCAGTTGTGTCTTTCCATGAACGTTTGTTCCTTTCTGTTTTCAGGGGGACTCTAACACTTTACAGTTACGACATACTTCGGGACTACGTTCGAATCGAGTGGCGCCCTTGTCTGCACCAGCGTTGTTGAACCGTGATGATTTATCAGTCAGCTCGTACAAGGACAACACTGAACACAGTTCTAACCTTTAACTAGAAGCCTTGATGTCTGTTCCGTTCTTGTGTTTCTGCATCTGCTCGAATGAGTATCGATAATCAATCGATTGATTTAAACAAGCAGGCAAACGAGAAAGCAGGAAGCTAATCAATCAATCAGTCAAGCAATTAAGCAATTAACAGTCAGTCAAGCAACCGACAATCAGTAATCAATGAAGCGATCTGCAAGTAATCAACAATTAATCAATCAATCACCAATCAGTCAATCACCAATCAGTCAAGCAATCACCAATCAGTCAAGCAATTAACAATCAGTCAAGCAATCAACTATCAGTCATGCAATCAACAATCAGTCAAGCAATCAACGATCAGTCAAGCAATCAACGATCAGTCAAGCAATCAACGATCAGTCAACAAACAGCAATCAGTTAATTAAACAAGCAATTGCTCAATCATTCTTTTCCCCAGGCATCACATTAAAGCACGTAGCTTGACGAGGACTCTTGTCAGCCAACTTCGTGAACATCTGAAACATTCCCAGGGTCCAAATGTTTCGAGTCGACTAGGGGAGATTCTGCACTCAATGTCTTTCTTTAACCCTTTGACTCCCGCACCTTATCCACCAACTGCAGAAACCCTTTGGTGGATAGGGTGAAGGAATCAAAGGGTTAAGTTTTTGCTTTGCTAGCATGGTTGACAGTGCCGGATGCTTGTTGACATGGTGCGGAAGTCAAAGGGTTAACCAACTCTGAATGTTTATTTTCATCCAGTTGACGCTCGATGTGTGAGTTCAGTGATTGAATTCATTCTCTCTAACCCGATCACGCTGGTCAAGCTATGATCAACCAAGCAACCAATCAAACACTCTTCTCAGATAGCGAGCATCAAACCAAAACAAAATTCATGACTAGCATTCCACTGTCAGCGATCATACCAAGTTACCTAAAGTGGTAACGTCGTCAGACAGTAAACGTTTCCAGCATATCATTTCGAGCATTCGTCTAAGCCAAAAGTTCCACGTATCTTCTCTTCACTGGTCTCCTACTACCTCTACGAAGAGACAGCATCATTAACATTCATTATTGCGTGTCGACGCTACTGTCTAATGCTCATGTTCAGAAAGAAAAGGACGAATGGGAAGGGACACCTTTCAGCCGTGAAAGTAAAAAGAAGGTTAAAGGGCTTGAAGCCAGTGAATCTTCACGACATCGACGTTACAAGGCAATCGACTGTATGCGAAACAAGCAATGCTACCTGTTTGTGCTTTGTTGTGATCATTTTTCTTTTCCTCTTTTGCTTTTGTACAGGTCTCTGCCATTTGTTGACCTAATCATGTTCCTATTGAGAAAGGAAAAGAGTTGATTTATAGGTCTCTGCCATTTGTTGACCTAATCATGTTCCTATTGAGAAAGGAAAAGAGTTGATTTATAGGTCTCTGCCATTTGTTGACCTAATCATGTTCCTATTGAGAAAAGGAAAAGAGTTGATTTATAGGTCTCTGCCATTTGTTGACCTAATCATGTTCCTATTGAGAAAGGAAAAGAGTTGATTTATAGGTCTCTGCCATTTGTTGACCTAATCATGTTCTATTGAGAAAGAAAAGAAATTGATTTATAGGTCTCTGCCATTTGTTGACCTAATCATGTTCTATTGAGAAAGGAAGAGTTGATTTAAGGTCTCTGCCATTTGTTGACCTAATCATGTGCCTATTGAGAAAGGAAAAGAGTTGATTTATAGGTCTCTGCCATTTGTTGACCTAATCATGTGCCTATTGAGAAAGGAAAAGAGTTGATTTATAGGTCTCTGCCATTTGTTGACCTAATCATGTTCCTATTGAGAAAGGAAAAGAGTTGATTTATAGGTCTCTGCCATTTGTTGACCTAATCATGTTCCTATTGAGAAAGGAAAAGAGTTGATTTATAGGTCTCTGCCATTTGTTGACCTAATCATGTTCCTATTGAGAAAGGAAAAGAGTTGATTTATAGGTCTCTGCCATTTGTTGACCTAATCATGTTCCTATTGAGAAAGGAAAAGAGTTGATTTATAGGTCTCTGTCATTTGTTGACCTAATCATGTTCCTATTGAGAAAAGGAAAAGAGTTGATTTATAGGTCTCTGCCATTTGTTGACCTAATCATGTTCCTATTGAGAAAAGGAAAAGAGTTGATTTATAGGTCTCTGCCATTTGTTGACCTAATCATGTTCCTATTGAGAAAAGGAAAAAGTTGATTTATAGGTCTCTGCCATTTGTTGACCTAATTATGTTCCTATTGAGAAAAGGAAAAGAGTTGATTTATAGGTCTCTGCCATTTGCTGACCTAATAATGTTCTTACTGAGAAAAGGAAAAAAAGTTGATTTGTCATGTTGCATAATTCAAGTTAAAGTCCCTGTTATGATTGCATTCTTAAGCAGGTATTTACGCTGCTCTTTCCAGCTGTCCGTCCAATATCGTTATCATTTCTATCTATCTATCTATCTATCTATCTATCTATCTATCTATCTATCTATCTATCTATCTGTCTGTCTGTCCGTCCGACCATCTATCCATCCATCCATCCATCCATCTGTCTAGCTAGCTAGCTGTCTGTCTGTCTTCCTGTCTGTCTGCCTGCCTGTCTGTCTGTCTACCTATCTGTCTTTCTATCTATCTCTTTATCCATTTACATACTCGTCTGTCAATTTATTCGTTCTTTGGTTGCTTCTTTCTGAATTTGCCTCAGTCCGTCCAATACTAGTCTTTACTCACTTCCTCATCTATTAGAGCATGTACTTTTTCATAGTCAACTATAGAAACGAGCTTGTATGTGGATATAAGCATGGCAGCTATTCATCATCAGTTTCATACCTAACATGTCAATTTTCCTACCATATTGAATTTGATTAGACAAGTCATGTCAACGTTTGTGTTAAAAGATTTTTTGTTAAAGATAGGTTTCACAGTTTTCAGTGTAGATGGTAGGCAGAGCTGGAAACAGATTGATATCCTTGACAGCGAGAAAGATTTACAACGAATTTATCTTTTGAGGAAAAGTTTGCAATCCTACATGACAAATACATGTATGTTCCATTCTATCACTGATGTGTGCATGTAATTGATATTCACATGCCACGCACTGACTGGTACCTTAACATTTTTGTTTTCATGTAATGGTTTCTTCATCTTGTTCTTTTTGTCCCCTTCTTCCAGCATTCCTGTAGACTGTTGATTGTGATAATGGCAACCATCATTTATTTTCCAACTGTAGAAGTTATTGGCTAAAAGCCAGTTTGTCAGATTTGCCGTAGCTTGTATGCTGAATGTTTGCATGTTTCCACAAGCCAGCTACTGACATAACTTACAGGATTCGCATATGTGGTATTCTGCGTGCATATATACACAAAGAGGGGTTCAGGCACTGGCAGATTTACGCACATGCTCACCTGGGAGATCGGAAAAATCTCCATCCTTCATCCATTGGGCGAAAATGTCTAGGCACATTAAAACCAAACTTTCCGATAAGAAGACCGAGGTTTGGCTACCGGCCCATCTGCTAGTTTTCTGTTTTCAGTGTTCTGTGGTGCCGAGTATTCAGCGTACACTGCAAGCGCCATGCGCCTGTTTTTTACTTTTAGATTTATGATTATTGTTTTGAATTTGTATGTACAGGCACATTATGTAAATAAAGTTTTTGTTTCAAATTTGTATATACAGGCATATTTTGTAATCATAAAGTCCCATACCTCATGCTGAGAGTGAGAGCATCATTTGAAAACTGGATTTCAATAGAAGTATTTGATGATGTTGACTTTTAATGTCTTGTGTATTACACTTACATCTAATTAGTTTACATACCACAACATTATTGACTACAGGTGTCTTCAGTATACGCTTACTTAATTGTTTACTACCACACATTATTGACTACAGTGTCTTGTGTATTACACTTACATCTAGTTAGTTTACATACAACAACATTATTGACTGCAGATGTCTTGTGTATTACACTTACATCTAGTTAGTTTAATACAACAACACTATGACTCAGATTCTTGTGTATTACATTACATCTAGTTGTTTAATACAACAACATTATTGACTGTAGATGTCTTGTGTTGTAATCCGTTTCCATACGACGCTGATAGAGTCAATGGCATTTAATGATGTATAGACTGAGTCCTTGTCCAACGGCATTTCTCTGCTTCTGGTCTTTCAGCTGGCTACTGATCAGCAATTCTTTGTCACTGCAACAGCTGGCCATATTGATACCTGATGGCAGATTATAAAACAGGGAGAAAGAAGAGGAATGACTGTATGCCCACACAGCTTGCCACTACCCTTTCCAATAAAACGAATGCGGTAAAATATTTAACACTGCGTTTTAAAAAAAAAATTAAGTAAGTGAACTTGTGATCGGAGGTGTGCCGAACACTCGAATGAGGGGCGTGGTATCAGTGCCATTGAGGCAGCACATGAAATGTGACAGTAGTGATGATGATGATAATGATAATGATTTATGATTGATGATGATGATTGATGATGATGTTGATTGATGATGGTAATGATAATAATGATGATTATTATTATTTATGATTGATAATGATGATTGCTGTAATGATGATGATGATGATGATGATGATGACCATTGAAATAAAGAGATATAATAAATGTAAAAAGTTAGAAAATTAGACACCTTGGAAAATGATTAAAACAGCGATTATTCTTAAACAAATATTACTGCATGATCGAGACAGTGATCTTTAGTTAAACCTGCAACCAGTGTGGTGGTTGGGTAAACTGATTGCTGCGATATAGCGCCAGACAGGATCCGCCATCTCTGTCTGTGGGGTGTAACAAGAAGCACTCAAAGCACACACAGTTTGGTCCAGTCTTCGGTATTTACCACCCAGCTCTTCGTCTGTCAACGTCAGCAAAGGGTGCTCTGAAGGATGGTCCTTGACAATGTGTCGTGGTGTGGTGACGTGACCAAACCAAGCAAGCTTGCATCGTTTGACTGCTACCAGAAGTGGTTCGTGTGGGCACCTTATGGCATTGGTCTTTTCCGAACGTACTCTTGGTCATACATTCGAGATGGGATATATCTTGTGTTCGATGTAGTATATGCTAGGTAGTTTCTTCAGGCATTTGGTCTCCAAACTTTTCCCGTACGTACTCGTTGGCCGTATGTTCGAGATAGGATATAGTCTTATGTTCGATGTAGTATATGCTTTTGGTCTCCATTTTTTTCTCTTTGAGTCTGCAAGCAATGTCCAAGATTCACGCCTGTAGAAGAGAATGGAGACTATGAGTGACTGATACTGCCTGCACCTGACTGCATCAGATGAAGCTGATGACACTGCTTCTCCAGGTCCCGTTCAGGCTAGCAATGACTGCCATGGTCTTTGCCATCTTAATGCGTACTCTGCTACAATCAACACTATATTTCAGAAATGACTACAATTTCATTGCATTCCCAAAAATGCCGAATTATTTCAATCAAACTGACTGTGTCATAACGTGCATTCGAATGAGACCTATAGACAACGTGTTGCAAGACCTATTACTCAAAATGTATTTGATTGTCT
The DNA here is from genome assembly GCA_030674185.1 of Monoplex corrugatus. Lineage (NCBI taxonomy): Eukaryota > Metazoa > Mollusca > Gastropoda > Littorinimorpha > Ranellidae > Monoplex > Monoplex corrugatus. The sequence goes on along the minus strand of JAPXFY010000012.1, from coordinate 35,592,678 downwards.
TTGCAGTACATAGTTTACAAAGAAAGAAAAGTGTAATATATTGTCGTACCTTATATGCATGTGAACAGATTTGTAGAATTACTGGAGTTTGTTTCATAGATTTACATCTTCTAAAACACACTGATAAACTAATATGTGGTCTTATAAGTAATATTAGTGTCGTGATGTACAGAAACCGATATGTCTAGTTGCATAAGTTTGTGGCACAATAAATACAAAAACCATGATTAACATAGACTAGACAGACAAAAACAGGTTTTGCCGCACGAAGACAATAAATGTATTGCACTAGACAATGCATTACAGGTCTATTCTTGATTGTTCAATTTGAAATGTTTTGGAATACGAGTGCTTGTTCTTTCATTTATCGTCTTTTCACTGTAAGTGAATGAATGAGTGAGTGAGTAAATGAGTGAGTGTGTGTGTGTATGTATGTATGTATGTATGTTGTGTGTGTGTGTGTGTGTGTGTGTGTGTGTGTGTGTGTGTGTGTGTGTGTGTGTGAGAGAGAGAGAGAGAGAGAGAGAAAGAGAGAGAGAGCGGTGGGGGGAGGGGAGACGAAATGCACATTTGCATTGATAAGCTATTATCATTTTCGTCTGTATGTTTGTAGGAATAATTATGTATGATGACTATGGTTATATGTTGTATTTGTGAAAGGAAATACACAACAAATACAAGCTTATGCACTGTTGTCAACTCAAAATTGAAACAAATCAGAAGACGTGTATATTTGTTGTGTGAATTATTTAACCGTTCTCACTTCGTGTGTTTGTGACTAAGAACGAGAGTGCAGTTTTTGATTACGATCACCCTCAAGAATACCCTGAAAGCCAGTGCCAGCTGCCGTGACGTGAGCACTGTAGACTGACACTGGCTGGCTGTGGGTTCGAATCCCATCGGTCCAAATCGCTGTGGGATTTTTCAGTACCAACCGGCTTCTATACAGTTGATTGTGCAATAGGCTCAGATGGGAGGAATGGGATTACAGAGAACAGTCTGAGTTATTGTTACTGTTATTTTTGTTTAAAGCCCAGCCGACTGCGTATCAGGACTATAACCGTTTCAAAACATATACAAAACTTCAACAGGGAAAAAAAAAGGAAAAGAAAATGAAATACACATGTCAGTGCATTCGCGCGCATAATCTTAAGATGTCCCTGGCTTTGACCATTCCGTCATATCACACAGGGGATTTAAAAAAAACACCTGACTACAAATTTAAACACAACTGAGGACACCAAAACATGTACTGAAATGGACCTAAATTACCTAAAATTGCTTCCGCATATCTCACTTCCCTAGAGCCAAAAATGCGCTCAATACATGTACCCAACTATCAATCCTAAGAGAAAGTATGCAAGACTTTATATTGTCAATCCTAAGAGAAAGTACACAAGACTTTATCAAACACCTACAGGTGAATGGAGCAGCAAGGCAGAAAATGATAGGAAGAAAGCAAAGGAACAAGGCAGAAGCAAAGAGAGTGACAGAAAAGAGGAAATTTCTAACACAGAATTTCCATAAGGTGGGGATATTATTTATATTGAAAGAGCCCCCGGACCCCACGGGGGAAGTCTAGAGTCATAACGTAGATGTTTCACTGATGGTGTCGCACAAATTGCCTGGCCAAAACTTCAGGTGAATGTCGCTCTCAGGCTTTGTTGATGCCAGGATATCTTATGAAATGAAGAGTAGGTTACAGTCTTATCACATAGTTTCAATCCAAAATGGAATTTCATTACATCACAATCATCTTCTGTATCCCATTCTCATTATCATGGCATTCCAAAAATAAATGTCTCCGATTCTGTGGCACTCCATATTCTGATCTTCTGCTGATCTCAAGATCAGTTTCTGATGCTGCATATGATTCCGAGAAAAATTCACGTCTGGATATTTGGCACCGGTGGTTCGTTGGGGTTGTCGCTTGATGAGTTTGTTTAGAGTTTGTTCAAGAAGGGCATGTTTATGGAGGAAACTCCTCATTTGCTTAATTCATGTCTTGCTTGTGATGATCTTTTTGTCCCCGGTGCTGTTAACATTCGTTCTGACTCTGTTTCTGACACATACGTATTGCAAAAAAAACAAACAAACAAAAACAAAAACAAAAAATTACAGTTACAGTCAAAACTGGCTTTAGCTGTACCTATCCATCGTCATGGTTGTCCACGTAATCGATTTGTTACTAACGGTCGGACTGACATCATTAATTCTTTCGGTTATTGACAAACTCATTTCTAACCAAATTGTAACATCATTTCCCCATTACATCGACAAAGCAGGTCAAGCATTTAAAAGAGTCAAGTCACGTAATACAAAGTGCTGTTTTCAAGGCTGACCTGTCTGGCCTCTTACAACTCCACGATCCGAGTCTGTGGATTTTGTAGACCGTTACATCCCCTGGCCCAGCAATCTGCTCCACATCCATGCTCCTGTACTCATACGAAGCATCGCAGGTCGTGCTTCGGCACCTTGAAATCCAGCAGGCCAAACAACAGCGGCGTCAAGCTTAGCGACGTTGATGCAAAACTCGCATGACTATATATAAACAAATATACGCCGAACACATAAACTTAGTCGACAGAATGAATGATATTTGAGGCCAAAAAACAATATATAACTGACAAAATCATTGACTCAGATTTTCCCAAGAAATTTTTCCAACTCAGTGACCAGATCAATACAACGTCTAAAATTATCCTTCCAAATGATATTCCACCCAAATGCTTCCTTGGCAAATTCAGCGATTTCTTCAGAAATAAAAGAAGAAAATACAGCTCGAACTCTGATCCTTCAATGTCTGTCCTTTTACCTGTCATGCAATTTAGATCATTTAGACCAGTCAGTCTATATCAGGTGACCAAAATTATCCTTGTGATGCCTAGAAAGCCCTACTATTTTGACGCCATCCCTGCCTTTTTTGTGACTATGTTTATGAAATTTCTCCTATAGAGACTGAAGTTATGAATATTTCTTTTAATGCAGGTGCCACAGAACCCAGTAGGCTACATGCCCTAGGTAACCCTAAGCTTAAAAAGGCCAATCGGAGATCTGACAGTCTAAAACAGCTCATCGGCCTGTTTCCAATTTTCCACTTTTGTCGAAGTTCCTTAAGCACATCGTCTTCTCAGAGCTGATGAGAAGCCACAATTTCTCTTTGAACCTTTACAGTCACCCTATCGTAGCAGCTTGAGGCATCTTTCTTAGAGGAATATTAAGAGTTCCATGGACAGCAAAGAAAAACAAACGAGACAGCCTGGAAGGAGGCAAACACAAAAAGAGCATTAATGAAGATCAGGAAAAGACAAGCAACATTTATAGGACATTTTATGCAGCAAGAGAAATAAGAGCACAATCTTTGCTGAACTATGGTGTCCCACACGATTCTGTTCTCGGCTTTGTTCTCTTCACTATGTACTTTACAACCGTTTGAATCTATCATTAAACAGTCATAAGCACTCTACCATTTTTTTTTTCGCTCATCACTCACAACTGCACCGCTCTGCTTCCCCAAGAGACATGTCAGGCACTGCTAGAGAAATGAAAAATTTAAAACATCATTGATAACATAACTGCATGGATAAAAATAAACAAACGGACCAAATGAAGAGGAAACAAAGACCATGTACGTAAGTACAAAATCAAATCCCAAAAAGAAACATCAAAGACCATATTTATCTCAAACTGTACTATGATCTTAGCAAATCTGCAAGAAATCTTAGAGTATTTCTTGGTGAGTCCCTGTTCATGAAAGCTCATGTTCACTATTGAAGAAAACCCTGTATCTCCAGCTATGTAAAATAAGCAAAATCTGCCCATTTAACTGTTAATGGAAAACAAAGAACAACAACAACAAAAAACATGTTTGTCCTTTTTGTTCTATCCAGACTAGACTACTACAGCTCTCTCAGCTGATGAGCCGTCCAGTCTTCAACGAATCCAAAACGGTACGTTTTATTTGTCCCATGGGAGACCAATCGCTGTAGTGTTAAAGCACTCTTACGAGGATAACACTGCCTTCCAATCAAAGCAAGCATTGCGTATAAAACTGCCACACTCTGTTTTTAGTCGCTGAATGTGCACAGTATGCCAGTATATTATATGTTAGAACTCCTCCTGTGCCACAAACTTCTAAAGCTGTCAAGTGCCTATGAGATTTTCTCTTGACCATACATCGCTTTTCGCTGATTGCTTACCTATGAGATTTTCTCTTGCCCTATACATCGCTTTTCGCTGATTGCTTACCTATGAGATTTCTCTCCTCTGACCATGAGCAATACATGCTTTTCGCTGATTGCTTACCTATGAGATTTTTTCTTCTTGACCATACATCGCTTTTCGCTGATTGCTTACCTATGAGATTTTCTCTTGACCATACATCGCTTTTTGCTGATTGCTTTGGATTGAATCCTTCACTGTTATTGGCTCATCATCATGGAACTCCCTCCCACAGTCTTTATGACAAAGCGGTTGTTTACTTACTTTCAGAAAAACATCTTAAACATATCTCTTTCAGAAATATCTCCACGACTGCATAGACTGATGTTTGTGGCTTTTCTAGATCCAGTTGTATTGTTGCTTGTGTCTCTGTGTTCGTGTGTTGTGTGTGTGTTGTGTGTGTGTGTGTGTGTGTGTGTGTGTGTGTGTGTTGTGTGTGTGTGTGTGTGTGTGTGTGTGTGTTTACCAGTGTTCGTTTCCGCGTCTGCAATACTAAAACAAATGATTATATATATATATATGTAACGCACAGTTAATAATTTTACCTTTCAAAATCAAGCACACACTCTCAATAATATCCACATTCAAGATACAATAAGAACGCGCTAAAACAGGATGAGACAGGGTCAGTATAGCAGTTTAACAGAATATTTCACGGAAAAAGACGGACTTTAAGTTCAGTCTTTAAAGAAGAAAGGTAAGGCAAATTTCTCAAATCCAAGAGCAAATTACTCCACATGAAAAAAAGGTCCAAAATGGGCAAAAGATCGGAAAGCGTGAGTCTTCCGTCTGTATTAACAGCCGAGTATCAGAAGAAGAGCGAAGAAGGAGAAGAACGGAGGTTTTATTATCATCAAGAGCAGCCAGGATGTTGGCATCGGTGCTGCATTGTAGGGAACCCACTGTTCAGTGTTCAAGTCCACTTGCTTGTCTATAATAAATCAAGTAGCTGGTTAACTCAGTTTAACCACTGATAATGCAGAGGTCGTGGGTTCGTCCCTAGGACGGGCCACAACTTTAACCTTTTGACTCCCGCACCCTGCCCACCAGCATCCTGCATTGTCAGCCATGCTAACAAAGCAAAAACTTAACCCTTTGACTCCCGCACCCTGTCCACCAGCATCCTGCATTGTCAGCCATGCTAACAAAGCAAAAACTTAACCCTTTGACTCCCGCACCCTGTCCACCAGCATCCTGCATTGTCAGCCATGCTTACAAAGCAAAAACTTAACCCTTTGACTCCCGCACCCTGTCCACCAGCATCCTGCATTGTAAGCCATGCAAACAAAGCAAAAACTTAACCCTTTGACTCCCTCACCCTTTCCACCATTCACCAGCAGGAAGCTGGTGGATGATGGAAAGGGTGAGGGAGAGTCAAAGGGTTAAGTTTGTCAGTTGGTGGATAGGGTGTGGGAGTCAAAGGGTTAAGCTTTGTGCAGTGACGGTACCATAGCTGATGAGGTTTAACAGAAGCGCGGTTATTGCTAATTGAAACGATTATAAATCAATGTGGCACGGCACTATGTAATTCAGCTGGCTTTCGAGACGTGTCATGTCCATGAAAACATCCGAGAAAAGCTGAAGTATTTTCGTGCCTTTATCTCAGCGCGGTTCTTCACAAAAAAAAAAATAAATAAATAAGTAAATAAATAAATAACTACACACATAATGAAACGACAGATTGGATCTTTTGGATGTGGGCATAGCAATGGGCCATGCAATTTTTCTAGTGTTTCTCGTGTCGGCAATGGAAGTCATCTTGAGAACAACAGATAGCTGAACTCGGAAACGGAAACCACATGTCCCCTCTAAAAGCCTTCATGGATGACACATCACCAGTTCTTTCCACAAAAGACGAGAAATAGTATAAAAGAAGAAGAAGAATGAGACGAAGAAAAAGAAGAAGAAGAAAAATTAATCACCTCATCTAGGACGAGTTTTAATTACAAAAAAAAAAAAAAGAAAAAAAAAGTCACGGAGTCTGTCACTGCAGAAAGGAAAAACATAAAACACTAACATTTACTATCGTCAGTCAAACCATTCCAACGGTGACAGATGAATCAGTCAAAACATGTATAACTCCCTGAAAGATACTATAAGGGTAAGGATAAACAAATAGCCATAGTAAGCCCGCATGTAATAGGCCCGTGCAGTTTTCTTGATAAAACAAAGTATGGTGCCTGCAGTTCATTCATGCTGATCGTTGGCCTATTACAAAATCAGCACTACCATAGTGGAATTACCATAGTGGAATCGATCATGGCTTAATTAAATAAACAAACACACAAGGAAATGGCTCGGTGTCCACCTAATCTCACCGACTTTGCGCTCTGATGTCTCAAGACAAAATGAAGCTACCCTTAAAATCTATCGTCGAAGACTACAAAATGGGAAAGATCGGGTTCCTAAGTATGCTTGAGGACTCGACAGATGAGAATGTGAGATCAGTACAACGCAGCCCAAGCTGAGGACTGACAGAAAATGGAAAGTCTGGGAAGCAGTGGACGTAGCAAAGGAAAGCTTCCGGGTTAGAAAAATAATAGGTCACACACAAACCAATAGTCAAGGACTGCGATCAACAAAAATGGAATGGTCGTCAAAAGGCCAAGGGAAAAGCAAAAAAGACATGGTGATATAAGAGATTAAGAAGAAAAAAAAAAGAGGATGCTGAAAGAATCCAGGTGGCAGTCCAGTAAGGCCAACAGGGGCAATGGACGACTGGAAAATGCACTCCAAAGATGTCTAAGCTGGAATGACATATGGGTTATGGCCCCTCTCAGGAATAGTTTCAGAAAATCACCTCCTGTCCTCGAATGCACAGCTGTGAAATGGGAGAAATCATATGACCGTGCATGCCTGCTCTACCAAACAAAAGTGGAAAATATCCTGAGCTCGTGCAAAGAAGTGCTAATCCAAGAAAGATATACCTGGAGGTATAATCAAGTGCTTGAAGAGATCTCACAACCGATCAGCAATGTCAGGGGTAAAAACATGCCATCAAAAGTTTCGGCAACCGTCTACACAGCAGGAGGCAGCAAACTGTGACCTGAAAAAAAAACGTGACATCCGGAGGACATAAAGCAGGGTCTGCTGGGTGGGGTGGATGACTACGACTGTACAGCAAATCTTCCAGAATGGAAAAGACATCCAGAAACCATCTGTAAGAATAGTACGTAACCAGATATAGGCTTAGTACTCTATTCCCATTCGTCAAGACAAATGATTCTGATTGAACTCACTGTGCTGTGTTAAACTAGAGTAGAGGAAACTTGTATTTACAAGACTAAAACGAATGCCAGTCTAGCCAGTAACTTGAGGGAATCCGGTCTCCAAACCAATCCCTGCCATAGTGGTTTGAGCAAGGGGCTTGGTGGGCACATTTACCCATAACCTTATGAAGCAGCTGTCGATATCTGAGAAACAGAGGACCAGAATAATAAAGGCAACGGTACGAAAAAAAAAAGAAAAATATTATGGCTGGGTCTGATCAAGAAGGAACCAGACTGAACGCCATAAGGGTTAAAACTCCCCTGTATATTGCAAAGATCAATGGCAAAAAGGTGAAGACAGTCTATCACGCGGATGGCTTGGCATTGAGACAACTGACTATCTTGGAAGCGTAGATCGGAACTCAGGCAAAATAAAGGGGTAACAGCAGAGACGGCCAACTACCTTGCAGGCGTGAACTGAAAACCCAGATTAGCAAACAAAAACAAACAAACAAACAAAAACAAACAAAACAAACAAACGAAACAAAACAAGCAAGCAAACAAAAAACAAAAAAAACACACACAAAAACACAAACAAACAAAACAAATAAACGAAACGAAAAGATAAGGCGACAGTAGAGGGTCATCCGGGCGTCGTGATTGGGATGTTTCCTGCCTCCTTGGAGTGCAATGAGCCTAAGGCAGAAACACTTGCTTAAGGGGGGGGGGGGGAGGGGGCTTCTCCTTTGTCGTCATCATCATGTTCCCTGCCGCATGGCGTTGGCGATCATGGCCCTCCATATGAATCTATCCTTTCTCGCAGCAAGTACATCTTCCAACCTGTCTGTCCTCAGTCACCCTGCCAATCCGTCTAATATTTTCTCCCTGTGTCTACCTGGTGTTCTCTTTCCCTCCAGCTTTCCTGCTATGTACCAGATGCTCTAATTCCCCTTTCCTCATAAAATGGCCTGTAAACGTTTCTTGTCTTTTCCTAATCTTCTTTAAAAACGAGTCTGACTGCCCGCGTCCAAGCAAACAGGAATCAGAAAAAAAAAGCACGAAAAATGAACCAGAACGCATATCTAATACAAGCAGACAAGACAGGAGCAATGTTTAGGCCAACTGGCATTTGTCAAGCGTAAGATCATAAACAAACAAACACCAAATACAAAAATTAGAAGAAAAAGACTGAAACTTCCCTGTTTAATCCTTTTCTCACACTGGACGAAGCTGCAGGGAAGTTTCAGTCTTTTTCTCCTAATTTTTGTATTTGGTGTTTGTTTGTTTGTGATCTTACGTTTGACAAAGGCCAGTTGGCCGAAAATTTGCGCCTGTCTTGTCTGGTTGTATTAAATATGCATTCTAATTCTTTTTTCTGTTTTTTTTTGTCTGGTTCCTAATCTTCTTTATCGATGATCTTCTTGTGTCTGCCTCCATCAGGACTGTCTCGTTTGTTTTCTTTGCTGTCCATGGAACTCTCAACATTCTTCTTTGAGAGAACATTTTGCTGCCCAGCTGTCTGCATCCCTTCGTAGATAAAATTTGTTTTTCTTGTTCGAGCTCTCTCTCTCTTTCTCTCTGTCTGTCTGTCTGTCTGTCCTGTCTGTATTCTCTCTGTCTCTGTCTGTCTCTGTCTGTCTGTCTGTCTGTCTGTCTTCTGTCTCTCTCTCTCTCTCTCTCTCTCTTTCTCAGAGAAAGTGAGATTGCTTGATTATGGGAAGTTACTGTAGCTTGTCACCAAGACAAGCACTGTTGCATTATTTCCCTTGTCACTAATCTCGTATAGAACTGCAGTGCTTTATCATAGGAAAAGTCCTGCCAACTGGCATTTTTGAGTTTAAGGAAGTCTTTTTTACTTGTTTTTATTGTTTTTGTTTGTTTCTTTATCTCTTTGTTTGTTGAATGATAAACTGACTCTTGTCTGAGCGCTGTATTTTTGGCTAGTATAATTAAAACAAAAAGTGATGTCGTTATATAAGCAACTGTCCAGAAATTCTTTTTGTTTGTCGATTTCTGCTGTATAACTTAGAGAAATGATATACTTATTTTGAGTTTTATTAAGTTTTGATGCATGGGAGAAGTAGAGAGGGAAAGGTGGGGTGGGGAGGGGATGGGAGGTCGTTAACAGCATACCGTATTTGGTCATCGACTTGGAACTCAAGAAACTGTTACGTAGACCACAAAGCCAGCGTGAAAGCTGTTTTGACTGCAGTTACGTGTTCTGGGCTACTTCGATTTCCTTGACAAGTGCGTACTCATTTGCCCGGTTTTACTTTGTGTATTTTATTTTAAATAAATGTATGAACCCAACTATCAGACCGGAAAACATGCTGATTACAGTATCATTTAATTTACATCTTGTGTAGATGGAGTAGATGAGTAGATCTCATCCACAGTCGAAAAGTAACTCCGCCATCCAAGTCCAACTTGAACTTCCAAGCGCTTGAAGCGGCATTTTATCTCACTCCGATTCATTAGACCCGAGCCTGGTCTTCAAGTGTAATTACTACCATTTTACTTTTTCAGCATGAATATGAATTTAACTGATGAATGTAATTTTTTTTTATATATATATATATATAGCATTAGGCCCGTATAAGCTGTAATAGTAAATTTCTTAAGTTACATCATCTTGTTACTTGATCAAGCTAGTGGAGATAACCAAACCACGCTACCACGTAATCATGTACATTAAATTTGCATCTTTGACGGTTTGGGTGCAGTGCCATTACTACCAAAGGAACTGTAGTTCAAATCACGTTCTTTTGTTTTGTGGCAGTTTTCAGTTTTACCCCTCAGCCTGTTCAGTGTTTGCATAGAATTAGAAGACAGACTGACTGGCTGTGTGTCAGTCTGTTTGATTGGATAAATCAAGAGTGTAGCCTAATATTGTGGTCATGTAGTCATTTTTTCATTTTCATCCGTTGAGTGTCCACAATCATCACATTGATTATTCTGACACTTTTACAAGGGGGTACGCACAAAACAAAACAAAACCCTACTGGTGGAGTTTACGAGCCCCCGACATGAACATGCCAGAGACGCGGCTCCAACCACTGCTTCAGTCAATGAATCGTTCCACCCAGGGATGGTTCGCGGGAGGAACGAATAATTTCTGTAGTCCCGTGAACATTGAACTCTAGCAAGCTGCCTGGCTTGAGTGTACTCTTCTGTCCCTCTCCTTTGGTGCTCTCAACTTTGGTTCCTGGGATTTGTGTAGTTTGCCAAAATCCACCTGGACCATGTTGTTAATGATTTTGTACATCATGGTGAGCCTTGCGATCTTAGTCGGCTTTGTAGGGATGTCCATCCGAGTTGTTGTAACATGTTGGTGATGCTGGCGGTTCTTTTGTAGCATTTTAAAAGAAATGTGCTGATCTTTGTTGCATGGCCTCAATTTTTGTGATCTGCCCTTCTTTGTGCAGGTCCCACACAGTACTTGCATATTCGAGAACAGGCTGCACCATTGCCTTATAGGCTGTCTCTTTGAGTCTGATGTTACTGACTCTAACTAGTCGAAGGTTTCTTCGCAAGAACCCTAACGTTTTGTTGGCTTTGTTCATAATGTTTTGAACATGGAGATCCCAATCTAGGTCTTGTACGATCGTGACCCACAGATACTTCGCCGAGGTGACATTGGCAAGAGTCTGGTTGTGCAGCTAGTACAATGGTGTCAGCAGCTTCTTCTTTCTCTTGGGACTGATAACCGGGAGGGTGATGCATTTCCCTGGGTGGAAAGCCATGTCCCAACTTTCCTCCCATTTCTCATTTCTCTAGTTGCTGGAGATCCGTTTGTCAAGGAGAGAAAGACTGCATTGTACTGTTTCCCCATGGGCGGGCGACTTTACTGCAGGCAGGTTGGTTCTTTTGATACAGCAATGGACTCAGGATGGGACATGAGTTCAGTCCCAGCCTGCAACATAAAACATTAGCCTGTTCACTGCCCATCATAATGTTTCCATCATTCTGGTGATGTCAGCTTAATGCTTCAAAGGTCTTCCCCTCTTCTCCCCGTAGGAAATTTGCCTTGTAATTGCTGACAATTTGGGTGAAGTGCATATGGAATTGCCCGAGTTCAATGAGTCCCCTTGAACAAATTCCAAACTTTGGAAACTGTGAATATGATAATTAAGAAGAAATCATTTGGTCGAGTTCTACCGTAAAGTTCAGGCTATAAGCCGTGACTTTTGCCCCCAGCTTTAATCCCTGCGGCTTAAAAAAACAATGCGGCTTATTTGCGGATTTTCCCCAATCCCAGGAGCGTCACATTCTTCTATATTCTTAGCTTCTGTTTAACTCACCAAAATCATGTTTACCGTTCATGAATTTTTTCTGTGAGCTTCATGTTAAAGTGTTAATTGTTCACGTCAAAGTGTTAACTGTTATTGTTAACTGTTCACGTTTTTAAATCAAATCCACACATTGAAGCATTTGGATCAGTATTCAGATCTGCTCTGCTCAAGCGTACACCCTCATCATGCTGAAAACGCAACGTAATGCCTACAAAGCAGCCTTCAAGTTTAAGGCGATTGACCTGGCCATTGAAAAAGTGCGGCTTATAACCCAGTGCGGCTTATGTGTGAATATAGTTGATTTTTCTATAATTTAGTGGGTGTGCCTTTTATACCGGTGCGCCCAATAGCCCGAACTTTACGGTAATTACAAATTGGTGCTGTAGTCTTGGCCAGTGACTGTCAGTCTTCTGATATTTACTTGATCACAGCTTCCATGGATGGTAGAGACGCTGGCAGACTTGTTTTGGATGAATGAGTGGTGATGCTGATATTGACAGGTCCCACATAAGATTTCAGGCATGCTTGTGAGCACTAGGCCTATTTAAAAGAGTAGTGCAGCATATGCACCACTGCATTACCCACTCTTTTGCAATGGTATTGCATCTGACCAAGAATGGTTAAAATACAAAGTAAACAAATTTGTGAAATGTCTTACAAGGGTATCATATTTAAAAAAATTCTGCTTACAAAAGCAGACAATTGATAACTAATTTCACTTCTGTAGGGCAAACAGTCCATGTCCAAAGCATCCTTGTTGCGCTTTACAGAAATAGAACGGACAATGCATGTGCATACAGTGATACACACACACAACACACACACACACACAGAGGCGTGCACACACACACAGAGGTGCACATACACACATGTGCACGCACACACACACAGATGATGCTATAGTACACAGCCTTCTAGGGTGTGACCTTTGACCCAAGTTGTCATCCTCTCTGTCTCTCTCTCCATCCTTTCCCCTACACACACACACACACACACACACACACACACACACACACACACACACACACACACACACACACACACAAAGGATGCTGAATCAATGTGTACTTTGCCTGTTAGGTGTGTGTGACCTTTGATCCAAGACAGATCCAGGCAGAAAGAGCAGACAAGATGCTGACATTATAACAGACAATGGTCGATCACCTGACAGACCTATGTATGACAGTGTCACTATAAGTGAAGACTGCCTTTCATTGATTGAACAGCCATTTACCACTGTGTTACAAATGTTCAGACTTTTTTGGTTCATGGCATGTCATATCTGACATTGACTGTGGCTGTTTTACACCTTGGTCAGATATTTTGTATAAGATGCACTGCTGTTTGGCTGGAGATGGTGGATGATATTTGATACTGATAAATATGTATCATTAACTCATGTAACACTAATACTAGTAATAGATCTGTAAACCCTGGTTTTAAAATGAATGTTGATATTGTTATATATATTTTAAATGATTGTGTTCCAGGTTTATGGTTACATATGTGTCAGTACATATGCATTTCTCTCTCTCCCTCTGTGTGTGTGTGTGTGTGTGTGTGTGTATGTGTATGTGTGTGTGTGTGTGAGAGCGAGTACGCGAGAGAGAGAGAGAGGGAGAGAGAGAGAGAAAAGCTGTGTAAACTGATACGCAATAAATTAACCATTGCCTCTCTCTCTCTCTGTCTCTCTCTCTCTCTCTCTTCTCTCTCTCTCTCTCTCTGTCTCTCTCTCTCTCTCTGTCTCTCTCACACACACACAAACACACACACACACACACACACACACACACACACACACACACACACAGCACACACACACACAACACAGCACAGCAGGCACACACACACACACACACACCCATGACACACACACACACACCACACACACACACACACACACCACACACACACACACACACACACACACACACACACACACAACACACACACAAACACACACACACGCATCCTCTACATCCACATCCAGACAGAGATACAGAAACAAACTGAACAGTTAGTATATTGAAGACAGATTTCGAGATATATATACTTTTGATGAAAAACTAAATAAAATAGGAGCACTAAGCCGCTCTCAAAAACCTATTCCTTTTTGATACTAGTGACCAGAACTAGAATAACTTGGTTAGACTAGGGGGTGTTGATTTGCTTTGTGACTACACTTACTTGGTTTCATTGCAGATTTAAAATGAATATTTTTTTCTTTTTGGATGCAACAGATTTTGTTATTTTTTGTTCTTTCCCACAAAAAATTTGTGGCCAGGTTTTCATACAGAAATGGGAAAGAAGAATAAGAAAGGAGGAGGAGGAGGAGGAGCCAAAGCAGGTGCCTCGTCAAGCAGTGGTAGCAAGAACAGCGCAGAGTCAGGACCTACTTTGTCCAGATCTGCCAAGAGAGAAGTCACTGAACTTGTGAATCAGCTGCTGGAAAGTGAGATATGTCCTCTGTTTCAGTATTGTTGTATGTTTGTTCCATGTATGTTATATGTAATCACATGTTCTATAAGTAAAGGACATTCACTTTTGAAGTGTGTTCAGATATGATACACTTGCATGCACTTGCAAAGTTGCATCAAGTGAACGTGTTGGGGAAAAAAGTACAAGGACAGAAAGCACATTCAAAATAGTACTTAAGTTGTTGTTTGGTTGAATTGAATTCTGGTTTGTTCTTAAGCATCATTTCATTGAAGATATCCATCCTTTATAAATTATGACAAAATCAATATGGCAGTCATTGTTAGTTTTAAACTTTTCATAGATAAACAAAGAAAACCCCCCCAGCTATTTTCTTTAAGAATTGTTGGATGAAGTATATTTTTTTCTCTATCAGTTTATTGTCTTTGATGATCAGATTGTCCACCCTTGTTTTTTCCTTTAATAGAAAACTGAGTTCAGCCAACAGTTCAAAATTGAAAAGTATAATGCCAAACTAATCTTTCACATGTCCATCTTTAATGTTCAGTGGAATAACTGTAAGCTAGTGTTTTCTCAGTAGAGAGCATATTTATCTTTATGACAATTGACATGTACTTAAATCTTGATGTTTACTTTGAATCTTCCAATTTCTAAAATATTGTTATATATTCTGTATGTCATATGTTGTTCATGTGTCTCAGCAGTTCTTTTTCCTATGGGTATGAATTGATGTAATTTTCCTTTGCCACATTGTTCATCGATGTCAGTTCATTGTAAGGGGAAAAAAAAACAAGTTAAACAAACCCTCCCAAAAAAGCATGAATGTTTCCATTGCCCCTGTTGGCTTTGCTGTGGCTGCCTTCTTGATTCTTTTGACATCCTCTTCTTTCTTCATCTCTTGTATTATCATATCCATTTTTGCCTTTCCATGGGCATTGGACTACCATTCTTGTTGCCCCTGCTTGTTGGTCTGCGCGTAACCTATCATTTCTCTATTCATGAGGCTTTCCTTCACTGTGTCTGCTGCCTCCCAGACTTTCCATGTTCTGCCAGTCCTCGGCTTGGGCTGGATTGATCTCACAACCTTATCTCCCGAGTCCTCAAGCATGCCAAGAAGCCTGACCTTTCCTACCTTGTATCCCTCGACAGTGGATTTTAGGGGTAGCCTTAGCTTTGCCTTGCAACAATGGAGGGCAACATCAGTGAGACCATATGTAACACTAAGCCATTTCCTTGTGTATTTGGTAGTTTTGGCCTGTATGGATTCTACTGTGCTAGCAGTAGTACAGTTACTGTATATTAGTAGAATCCAAAAGAGCTTTGGATTAAAAATAAACTGCAGGTACCAGACTTTGTCTTTCACCAAGGAGGCTACAATGATCTATGACTTGCAGGCTGCATTTCCTTGGTTTCCTTATCCCGTTTTTATCTTTTAAGGAGTCATCGTTGCCATAGTCCAAGTCTCTTGACTGGTTCATCTGTCACTGATGGAATGCTTTGGTTTGTGACTTCTGTTTTGGGTATTTCATCTTTTCTCATTGAGAGGCTCAGTGATTCCTTTGGTTTGGAACTTGTTCTGGATAAAATGGTTAACTCAAGCAGTTAGAGTTTACATGTTTTCTTTTCTTTTGTGGATTTTGTTGAAAACTATTGTGTCGTCTCTGAAGGCTTTTAGAGGGGGCATTTGGCATCCAATTCTGAGGTCATCTGGACCAGAAGCCCTCACTTCTGCTTTCAAGATGACCTCCATTGCCAACATGAACAGTACTGGAGAAAATGCACAGCCCATGGCTATGCCTACTTCCAAATTGATCTAGTCTTTTGTGTATTCCTTTGAGGAGAACCATATTGAGAAGCTATGAAAGTACTTCTTCAGTTTTTCTTGGATATTTTTTGGCATATAACCCCTCTTGGGAGCCAAATAAATCATCTTGTATGGTACTGATCCATATGTATTAGCCTGATCAAACCACACCATACCACTCGTTGCTGCTTTAGCTCAATGGATTGCTTCCTAAATCATTGTGGCATGCTCTGTGCAGCTAAACACTTCCAGAATACCCAGGTGCTCATTTTCTGTAAGGTTTTTAATCAGCCTTGCTCAGTTGCTGCCATAATGAAGATTTTCTCCTTGATGTTAAGAAGTGATATAGGTCTGAACTGGTTTGTTCTTTTGGATTGTATACACACCATCAGCTATCATTCATTGGTTGCTGATCCTCAGGGTCCTGTGTGTGTTCTTATGGTTTCGTAGAGCCACTTAAGGACACTGGGCCATTTCTTATACAATAGGTAAAGTGTTCTGTTAGGCCCAGGGGTTGATTTGGCACTGCTTTCTTCAACACTTTTTTGTTCTTAAACATTTTCTCTTATGCTGCAGATTGCAGCAGATTCCAGGTTTCAAGTGGTGCCTTGCTTTCAGAGTTGGAATATGTTTTTCTGAAACACTGTTACAGAGTTCGAGAATTCCTGGATGTGGGCTGCTCAAATAATTTCTTGGCGAAGTGGAAAAGGTCTCTTGAAGAAACAATCTTGGATCTTCTTCTTTTCGTTCCATCTCCTCCTTGCTTATTCTGCTTTGCAGGGGGCACTGTGTTTTAGTTTCAGGTCTTTCTATAGATTCGTAATCTTTGGTTCTCAAATTCTGAAGCAGTCTTTGTTTCTTCAGTATCCTTTTTTCCCTCAGGTATATGTTCCATCTGACGCTGACATCTGTATTCCTGAGCAAGTGTATTTATTTTTGGTGGTATTACTCCATAGGCGTCCTTGTATGTTGCATGCATAATATCTCCAAATGTGGCTAGTTTGTATTCCAGGATTCGTTTTCCTATCAGCATATTGTGCTTGTACTTGTAGACGTGCTGGTAGCAAATTGAGTTTTTGGAAATTGAGTTATTTCTTGAGGTCATAGGCAGGTGCGCCTGTCAACCCTCTCGGTTAACCTCATATGTGAAGATTTGTTTGTGAGGAGTGCTCTTACTGCTGTGCTTGATGTTTTTGCTGTTATTACTTGTGTTAGTTTATATATTTTTTAATCTGTAAAGTTTGAGCAGTCACAGTAAACACCTGTTGAGCTACACGTAAGTGCAAGATTGTTATTGTGCGTTTCCTTTTCAGTCTGTTCCAGACAACCTTCCCAAGGAGCCAAGGAGTTGGAAGACTACCCGGAGATCCATGGCTTGGTTGAAAAGATCCGCATGATTCAGTCAGGTTTGTCTGTTTTGAATTTTTTTCTTAGTAGCTCCTCCTGTGCCGCTTTGTTGGCATTGACCTCACAGTGCTCAGTCTAGCTTCACAAGACACCAACAGTCCCAAGACATTCAGTTAAAGTACAAGGTCAGGGAAGTTTTATGGAGCCAGTGATGCCAGCCTAATGTCAGGTCACCCACCAGTGGAGATTCAGCTCTGTTGCTGGGTTACTTCTGGTGGAGTTCCGTGTTGCCTGTTGTGAGCCAGTGGTTATTTCTAGTGGAGTTCTGTAGTGCCTGTTGTGAGCTAATGGTTACTTCTGGTGGAGTTCAGTACTGCCTGTTGTGAGCCAATGGTTACTTCTGGTTGAATTCTGTAGTGCCTGTTGTGAGCTAATGGTTACTTCTGGTGGAGTTCAGTACTGCCTGTTGTGAGCCAGTGGTTACTTCTGGTTGAATTCTGTAGTGCCTGTTGTGAGCCAGTGGTTACTTCTAGTGGAGTTCTGTAGTGCCTGTTGTGAGCTAATGGTTACTTATGGTGGAGTTCAGTACTGCCTGTTGTGAGCCAATGGTTACTTCTGGTTGAATTCTGTAGTGCCTGTTGTGAGCTAATGGTTACTTCTGGTTGAATTCTGTAGTGCCTGTTGTGAGCCAGTGGTTACTTCTAGTGGAGTTCTGTAATTCCTGCAGTGAGCCAGTGGTTACTTCTGGTGGAGTTCTGTAGTGCCTGTTCCGAGGTAATGTGCATAGCTTGGTAAGGCCCCTACGAGTGGTAGTAATTGCTCGGTTGCACATCCGGACAGAGTGAGTGACCATCATCACATCCTGTAAATAACAGACCTTGGGAATCACTTGACACCAAAGATCCTTCCTGGGAAAACCTAGAACATAAAACTCTGAAGACCAGTAGCACAAAAAGAAAAACTCAATGATTTAGAAGTAGTAGAAAACTTTAGATATGTTAAGAACATCTCGACAGAGAGGAGCATCGACAATAAAGTGTGTGCAAGAATTGCAAGAGCAGCACAAATTCATGAGAATTATTTCATTTGTACAGCACAGATAGTCCATATCAGAGAATGTTCAGATAGTCTATATCAGAGAATGTTCACTGCACTGTATACAGAAAGAAAAATAATTGTTGTAGAGGAGGGGTCAGAAGGCTGCCGTGTCGGTACATTAATACAGTACAAATGTTGTCAGATACATACACCAATATATAAATGCAGCATAAACATAGTTCATGAAAAAAAACATGTCATAGCATGAAATCATAAGTGGTAGTGGTACTGTTTGATGTATATAATGTTACACACTCATGCGCACGTGCTCAGGCGCACGCTCGCGCACACACACGCACCACGCACGCAGGCATGAGCGCGCGTACACGTGATTGAAGCTGCAGATGTTTCTTTTGCAACAGGTTATGATTGAAGGAACTTACTTATCACAGTCACCAGTGTATCTTGTGTGCAGGTCTTAAACCAGCTGAAGTGGACAGAGAACAAGCATTTTCTCTTTTTATGGAGTGGCTGCATAGGAATGATGTTGACACCTCAGCGGTTGAAATTCATTCTTTTCCTGGATATGGCTATGGGCTTCGAGCTACAAAGGATGTCAAGGTCAATCAATTTTCTTATTTTTGTAGTAGATTCTGACCCACCCACTTTAAATTGTATAAAGTATTGCAAAGAAGGTAAATTAGAAACAATTGGTCCAAAGTGGCATTGCTAGATCTAATGCTAGCAAGAAAATTTCATTTTCAGAGAATTGTTTCATACAAAAATCTAGGCATCACTACAGATAATTAGTTGCTGAGTTTCAGTTGTTGACTATTTACAGTTATAGTTCTTCAAAGTGGTGTCTCCTTGCTAGGAATAAATTCCTTATGCACTTACGCCGCAGATGCTTTATGATGGAGAAGATGTGGAATGATCATGGCATAGGGAATGTTTTTACATTTGCTTTATTTTTAAACATGTGCTGTCCTTTTGTCTTCTTGACAGAAGTCTTATCTCTTGGGATTTTGTTTTTTTCCAACCCACTGTATGGTACCAAAGTGTGCGCTGATGTCTAGAGCTCATTTAGAACATGTATTTCCACATTGTCGAGAACACTGATGTGTGTGTAATTGTCTGAACCAGTGACTTCAGACTTATTAAACTTTGTTGTAAATACAAACCAGGAAAACACAAAAACAGAAGTGGAATGTGTAGGCTATCTTGTTTTGTTACATTAAGTATGTTTTGCTTGAATGCTGGCAGTCATTTTGATTCAGATTTTTGTTGCACATGATTAACAAGTGTACCTATTTTTTCATTTTTCCAGGAAGCAGAATTGCTGTTAAAAATTCCAAGGAAAGTTATGATGACAGTTGACTCTGCATTCAAATCTCAGATAGGTAAGATTTTTTTTGTCTCTCATTTAGTCTGTGAAAAATATGTTATCTAATTGCTAGTACACTGATTTATGTTTTTATTTTGTTTTGATAATTTGCATGTTTGTTATTGTGTATCTGTTGAAGTGTGTTATAAATGAACGGCATTTTTGCATATTGGTTGTTTGAGTCCTACCTACCCTCACATCCCTGTGGATACCAGGGGCTGTTATAGTGTAAATAGTATCCCCACTTTCTGGAAATTTTGTGCTGGAAATGGACTTTTCTGTATTACTCTCTTTGTCTCTAACTCCTAATATCCCCACCTTCTGAGAAATTCTGTGCTAGATTTTCATGTAACTGTTTCTATCTTGCTCCTGTACTGTCTGTCATCTCTTCTGGTCATTTTCTGTCTTGCTGGTCCATTTACCTATATGTCTTTTATAAAGCCATACATCCTTCCTATTACATGTAGGATTGATAGTTGGGTAGACATATTAACTGCATTTTTGGTGTTAAGGAAAAATAATGTGCAGAAGCAATTTTGGATAATATAGGCCAATTTTAATATATGTCTTAGTGTACTGAAAAATGTTAATGTTTGTTTTAGGGTTCATTTTTATAAATGCCATGGTGATTAATTTAGTGGAGTTGTCAATGCCAGAGGCATATCTTTAGATTATATACATGAATACATTGACATGTGTACTTCATTTTTTCTTCCAGGTGTTCTTTTTTTAAGGGTCAAAGAAGTGTTGTGTGTGTTTTGAGAGGGTTATAACATTGCTATAATTCTGCACAGTTGGCTGGCCTTTTAACATTCATAATCATAATAGAAACAGAAAATGATCCAACTCAATAATGTTTGGCAAGACAGAAGTATATCAGCTGCCCTTAAGATCAAAATTCTAAAATGTCTGGTATTGCCAGTAATGCCATGTGGCTGCGATGCCTGGATATGTAGAAAAGCAGTTGAAAATAAGATCAGAGCAGCCAAGATGATGTTCTATTGGTGCTTTTTAGAGTCCATGGACCAGTAAAAGAACAAAACACATTTTGAATGCAGTTACAGTCCAACACCAACTGCTGGCAGAATCAACAAAAGAAAAATGAGGTACATTAGCCATGCAGCCCACAACACTAACACAACCCTAATGACAACAGTTTTACAAGGAAAAGTTGAGGCCAGAAGAAATCCAGGCAGACCAGCCACCTCCCATATGAACATTGACACCAGTATCAGTGGTGTGAAGGTGAAGATCTATGATGAAGTATTACGAAAAAAATCACGATTGGAGTAAACAGAGAAGAGTTGTGATGTCCACTGATGTAGTTACCTCAAACAGGATGATGTTGACAGGTGATGGGTGAACTATGATGACTCTGTGCTTTCTGTCATCTTCCTTTTTCATTTTCTGCCATGCTGGTTCATTCACTCGTGTTTTCCATAAAACCTTACATGTTTTCTGTCTGTTAGGATTGATAATTGGATACTCATGGTACACATGTAGTAACTGCAATTTTAGCTCAAGGGAAATGTGAACTTCTTAGTGGCAGTGTCAGGTACCACAGGCCGGTTTTTAAATATGTTTTTGTTACTGTTATGTTCATGCTTTTATATTCTGGTTTATTTCTTTAATCCTGCTGGTTCCATTCATTCCGGAGTCCCGAGGCTTGTTCCGGGTCATGCTTGTGCACAGGGGCTGGAAGCTAGACCAGATGCCTTGTACTTGTGCTAGCTATGTTCGGTTCATACAACACTAGCCACTACTAAATTTAGGTGGAGACAGGTGACCAGTTGGCACCACAATGTAAGCAGTCAGACATGATAAGTATAAAGCCAAACATGTATTTAGATAGAAAATACTGCTGTTGTGTGTGTATTTTGAAAGCTGTTGTGTTCCTGGTACAGGAGACATGATCAGAGAGGATAAGATCTTGCATGTTATGCCCAACATTGCTTTGGCCATGCACCTGTTGATTGAATCCAAGATACCTGATTCTTTCTGGAAACCTTACATAGGTGAGTTTGGCAGAATCTGTATGTTTTATTTAGTCACAGTGAAAAATGTTGACAGAATTTCAGTACAAGAAGTTTGCTGTCTTATGTTTTTGATATGTTTATTTTCTTTCATTGCTTTTTGAACAAGTTGTTGGTGATGTAAATTACATAGCTGATATGATAAAGCTATTGTTTTTCAAATAGGTAAATGCTGTATTTATTTTGCTAAATATATTGTATTGATGAAATAAATGTACCACTTGTGTGTGTGTTTGTGCAGTGCATATGTGTTTGTGTGTGTATGTGTGTGTATGTGTGTGTGTGTGTAGATGTGAACAGACTGATGTGGTTTGTGTTTGTGTGTGCATGTGTGTGTAGTAGTGTGTGTGTGTAGATGTGAATAGACTGATGTGGTTTGGCATTTGGTTTGATCATTTGTATTTGTTGAGTGCTATCGAATATTTCTTAGCATCCCACGACCTCCATAAGGGATTGGTTTTTGTGTTTGTGTTTGTTTGTGTGCATATGTATGTGTGCATGCGGATGTGCGTGTATAACATGAGAGAGAGTGTGTGTGTGCACGCCGCGCATGCACATGCATGCATATGTGTGTTTGTTGTGTGTGTGAGTGTGTGTGCGCATGCACACATGCATTTATATGTTTTGTGTTTGTGTGTGTGTCTGCGTGCATGTGTATGTATTTGTGTGTGTGTGTGTGTGTGTGTGTTTGTGTGGTGTGTGTGTGTGTGTGTGTAGATAGATGCAATTAAGTGATGTTAAATATTCCTTAACAGCTTGCTGACATCTTCAGGTGGAGAGAGAGAGAGAGTGTGTATGTGTGTGTATATATAGTTGTCGTTTGATCATCCATTTGTGTTTTGGAGTGCTGTGAAATGCTTGACATCCCAGTGACCTCTTTAAGTGATTGGATGTGTGTGTAATATGTGTGTGTGTGTGTGTGTGTGTGTGTGTGTGTGTGTGTCAACAGATATCCTGCCAACCACTTACACCACTCCTTTGTACTACTCACCGGAGGAGCTGCAGTATCTCAGAGGATCGCCAACATTAGGTACGTGTGTTGGTGCATTGGACAGATAATGCGTGTGTTGATGAGTGAAGGAACTATATTGTCTAAGTATTGATGGAGGAGACACTTCCCTGGACATTTCTCATTGCGAATGCTGCCCCAGGAAAAAGTTGATCATTGTCATGAAAAGCAGTAATATTTGCTACTTGAACTCAAAACATTTATATTGTGCTATTTGTTTTGTTTATTGCTTATTCTTTTAATTGCACATACACAGCCATGTCTTACGAATGTATAAACTCAGCAATTGCGAAAGACTGTGTTTACTGTATATTATTTAGCCAGTTTGAGGAAAAAATAAAAAGACACCCACTATCAGGTGCGCTGCTTCAGTCTACCCACTCCAGCTACCCAGTTCCGTCCAGGAACTGGGTAGCTGAATTGGCTAGACTGCAACGGCAGATTGAACTGCAGCAGCAGATGAAATATTGTGGATGAATCTGTGCTGTAGATGAGCATGCACTATTAGCTGCATTCCGTTTTGCATTTTAAGTCAAGGTTAAGAATTTGCTTGTTCATCCAGGTCTTCCGTTGTTGATATCATAGTTGTTTATCCACCAATATACATTTTTCATCCAGGCCTTCCATTGTTGATATCATAGTTGTTTATCTCCCAATAGATATTGTTTGTCCAGGCTGGCCTTCCATTGTTGATATAGTTGTTTATCCCCCAACATATGTATTGTTCATCCAGGCCTTCCATTGTTGATATTGGTTGTTTATCCACCAGTATATATTGTTCACCCAGGCCTTCCATTGTTGATGTCGTAGTTGTTTATGCACTAATATATATAGTTCATCCAGGCCTACCATTGTTGATGTCATAATTGTTTATGCACCAATATGCACTTCCACTTCTGACTAGTGAACAGTCAGCGTCATGTAATCATGAATGAATGTATGTATTTAAGACTATTGACATTTTTACTACATATTCATTTGTGCATGTTTATTTATATGTGCATTCTGATGTGTGTGTTTATGTGATATATTTATCTTCTGTATTATAAGCTAAGTTTGTAAAATGTGTAATGCACAAGAGTCGAAAAGAATTTGGAGAAGGTACAAGAATAATTTATTATTGTTGTTGTTGTTGTTGTTGCTGTTGTTAGTGTTGTTATAATTATGAATGTTTTTCAGGTAACTCTATTACCCAGTATCGCAGTGTTGCCCGACAGTATGCATATTTCTACAAAATGATGCATAGACATCCAACAGCCTCCAAGCTCAACATCAGTGATAACTTCACCTTTGATGAATACAGGTGCTTTCTTTAATTTAGCATTTTTCTTTCTGTTGCATTATTTACTGGAATTATTTGTGGCAAGATTTTTTTTTTATAAAGACTGTGGTTTCCAGGAGTGTTACTTCTGAAAATAAGAGATTTTTAAAAGCTTTGCTGGTTGAACTATTGTGGATGAATCTATACTGCACTTGGAACAAACAGATCCCAGTTACCAACATCATCTGCAGATGTTGAGCTGGGTCATGCTGCTAGCTTGAGGTCATAACAAATCTCATCCTAATGATTGTGTGGGATTTAATAACTAGATCATGGAATAATTGGACCAGGTGTATGTAAAGTTTTAAAGCGGTGTGACAGTTACTTTTTAAGTTATTTAGACATTTGGTTATTAACCCTTTCGCTGCTATCATGTTTTGCTAAGACACATGCTAAGATTTTTTTCAGAAACAGACAAAAATCACGCTTATTATTTTCAATTGCTTATAATTCAGAAGGCATTGAAGATAGATACATAAAAGTATATATCAAATGAAAGGAAATTGAATGAAGATTGTGTTTATGACAATTTCAAAATGAAATAATGTACCAGAGTGTCACATGTACTCTTTGAAATGCAATAAAAAAAAAAGTTAAAAGTCAATGATGATGTAATCAAGTGATGCAGGAGCTCACAAGCAGTTTATAGCACACTTTAATTTGAAGATATAGACTGTACAAAGGTCAGAAAGCAGTGTCCAGCCACAATATAAGCACAGCCTAGCCACACATAAAATGAAAGGGTTTTATCTCCCAGTGTCTATCCCCAGTAAAAACGCTTCTGAGTGTGGTAGTTCTGGAAGCAGTCTTCTAAACACAGTCCTCTCCTTCCCCCTCTTGCTCCCCTTCCCCTTCTAGCAGGCCCAGCAACAGCAGGTCCAGCAACAGCAGGTCCAGGCCGAACATCATCACCATGCTGCATTACCATACCTGTAGCACAGTGAAAGCAAGGATTCAAATTTCCACATATTTTATGAAATAAAAAAAGTCACACACACACACACACACACATACCACACACACACACACACACACACACACACACACACACACACACACACACACACACACACACACACACACACACACACACACACACACACACACACACACACACACACACACACACATACACACACACACACACACACACTGACATAGGTAGCATGCTACTCCCCCATGCCAAGCCCCCTTTCATTTTCCTCAAGCAAACACTGCAAAGAAACCCAGTGAGTACTGCTTCTACCAAAGTGACTTCATTACAACATTGTTTCTGTCAGTATTATCACTGAATGCTTTCAATTTCCTATAAAAAGTCACACCAACAGTCTCTCTCTCTCTGTCTCTCTCTTTCTCTCTCTCACACACACACACACACACGCACGCACACCCCTCTGCTCCCACCCTACTCCTCCCATAAACACACACAGGCCATGGAGATAGTAGCCTACTCCTCACACAAACACACAAAGGCCAGGGAGATAGCACAGGGCAGAGGCCGACCAGAAAAACAAATCATCAACAAGACACACACAGCGTGCAACGAGCGAGCGACGAGTGACACGCCCACAGGTCGAACACACTGCCCACTCGGTCACTGGCTCGCTCGCTGACCAGGCCCAAACAAAGGGCTCAGCCATCAATACACACACTTAGCTGTTCTATTTATAAATATACTGAGAAGAAAGCAATACAATCATGTTATAAAATGAATAAAGCTCTCAAATACACCTACCTGCATTTGGAACAATCGGATCTCCATAGGCCTACTTTGATTCAGACGATCAGTCACCCAAAGATTCTTCCACATCAAAATCTGGGTCGTTGGCATCAACTTCACGAAGTTTGAAGCCAGCTGGCTTGAAGTCTTCATCTCCACTGTCTTGATCTCGAAAAATCGCTTCAATAACTTCTGCAACTGTGTAGGTTCGTTGTGGGGCAGCCATAGCGCTTCAAAAACTAAAAGCTCAACTTCGTAGCACCTTGCCAATCGATCGTGATAAATTATGCAAATGATCTAAATAACTTGAACAAACTGCACTCAAAGAGTGAAGATTGTCAAGGGACCTAATCAAATCATAAATAGAACGATTCTGTGATGTGCTAGACGAAAAGAGAAAGAGTGTTTGATACGGGACGATCCGCGATCGTCAACAGAGCATTGCAGACGACGGTTTCTATGACGATCGTCACTCGTCAACAGCGCAGTGAAGAGGTTAATTGGATCACCCTTGTATGAATTAGAATTAACTTTTAGTTTTAGTTATTTCTTCATTTGTGTGTGTAGACAGTGAAACATTTTAGTGTTTAGTGAGCATTGTACTAGTTATTGTCTATTTCTTTCATGTATGTGTAGATCTTGAACCACATCACAATTTACTTGCAGAAAAAATTCACTCCATGTGGAAATCCACATATGCAGACATTAGCATTGGCAACGTAGCCAGCTGAGTCTGTATTTTCTGTTCGTTATTTTAAAGTTGTGCTGTTGTGCTTACATAATGCGTTCAGAACTAACATGCAGAGACAGTACCTAGGTTTTTTGTTTTTGTTTTTGTTTTCTAGCCAACATGCACTTCACAAGCTAGCTGCAAGCATCTGCATCGTGTGATACGATAAATTTGAAGGAACTAGTGAAACATTCACTAAGCAGTAAATTTTCTCTTTGTATGTAAACAAGACAAGAATGGCAATGCCTGGGAATGTTTTATACTGCATGCAAGTCAAATGGTTGATGAGCGTTCATGATGCAGTCAAATTGCTTAGAACTGAGGGGTCAGGTGTTAGAAGTGGTGATAATCAGATGATTTGGTCCTGTGCAGCATGTGTTGTTTTGCTGAAAAAATGCCTCAGTTTGGATATTGTATCATGCAAGAATTAGGCGACTTTTTTGCAGCTGTATTGAAAGTTATATCAGCAACTAACCCTTCTAAATTTCAGATTCTCGGCATGGAGTGAGTCAGCTAACAGGGAAGTGTTATTGTATATATGGAATTCACCTTGACAGTTTGTTTTGTGTTAGAGCCCCCCACCCCACTCCATCCCCATGGGAATTATGAATTCTATTTGTTGTGCACAGGTGGGCAGTGTCAGCAGTAATGACCAGACAGAACCTGATTCCCAAGGAAGGCAGTACTGACAAGAAAACCTATGGTCTGATTCCCCTCCTGGACATGTGTAATCATGCCGGTGACCAGGTGAGTGTGTGTGTGTGTGTGTGTATGTGTGTGCATGGATATTTGTGTGTGTGTGTGTGTACATGGGTATGTATGTGTGTGTGTATGTGTTTATACGTGTGTGTGTGTGTTTGTGTGTGTGTATATATACATATCTGTGTTTGCATTTGTGTGGATGTGTGTTTGTGTGTGTATTTGTGTATGTGTGTTTGTGTGTGTGTACACATGCATGCATGCCTAAGTTTTGGAACAAAACAGTGTAGGTCTGAGTTTTGTGTGTATATGAGTAGCAATGCTGCATGAAAAATTGAAATTGGGTTTTGAGTTAAAAGATTTATATGGTTTTGAAGATATTGTTGTTCTGAGTAAAAAGCAGTTTAAATTTTTCAGATCGGACTATTAGTTCACGAGATATTCGAATTTGAAGCGTCAAAAATTTCTTAAATTTTGGTACCACGCTTTAGTGGGACAAAGAAGGACCAGCTGTCACAGAACAAACCCATCAAATGGCATGGTATGTTGATTTTGCTGGAAATGACATTCATTTTGTAATTGTGAGAGACAGACAGGACCAAATGTCATAAAATTTTGATCGTTGATGTATTATTGTATGCCGAATTGAATGAAACCATTATCGTAACTCTGCGACGAGCCATTTTTGTCTTATTACAGGAAACATGTGATATTTGGCATGTTTTATATGTTTTTCATTAATAATTGCCCATATTGTATTAATAACAGACAAAAATGAAGCTAGAAACAAAACAAGGATATATAATCATTTCATGAGATAGATATAAAATCATTTTGCTCATCGTTCAAGTGTCTTATTACTGCAAATTAAACCAAAAAAGTCACGACTCGCTACTTCAGTAGTCTTATGAATAATTTGTAATATTTCATCAGTTTCTGTACATATAAAAGGAAATCTGAGAATCAATGACTTCTGGAATCACTTAAATAGTTGAAATATTAAAAATTACTCCATGCTTTTATGCTGCAGGCTATCCAAAAATATCATCTGATCAATATTCTACTAAAAACTAAACACACACACATACACAAGTAACACATACACATACAACACATACACATACACACACACAGAGGAAAACATATCAGACAAGATTTTTGCACAGTACATTTGATTTTTATTTTATTCATCAGTGTTTAGAAAACTGACTGACTGACTGTGGATGAGTCAAGTCCCCGAACACTTAGCACAGCCAGCGTCCAAAGAAAACTTCTGGAAGGATATGGGACCACTCGCCATTCAGGAACAGGTCACTTAACTCCTACAATAGAGAAATATATGAATTTCTGCATAATATATACTATTCATTGAGAGACTGGAAAGGAAAGGAAACCATAATGCATAGTCTCCACATCAATATTACTTTAACATTAAGCCCAAACTCGCGACTTTGATTTTTAGCATATTACTGGTAAAAATCCACCAAAGCAGAGCAATCCTGCTAAGTGTTTCCAGTGTACTCTTGCCCTTTAATACGAATCAATAATAGGCTACTACTAAATAAGATGCAATCTTCCCGTTAAAACAAATTAATGACAATAGGCATATCCTTTCCAGATACTGACTACAAATTGAAACAACTACGTAGGCTAATGGATGGCCTACTTTACAAATAATACAACTCATAGCCTTCTATTCAGTTTCAAAACCTAAATAAAGAATATTATAACAATGAACAGAAGATTTTGTTTTGTGACATTCTAAATCTCTGTCTGTATTAGTGGTGTGTGTGTGTTGTCAGAGAGAGAGAGAGAGAGAAAGAGAGAGGATCATCATCATGCCTGTTAACAATGACTTGGATATGAATGTACTGGGGCCTATTTACTTATTTATTCATTTTTTGTTATTTATTCATTTTTTGTTCTCTGAGAGAGAGAGAGAGAAAGAGAGAGAGAAAGAGAGAGAGAGAGAGAGATTCATGTCAAGGAAAGTACAATGACTTGCACAGAATTGTTTGTTGATTTGAAAAAAAAATATTTAGATCTGTTTATTCATTCATTTAAAATTTGAGAGAGAGAGAGAGTTGGAGGAGGCGGGTTACCCCTCTGTTTGGGCAAACCCATTTTCCACGGCCCCCGGGAAGCCCGTCGATCACATAGATCTAGTATTTTTAGTAGTAAGCTCGCCCGTCATGGGGTGAGCAGGTCTACACAGCGACATGCGAATTAGCATGACCTCGGGAAGGAAATGGTTGACAAACCAAGCTTCGGCTAACAACTCCGGCTAACAACTCCGAATCGAGTTCAAACGCAGTAGTCCTTTTCTTGAAAAATACAATGTTACAGATAAAACAGAACTTGATCTGTTGATCGCTAGATCTAGTCTTTGACAGCGCAAAACTTGCCGAGCTGAAACTTGCACAACGTTCTGTTTCGCGTTGTAGGCCTACTCAGGCTACTGGCGTCGGTACATTCCGACGTTGATCTGGTACAGATCCTCATGTAAAAAGTTGGCGTACGGCCGTATTTTAAATCAAATTGATTTCATATTACACTAATATATAGAAAAAAGCATGTAAAATCTAATCCCGCCGACGACAAGTTCCAAAAATGGCGACTTGCCTGCAAACTTTTCTGATGAAAAAAAGCAAAACTTTGGAAGCGTCGATCTCTGTTCGAAACTGGCACACATAGGTGTCGTCGGGATATATCATTCTGTTACATTAATTCTCATTGGCTGCAAAATTACAATGTGATTGGTTCACAAATATAGCCGTACCGACCGAAATAGTGAAGCATCCCGAACAAACTTCGATTCTAAATGCATACCGTCGCCGCGATTGCGCCCGAAGCGCGGATTTTCGACTTTCTCATCAAATAACTAATTCCATTTTCACTCTAAGTATATAAAAAGGCAATCATTCAAATCTTTATTCATTTCTTATTCACATAAGACAAAAAATAAGAATGAAACACCGATTAAAGAGGCAGTAATACTTGATTGAACCGAAGACCCCCCCCAGTTTTGCGGCCGGCCCCGGTTTTCCCCAGTTTTTGGTACCACAAATTTGACGTCGCGTTTCGGTTCGCACGGCATTGCTAATATGAGACATGGAAAGGGAAACGAGAACTGGAAGCAGGTAAAAGTGTACATTGCTTTATTGAAATCAACCAAGCTGTTTGAATTTTATAGACCTTGAATTTTTGTTAGTTTTAAGGTGATGTAGGGCTGTATGTAATACAGATAAGCTGTGGCATTTTCTGACCATCTGGAGATCATTTATTTAATTACTGTAAAAAGTTACCTAACTCGTCTTCTAGATTTTTCCATTTTGATAATTTGAAATTATAGTGTTACCTCTTCTAAGTATCTTCATTTTGAGCATTATTTAAAATGAGAGCTTTCAGATTTGTCAGTTGGTAAAGCAAATCAGGTAGTTCATTGTTTGTGACTGTTTTTGAAATGATTGTTTCAGTTCACAACAGACTTTGACCCTGAGAACGACTGCAGTGTGTGCTATTCTCAAGATGATGTAGCTGCTGGAGATCAGGTATATACATACATGTCTGTATCTGTGTATCTATCTGTCTATCCATCTGTCTGTCTGTCTATCTGTCTGTCTGTCTATCCATCTGTCTTGTCTATCTATCTGTCTATCTATCTATCTGTCTATTATCTATCTATCTATCTATATATACATGTATGTTAATGTGTGTGTGTGTGTGTATATATATATATATATATATATATATATATATATATATATATATATATATATATGTATATGTGTGTGGGGTGTATAGATAGATAGATAGTAGCCTACACTATATTGTAAAAGATGATAATGATTGTATAATAATAATAACATAATAATTATAATTGTACAATAATAATGATAATAAGAAGAATAGTTTCACTTACATAATGCAAACAGTCCATGTAAAAAGCATGCCTGTTGCCCTTTACAGAAACAGCACAAGCAATATGTGTACAAGTTTTATGAGGGAATAGGGTGGATATGCTGTTGGTAATTCAAAATGCATCAGTGAATAGACAGTGGATGACCCATTTGCTAGAAGGTGGGAATCGCATACATTATGCTTCTCCCCTTCGTCCTTGCAAAGGTTCTTTTCAGAAACAGAACAGTTTTGGATGAGTAGAACAAAATATAAATTCATTTCTTGGTCTCAATCTGTCAGTGTTGACCATCTCCCTCCAGGCCGCTCTGTCTTGACTTTTGCAGACAATTTCTTGAATATTTAGGCCACTGATGTTGGTTATGTTCTGGATGAATGAGATTGGAGGTCTGTCTTTTTTCCTTTTTGCCACTGTTTTTCCTTGAAAGATGGTTGCCATGGGGTTCGTGTTCTTGTTGTGTGATACATGGCAAATGTATTTTAGTCTTCTCTTGTTGATGGCTGCAAGTAGTTTTCTGGTGGTATTAACGTCTTCCAGGACACTTTCAATAGCTCTTCTGTCAGTCCATTCGACATTTGACAAAGTGTATATGATAACACCATTTCTTGGTTCAAGAACAAAATATATTACATGAACAGCGTTTTTACTTTGGGTAAAAGAAGTAGATTGTCGGTTGTTTATCACATTGCTTGAATTCTGTTTCAGATTTTCATGTTTTATGGTCCAAGATCGAATGGCGAGTTTCTGGTGCACAACGGCTTTATCGCTCTTGATAATGATCATGACCGAGTGTGTATCAAACTGGGTACGTACACATGGACTTTTATAACTGAACATAATTCTTTTATCTAACTAGAGCAGGAAAAGTTAGTTTTAGTCAGAATGCACCCTTTTCATTGGGTTTGCTGTTAGTATCTACAATTAAGATTTTGAGCAAAAGTTCTAAAGCAGTCACTCAAGTTTCTGTTAAAAAGTTAGCTGTTCAGTCAGACCTTCATTGTTGATATCATTATTACTTTTCCACCAGTGTGTACTGTCACTTTGGACTACAGATAAATGACACTGTGTGATGGTTCATATTACATGTTCATGCAGGGTTTATTTTTGTAGCGCGCCCTGCACCAAATGACGCATTGAGTCTAAAATTGACCCATTACTTTTGCTCCTAGCGGGACATCGGGCGCATCATTTTTATATGCACGCGCGCCAGCCCAACATAAATTTAAATAAATAGATTGCTACATCGTGTTTCAAAAGCAGTAGTCTTTCAACAAAACGGTCAAGCAACAAAGACCCTAACTTATCTTAACCGAATGCTTTAAGAATAGATGTGTTCGTTCGGATGATTGGTTAGAGGTTTATGTTCCAACCAATGAAAATTGCCGTTTTCTTTGGTTCTTGGAAAGCGAACACTTTCCTTTTCTTGGAAGAGTTTGCTGCTTTCAGTTTCAGAAAAAGTTGATATTATCATATGTTCGTCAAAGATGCCTCCTAAGAAAAAACCTAGACCAGAAGAGGGACAGAGGACGTTATTTGCATTCACACAAAAAACAGTGAGTAGTAGTAGGCCTCCGAGTGAAACAGAAATTTCAGTTTCCGAGTCGTCTGCTACTTCAGATCGTGATGCACAGCCATCGACATCGAAACAAAATGAACAGGCAACACGACATTTTCAAGTTGATTGGCTCCATTCCTACCCATGGCTCAGTTATGAGAACGGTCTTATGCACTGCAAACAGTGTAGGGAGCTGAAATTTACAAACACAATGGCGCAAGGGACAAATAACTTCCGAACGAGCACACTGACTAGACATGTGTCTGACAGCGATCACCAGCGAGCAATGGCAGCACCAAATGAGCAAAAGAGGATGTCAGTGGCTGCAGAAAAAGCGTTATCCAAAGAAGAGGAGGCGGTTCAAGTTGCTATGAAAGCTGTATTCTGGCTGTGTCAAGAAAGTCTGCCGCTTCATAAGTACCAGTCATTGCTGTCAAACACACACACACGCACACGCTTGTACACACTTTGCTGGATACACAAATGAAGGACACATAATAAAAAAAAACATCTATTTTATTTTCATTGTGTATTATAGACTGAATGTAAATAATATCTGTCTGTGCCTTACCCTTTATTGTTTTTGTCACTGCCACTGATGACCCATTAATCTTCAGATTGACCCATTGATTTTTAATGGAGTGGGTCAATTGACCCATAAGAATTTTTCACAAAAATAAACCCTGGTTCATGACCATAGATATGTGTGTGTGTGTGTGTGTGTGTGTGTGGTTGGACTTTGTTAGTAAGTACATGTTTTTGAATTCTGTGTGCATGTATGGATGATATATCAGTGCTTCTGTATGTATTACACACTGTCCTGTAAATCTGTATTGTGCAGCAAGTCCAGATGAGTTTGGAGAATAGCACTGTATAAGAATGATTCATTATTATTGTTACTGTCTGTCCTGTTGAGTTACAGCATACATTACAAGTGTTCAATTTCTGCTGTGGTCAAGATGATGTGTATCTAAACTAAAAAGTTCAAATTCTTTGAACAGTTATTGTGTTGGAATATGTAGTTAGAATTAGAAAGTTCACTCCAAATTAAATAAGGTTTGTGACATCCTATCTCTTCTTGTAAAATGAAGCTGCTGTTTTTTACTGCAATAACACAATATGTTAACCCAACATGTGTCACACTGAAGTTTCTCCATTGGCACAGTGTTTTCACTGAATTCCATATAGGTTAGAAATGTGAAAAATATGAGAAAACTACTTCACAGATTGTACCATAGTTATATATTTTCTTGAAGCTTATAGGTTTGTGCAACTAACCATGGTAAGTTTATGCTGATGGAGCTGATGTGGTGGTCATGTGATTCAAAATGGCCACCAACATCAATTACACGAAAAAACATGTACTAGCTACCCACCTCATGTTTGTACTTTAGTAATGGACTATAAACAAAAAGTTATATGTAATTATGTAGAAAAACATATAAGCTTTTAGGAAATAAAATGGTTTGTAAAATTGATGACTAGTTTTTTAAAAATATTTTTCAATAAAAACATATCCGTCAGTCCACTTCAGCCTTGTTTTTGCAGTTGTCTGCCTTGATTTACTGTCTGTCATTTGTATCATGCAAACACTCACTGGTAAGAAGATGGCAGAGTTCCCTGATGCCCAAGAGGATTCACAAAAAGTCAGTTGGAGTCAGAGCCATCATCTCCTGCATCTCTGTCAAGAACTTTCGCTGTGACATCACAGTATTGAAAAAAGGAGTTTGCATAGACACATGACTTGTTGCCCAGTAACTGACAAGCTTTTTCTTCCTAATCAACCCCTTGTTGATTCTAAGACCAAGGAATTTCTTTATGTCATTCACTGTCACACCTTCTGCAGGCCAGTGATGAAATCTAGATTTTGGATGCTCTTGTAGCCATGCCTGAAGTTCGCGAGAACCAAGCCAAAAGCGAGCATACCTGTTTGTTTCTCTCGTCACTAATGTAAACAAATTCTCGTCAAAGAAAAGAAGGAAGTAAAAATTGGGTCTGAATTTCGTGGTGGGGGGGGTTTGAGGTCCAGTATTACGAACTCTGAAAGTCTGGAATGTCATTCAGTTGTCGTTCGGGTGGTTCGACGTTCACCCAGTCATGAGCAAGTGGAGGGGGGGGAGGGGGGGGGGGAGGTGTGTCAACACGTGGAGCGACATCATCGATCGATTCGTCACTACTACTACTGTCAGCAGGGTTCGTACCGAGTCCTGGAAGTCTGGAAAAGTCTTGGAAAAATGGAGAAAGCTTTTCCAGGGCTGGAAAAGTCTTGGAAAAATGCTCTTCTGTCCAGCAAGCTATGGAAAAGTCCTGGAATTTTGAAAAAGCCCTGAGCTCACATGTTTTTCGTGACTGCAACCAAAGCCATACATAATTATTAGAAAAGTTCAGAATCGGTGCGTCGGGAACTTGAAGCGAAACGATTCTGTTCAGCCATCTTCGGCGGAAGAGCAGATGACATAACGTTGCGTGATAGTCTCCCTTGCCTGTAATGCGCATGTGCGGTGTCACAATTTCATTTCCGTTCCCTTCACTTGAGCCAGGCAGAACAATCGCTCAGTGTGTGTGTGAAAAAATCGCTCCACGCAAAAAATCATGGGAAAGTGTGTATTTAGCCAAGCTTGGCTGACGAATAAACTTTGTTTTTGTCTTTCTGGATTGATGCAGAGTGTGTGTCATGCGCGTGTCCTGTGTTTTCCTGTGCTTTAATGTTGTCTTGGAAAATGAAGTTGAAGCCCTGGAAAAAGTATGGAAAAGGTATGGAATTTTGTTTTGCTAAACTGGTGGGAACCCTGTGTCAGAGTCACTGTCAGTCGGATTGAACTCAGAACCATTGTCAGAAAGATCAAAATCACTCTCGCCTGATTCGTTTTCGTCTTCAAATCTTCTAAATTGTTCGAAAAGGCCAGGTCTTTGACGAAAGCCACTCGGGCCAGGTTTGCCTTCAACCATCTTTGCCAGTCTCGCACTTAGTCTCATGTAGCGAGTCTTATTTACATACAGGTCTCTCATTGGCTCAGCCATGGGTTAGAAAACGAAAGGAGAAGCCTTCGACCAATCGCAGACAAGCGTACAAACCGTTTTGGGGGCGAAACTGTTTATAGAACGCCAATGAAATATTGGGCCGATTAGATCGGCCCTACCACTCTGGCTGAGGGAATACGGCCGATTAGATCGGCCCGTGCCACAATTTGGGTTAATGTATAAGATTACACAGTGGTTTCTTTACACAGTGGTTTCTTCAGTTCTTTGTTGAATATGGAAAAGAAAAGCTGTACATGCAACTGTGAAGAATATTTTTAAAAGCTGTAGCACTATTTTTGTGAATGTTTCTGTCTCCCGAAAAGACACACATATTACATTTTACAAAATACCAGATACAAAGAGAAAATTTGTCTTTTGATTGATTACTTGCCATGTCTATGTTGTTGCTCTTGCATTCTGTGCAGGTATTAGTAAAGGAGACCCCCTCTTTGAGGCCAAGACTGAGCTGCTTCGAAAAATTTATCTTCAGATGTAAGTTCATTTCTTTCTTTCTTGTCTTTTTGTTGTTGAGAGGAAAGGC
Organism: Monoplex corrugatus; assembly: GCA_030674185.1. Lineage (NCBI taxonomy): Eukaryota > Metazoa > Mollusca > Gastropoda > Littorinimorpha > Ranellidae > Monoplex > Monoplex corrugatus. The sequence goes on along the minus strand of JAPXFY010000012.1, from coordinate 35,556,399 downwards.
AGCAGGCTGGTTGGCATGTGAGGTGGAACAAGATTTATTCTTATTTTGTAGACATTTTTTTTTTTTTTAGATGATTTGGCTTGTGGGGTGGAACAAGATTTATTCTTACTTTGTAGACTTTTTTGGATGAAATATTATGAAGATTGGTGTACAGCTTGTGTCATGTTTACTTATTTGATTATAACTTTTTGACATTGTTTCAGGTCTTGTTACTTTTTAGCATAGCGTGTGTCATGTGTACTTTTACTTTATAATGCTCTGTTATTGTCTCAGGTCTCGTTTCTTTTTTCTTCATTCTGGAGAGTGCCCAGTGGATGGGGAGCTTGTGGCTTTCCTGCGTATTTTTAACATGGATGAAGGTAACTAAAAGATATTGATTCTTGTCAATCTTATTTCATCAAAAGGCATCACAGTTAATCTTAGTTCATCAAAAGGCATCACGGTGGTTTCTGATAGATGATGCCAGCACTTTCATTGAATGGGCATGTGCATAGTTTTTTTCTTACCCTGTAGTTTGAACAATTTCTTGGCTCATGATTTTAGGATGAGTAGGTGATTCTATATACACTTTAGTGCATTGTATTATGTGATGTGATAGGGGTCCACAGTAACTATTGCAGATGTCATGACCCTCTACACATACTCTGGAAGCTGATAAGGTGTCAAGAGATTTCTAGAGTTCATCCATGAAGTTAAGACATGTTTGCGAAATTGTGATCTTTCCCTTTATGAAATATGGAAGTATTCATTGCTAACACCAAGTTTATGCAAAGTTGCCATTATTTCTCTTTGCAGACACATTGAAGAGCAAGTACACAGAGGATTCTAGTGACGAGACCCTGCAGAAGTTAACAGATATGGAGAGCCCAGTATCCTCAGACAACGAGGAGAAAGTCTGGAGTTTCCTGGAGACACGGGCAGCACTCTTGCTGAAAGCTTACCCAACAACTGTAGAGGTGAGTGTTTCTATCATGCATTGATCTTTATTATGGATGAAGGTGAATAAAAGGTATTGATAGTTGTCAGTCTTATTTTATCAGAAGGCATCACAGTTCATCTTAGTTCATCAAAAGGCATCACAGTGGTTTCTGATAGAAAATGTCAGCATGGTCTTCGTATGAGTGTGAGTGTTTCCGTGTGCATGTGTGTTTGCACATTCATGCGTGTATGTAAGTCGGAAAACTATATGTTTTTGATAAAGAAATGGGATGCGATATGCATGCATGGTGTCAGTTTTGTACATGATGATGATATACAGTTTCTTTGGTTGGCATGTGTTTGACAGGATGATGAGAATCAGCTGAAGGAGTCGGATCTTCCAGATACTCTGGTCACGGCACTAGAATTACGTGTGAGAGAGAAAAAGATTCTACAGAACACCATCTCTTTTGTCTCTCGTCAAAAGCGGGAGTTGCTGCGCAGTGTAACTGAAACCTGAAAGAAGGCAAAGTGAGAGAACTGAACAACAGGTCATCTGGCTGGTACCAGTAAGACAGGAAAAGATAACGGATGTTTGTCTAAATTATGGTACACAGTGAAGGGGTTTTGATGCTGATGAAAACACTTTTATTTTTTTTTTTTTTTTTTTTTTTTCTTGCAATTGGCAAACTTAAAATTGACCAATTGTCAGTGGAAGACATGTCAGAATTCTCAAATGTTTTAAACTCAAAACTGCTCACGTTATTTTTTGGTATCTCCTTTTATCCAGAAGACATTTCCACAGAATAAATGTGTTTTTTTTTTTGAAAGACCCCCCCCCCCCCCCCCCCCCCCATTAAAAAAACCCCACTACCAACAACAAACAGGAAAAAAAATTGAGATCAGAACCTTCTATCCCAGGTACAAGATGTCTTACTGATTACCTGGACCTGCACTGTAGGAGATTGCCGCACTAAAAATCAGGGTGGCTCACTAAAACACTTCTAGTTTGCTTGTTTTAACAGCATTGTCATCAAATGTTCAGTGAATGTTTGAATTTAATCATCTGTAACTTGATTTCACTTTTGAACATTTTAGATATTAACAAAGGTATTTTTCAGCTATTTCATAAAATTGCTTGGAGGGCCATTAGAACACTGAAACAAAGATGGAGGCCTAAAACCATACAACGATACACATACCTTTACAACATCAGTAGACTTGCGTGTCCAAATCATAGAGATTATAATTACCTTGAGTAGTATAGACCATAATACCCAGTAAATCCATATGAAATGAACACATCCACACACACAATGACACATACACAAGACTAGATACAGTTGACGAAGACAAAGTCACAGAAAGAAGGAGAAAGAGAAGTTTTAAAAACAAACTTTCACTCACTTCCAGTATTGCTAGATCGCTTACAGATCCATGCCCTACTCAATCCCTGCCTCAAGCAGCCTCCCCTCCCTACCAGTGCCCCTTTCCTGCTCACCCCCATTGTTCTACGTCGCAATGTAACCCATGTTGGTGTTAATATCTGAGTCATTTTTTTCAATCTGGTTCAAAATATCTTTTCTGTCTCTATCAGCAATAAAATGGTCTCCAATTTCTTTGTAATTTTTGCCAAAAGATATAAAAGGCTCAGTGACCTTTTCCTGTAGTGTCCTTTTGGTCCATCTTGATGTTGAAGAATATAAAAAAAATCATCCGTGAATTAGGATGAAAACTAGCAAGTTTGATAGGCCTCAGAAGATGCATGACATGTTTCCGGTATCTGTAAACAGTTCGGCTAAAAAAAACGTTTACAGCGTAAGAAAACAAAAAAACTGGAACAGTGCTTTGTTACGAGTATTCTTTGTACCTGGTCTGCAAGGAAGTAAATATGGTACCAGATATCTCATAGAAGGATAGAATGAGCAATATATTCAGGAATTTAGTAAACTTTTACAACCTTGAGACTCCATTGGAGTTGTGCCTATGAAAGCTTTATGACAATAAGACTCCCACCCATCTAACACATTTTCTGGGTAAAAAGTCAGTCTGTACATATCTTGCAAACATTTCTGTTCTTGGGATTCAAATGTGTAACCAGTAAGTTGAATCCGATTTTGACAAAAATTCCCACGAGAAAATTGGCAGTTTGTGTTATTTTAACTGTTTTTGTATAACTTGGGTAGGAAAAAGCATAGAAAAGTAAGTGGAATCACTCACTGCTGCTCTGGATTTTTGGGTATTAATTTGAATGTATTTATGTATGCATTTCTTTTTTGTTGTAAAAGCTTTAGTTGAAAATGAGCAGCCATTTGTAGGAACTGCAAACTTTGTTTTTACATTTCTTTCTTTGGTTTATTTTAAAGCTTTCAGCAGAATTCATCTGTGAGATTAGTGCAGGATAGTTGGCTGGGTGCTTAATATTATCATAAAGTGAATTGAAACATACTTCACTGTGTCATCTGTCAGGAATGGTGACAAGTTGCAATTTTATATTCAGCGGTGAAGTTTTCTGTTTTGTTTGTCAGTTTCAGATCTTATGCTGATATAATATTTGCCCAAGTACAGTGTGTGTGTGTGTGTGTGTGTGTGTGTGTGTGTGTGTGTGTGTGTGTGTGTGTGTGTGTGCTGATTTGAAACCATTTATTCATCCCAGTTTTTTTGATATACCTAACATAAAATCTTTTTATGGATTACTGAGTGTGCATGTGATATGTGTGATAAAAAACAGAATATGTGAGTATGCCTACTAGAGAGGGAGAACCTATGTGTTCGACATGTGTGTACATGTATTCAATTTGTGTGTACATATGTTCTTTATGTCTTAGTCTGTTGTAGTATCTGAGTGATAGAGCGGCCATGTGAATTGTACTGGCATACCACACCCTTCTTGACATTTTAGATTTAATGATCATCATTCAGCATCTATCAAACAAGTTAGGCTTGGGCTTTTTTCATTTATATCCATTGCATATCCAGGAAGAAAGAGAAGCTGACTATTTTTAAGAATGAATGCTCCAACAACAATCTGTGACAGACACATGCACCAAAAAAACACCCGCCCAAAAAACTGAACAGAAAAAAACTTATTTACATTGACTTCATGGGAAATGTCTTCAGTTCTGATTACTATTACTTCATCTGCTATCATGTGAAAAGACAGACAGTCACCACCTTTCCTTCTTTTATCTGTCCAATTGTACCTTTATTGGTGTTGCGGGGAGGGGATGAAAAGTTGACGGTCACCCGTGGGCTGCAGGGCCTGAAGTGCAGAAATGCAGTAAGATGTCAAGTCTCTTTCACACCATCAGTCCAGGACATCCTTGGTCTGCCTCTCTTTAAAATCCAGATACCATTTGCCATATGCTTGGTGAGCCAGCTGACAGGGTTGCATTCTGGTCAGATACACTTAATTCTCTTTGGATGAGTAGATGGTGTTCTGACCATTTCTCTGATCTTGGTGTTTCTGATTGATACCTTCTGGTCTTGATGACAGCTTGGACACAAGCAAGGGAGGTAATGTGTCATGAATCTGGACAACTATTCAGAGCTAGAGAAAATAAAATGTAGTTAGCTGAAGATCGAACTTCCAAGTGCAGTCCACTTTGTTTTTTTTATAACTGTATTCTTGGGGGTGCATATGTATGAACATGTAAAAAAATGCAGTATTTGTTTGTATTAGATAGGCAAGCAACGACAGTGTTTTACTTTGAAATACAAATTACATTTGTGCGCGCATGTGTGTGTTGTGAATGCATATACAAGTGCGTGTCTTATGATTTATGGCACACATTTGTGCGCGCATGTGTGTGTTGTGCATGCATATACAAGTGCGTGTCTTATGATTTATGACTGTGCCACATGAAAGACTGAAACATATGGCTGCGTTTATTGTTAAAGTTATCATGGATGAATGTATGTATTGTAGTGTAAAGCAAGGATCTTAGCTTGCAGATTGATTAGATGCAGTCATGGAAATCGAATCACATCAGGTTGAAAGAGGAGTAATATCATTACGCTCATACATCCATTATCTCATATGTTGATTTAAGAATATCATTATGCTCATAAGTTCGTTATCTCATCTGTTTATTTAAGAATAATATTATTATGCTCATATATTCATTATCTCATTTGTGTATTTACCATAGAAACTATGACAAGCTTGACTATGTAATTCTTCAATAAAAACATTGCATTGAAAGCAGTGTGTTCAAGTGTGTGTAACTGTGACAACTATTCTAGTTGACAAATTGGCCTTAAAAATTAATGCATCATCAACCCTTTGACTCCTGCACCCTATCCACCAACTACAAAAACGCTTTTTACTCCCTCACCCTATCCACCAGCTTCCTGCAGGAAGTTTTTGCTTTGCTAGCATGGTTGACAGTGCAGGATGTTGGTGGACAGATTGCGGGAGTCAAAGGTTTATTGTATTGTCTCTGTCAAAAGGACATAAACACATTTCATTGACAAAAAGTATTGTACACAAACAAGGATCACTGAACAAAGCCTTTTAGGGCTTGCAGGAATAAGTGGACTGAAGCGTTCCCTGAAATCTGTCAGATTATATTATTGTGGAATTAAATCTTGTGCTTACAGTGAAATTCATTTTCAGTCAACACAGGATTTCTCAATATTTCATGATTTGTCTCAAAGTGAAAAAAAATGTAAGCAACGCTGGTATTTGATTTACAAGTCTTGATCTTTTCCAAGTGGACTTTTCTTGATTCTTCCCATAATCACATTTTGAATAAAAGTCTGCTTTCAAAAATGCTGAAAATAATTTGAAATGCTATTGTAGAATGGAGGAAAAACGTCTCATGGAAAAGATGAAAGGCTTGTGAAAGCTTTTTTTTTTTAATTCAAGAAGCCCGTTACTTTTCAATACAATAGAAATACAATACTACAAATCATAAAATTCAAGAATAACTATCCCGTAGCCCCCATTTGGCACAGGCTTCACTCTCTGAAGTATGCAAAGTATAAACACAAATCTGTCATAATACTAAAGAAAAAAAGGAAAGTCAAAACATTTCAGAATAACAAATCTTGCCCATTAGTATGATGGCTGATCTAAACATCTCGGTTAAGTTCCCGTTTCTGAACTATTTACAGTAAATATTTTTAACTTGCATCCAGATCAAATCTAGTCTTTGTGTTATGTACAAAATTATAATGATGCTGATCTAGTTCAATTTATGTCACTGAACAAATGTGTGTCCAAAAATTGGATTCTAGCATAGAGTAGCCTAGTTGTTATGCCTTTACAAGGCTCAAATTTTGAGACAGTCCAATCAGTGCTCATGTGGATTTGACAGTTGTGTATGGAGATAAATGTTAGACACATCAGGACACTAAGGCCAGATTGTTAGCTTCAAATGAGGAAAAAATTAAAGAAATGCCAATGCGGACGTCCAGGAGAGGCCTAAAACGAGTAAACTGTTTAGCTTGTAAAGAAAGTACTTGAAGAGGACCCATATATCTCAACTTGTGAAACTTATGGTGTTTCTTATGGCACAGTTGAACAGATCCTGCGGTGTGATCTTGATATGAGAAAAGTGGCTGCCAGATGGATACCTTATCTTCTGACAGAGGAGCATAAAATACTGAAGGTTCAGGTTTCTAAGCGATTACTTGACATGTTTGAGACAGAGCACTCCAAACAAGCACATGAAACAATCACAGGTAATAAATCAGATTACCTGTTAAGGCATCCCAAACAAACAGTCCAATCAAATAGAAGTGGGCGTCGATGATGAAATAATAGTTGCAGCAACACTGGTTTACAAAGCAGAGAGAGACTCCATTTTTTTCAACTCCCAAGACTCCGTAGCAGTGAATATTTCACCGGAAAAGTTACTTCTTACTGTTGTATATTATTTTAGAAAGTATTGTACCCAAAGCTGGGTAGTCCGTCCACAAAACAGTTGAATGTGGATACCAGCAAAATGCTCCTACAGGACAGTGCAAGTGTCCATAAAGCGGAGGTCACTGTGACCTATCTACCAGAGCTATTCATTCAAGTTTTTCCTCGCACAGAGTACAGTCTGACTTAGCCCCATGCAACTTCTGGTTGTATACCTTCTGAAACAAACCATGGATGACAAGAAGACTGCAAGATTCCAGGACAAGGGGAGGAAAAGCAGTGAAATCACGGTTTGGTAACATATCAATATCAATCATATAACATTCGACTCTTGGCTGAAGAGGCTGAAACCCTGTGTGGACAGAGGAGGAGAGTACTTTGAAGGAGACTGAAAATTTCACATACATTGGACATCTCATTTTTGTTTTGAAAAGTCGGTGACAAAACTTTTAGATCAGTTCTTGAAATAGATATTCTCCTCATAAAACGTTCACACACAAAGTATCATCATGTAACTTACAAACTATAAGTAAATTAGTATCTAAAGCATCAATCAAATGGCAGGAAATTGTGAAAAGATACACATTTTATTGGGCAGTATATTAAAAGAAAAAAAAAAGAACACCCTGCTTAAATGTCACTCTCACTCGTACACAAACATATATTAACACACAGGCTGTAAAACGCATGCTCACTCATACACACAAACTTTCACAGACACTGACTGTAAAATAATTTAAGGCCTCCACAAAATACATGTCAGACAAAAATATGTACACCTATGTGCATCCCCCTCACACTAAACACCGTCATGATTTCTCCCATAACAACCTCACAACATAACAACCAAGTCCTTTGCATAGATCAAGACTAAACAAGGAGATGTTTAATACAAATTGCATAGTCATGAGGAAAAAAACCCCATACAGGAACAAGCTGAACAGGATGTCTTGACGTCTGTCACTGTTAAATGTCCATGTGGCTGCGGGAATGCAGGAATTTAACCTTGTTATTGCATATACTACTAAATTTTCTGTCTGCTAAAGTCTGGGTGTAAAGGATGTGTCTTGCCCATTAGAACTGTCTTCCATCTTTTCCTTTCTTTTTGTGACTGTTCTGAAAAAATATTTCATCTTTTTCCACCTGCTTTTATACATGTAATTTTTCTGGGCTATGTTTATCCTGATCAGTTTTGGTCCCAACACAGTAAACAATACCTGTTCAACCATTTTATTCTGATGCATTTAACAGCATGTGATGAAGCCTGGTTCAGAATTGTACCTTAACTATTCATTCATATATACATATGCATGCAGAGAAAAAACAACAGCAAATACATCCCTGATGGGCATGACAGCAAAGTTGTCAAGCCACCAGTCAGAAAGCTGAGATTGACCTTGCCCACATAGCACCTGGTTAATAATGGATGGAGATTTTTTCAGTTTCCAGTGTACAAAAATCTGCTAATACCTGAACCCCATCAGCGTGTATATGCACAAGGAAAACCAAAAACACATCTTAAACATCTGTCAGCCACACACTGGCGTTCATTACTTTTTCAAAATGTGGAAATACCCAGCATGCAAACCCTTGTGTATGACTGCACACATGACAGGGTCCCCAAGGAAGATGGGACCTGCAGACTGTGGTGCAATGTAATGTCCTGCACAGTGTGGACAACAACCAACACAACAACCAAAACAGTACACATGCATCTGAGCTTAAACTGCTCAGAACAAGAAATAAAAAAAGTATCTCAACAACCCAAACTTGAAAACTTAACGAGACAAAACATAAACATACAGTAAACACAAGAATGTCAACAAACAAGACATCCCCACTCACAAAACAATGTGCAAACATGATCAATACGAAACAAGAGAAAAATCATCCAACAACTAGTTACAAAGATGGTGCACATAAATTTTCAAATCCATCACAGTTTTCATAAAGCTGTCTCAATTTTGGTTCAACGAAAAAAGAAAAACATCCTCAAACAGACAAACTAATAATCATGATATACGCCTCACAACTCAGTTTTCATATGAATAGCTTCTCTAGTTTCTGGTTTACTGTACAGGGTATACATAGTTTACAAAAGCTATATACATCCTCATAAATGCTGCTCTTCAGGAAGAACCTTTGCAATCCATTCTCTCGCAGATCGGGCCATAGCGGCATTCATCGAATGGGGCAGATTAGGAAGGGAAACAAACTGTCCTTGAACTCCCAGTGATGTCAGCTTACTGTGGGTAGCTTTGCCCCAGTCATAACACACCAAGTCGTCGTCTTCCCCATGATATTGCTGTAGAGGAGGGATAGAAGCTTTACTGCTTATTTCCTGTAACAGAAGAGAAATCAAATCAAACGTAAACATTGCACTGAACATCTTAAGATGTCAACTGCAGCGTCTGAATTTGTTCTAGGGGGATTCTTCAAACTTGGGACAATTCCATAATTATGTGGGGTTCACCCATACCTACTGATGATAATCTTGCTACCAGTGATAATCTAATAGAACCCCTCCCCCATGGGGATGCTGGGGGCTCTTTCAGAATACATAGTATCCCTGCCTTCTGGAAATTCTGTACCAGAAATTTTCTCTTTTCTATCATACTCCTTATTTCTGCCTTGCTCCTTTGCTTTCTGTCATCTCTTCTGATCATTTTCTGCTTTCCTGGTCCGTTCACCTGTATGTGTTCTATACAGCCTTACATACTTTCTGTTAGGTTTGATAATTGGGTACATGTATTATGCACATTTTTGGCTCTAAGGAAATGTGATGCACAGAAGCAATTTTAGGTAGTTTAGGCCCATTTATATATTATGTGATTATGTTCAAGAATGCACTGATATAATATGTACTTAATTTTCTTTTCCAGTTTTTTTTTCCAGTGAAGTATGGTGTACATTTGAGATGGTTATAGCACTGAATGGCACCATGCGGTTGGCTGGGTTTTAAATAATAATGACAATAACAATAAAAAAAAACCCAAACTTCTGAAGCTGTGCAACACACGGCGTGAACTAGCAAGGTGTGTCCTAAAAATACTGACCTGGTTTAAGAAGTTTGACACAATCACTGTTTATCAATTAAATTAGATACTGCCATCAACAGATCCACAAGTATCCTACTCTGAGTATAAAATGATTAGGATAATAAAAAGGTAATGGATACTTATGCATCAAAGTAGCCAAAAGACGTAATCTCTTACGTCAACAGATACATAACATACAAACAATTCCTGATTCTGGAATTTTTTACATATCATTTACTTACACATCTTATTTATTTATTTATTCTTATTCTCATTGTTTAAAGCCCAACTGACTGTGCATGGCCAAATCAGGGCTATAACCATTTCAAAACATACACAATTCCTTGCTGACCCTAAAAAAAAAATCTGGAAAAGAAAATGAAGAACACATGTCATTGCATTCGCATCCATAATGTAAGGATATACTTCTGGCATTGACAATTCCACCCATTTTTTTCCAGGGGGGGGGGGGGGGGGTGAAAAAAAAACTTGAACACAAATATAAACATAATTAAGGCCATCAGAGCAACAACAACAACAACAACAACAACATCAAATTATTCTGTCAAGTGCTGATTTTACAAATTTTTTGCTCTGTGTGACTTTGACCTTGATGCTGTATCTTGAAAACTTACAGTTTCATGACTCCTTAATAGTCAACACCTTTGGCCAGAACTTGGTTTTAAGATTCCATCCATAAAGAGCTGAGAAAATCGTCTCCACATTTTAGTCTGATCAATATGAAACTACTTTTTTTTTCCAAAATACAAAAGGGAAATGAACGGACCTAAAAGCAACAAATCACTTAAATTTTGCCCATAAAGTTATAAGACAACCTTTACTCTGTATAAGTTTACAGAAACTCTTTCCAACAATGTCAAACCACACTTTTCTTGCTTACTCGATAAACACTGGAATCATCATACAAGAAGCTGCTCATGACCAAAACGCCTGCTGCCTGGGGATAAAACCTGTACCCAAGATGTAGAGCCATGGAACCACCCATAGAAAATCCACCTGTAATCAGACAGAATTCATACAGTTGTCATCAGCTTATCAGTTTGTGTGTATGTGGGCACAGACCTATCCACGTTTTCCCATTTTGTTTTATTCAATATGTTTATTACTGTTAATATTATTTTGACTGCACAGAATTTTCTTCTTAAAGGTGGAATACCAGAATAATAAAAATTCCAACTATACAGTGCAAATAGTCCATGTCAACACATACTTGTTGCTCTTTATCCAGCAAAATAAATGAATATACGAAATGAAAAGAATACAAACAAAGAGGAAGGGTTGCCATGTTACTACCTAACACACAGTCTGATACAAACACAAATGTGCAGCATTAACATAGTTCATTTGATAAATGCAAGTCTTTCCACACACACACACACACACACAACACACACACACACACAACACACACACACACACACACACACACACACACACAATACACACACACATACATTACACACACATACATTACACACACACACACACACACTAACACACACATTAAACACACACATTAAACACACACACACACACCAACACACACCCACACACACACACACCAGAGGCAAGTTGCAATATGACGACCTATTTGCCAACAGTTGTCTGACACTAGCCAAAGAGTGTCAACTGAAGTTAACAACAATTGTGAGTCCCTGTGTCAATTCAAGTCACCAAAAGTGACAAAGGGATTTAACTAACATTACCAACACTTCATTCTCAGTGAGTCTCTCCTACTGATCTAAATACATTTTCACACTGGATGTACACTAAGTATAATGTGATTAACAGCAGTGGCTAATGCCCACATTGAACATTTGTTGAATTTACCTTAGCTCATGTAGGAAACTTGACAAAAGTACATTAACTTCTGAAGTATAATACCTGTAACCTTTGACTCTCACACCCTGTCCACCAACTGCAAAAACTCAACCCTTTGATTCCCTCACCCTATCCACCAGCTTCCTGCAGGAAGCTGGTGGATAGGGTGAGGGAGTCAAAGGGTTAAGTTTTTCCTTTGTTAGCACAGTTGACAATGCAGAATGTTGGTGGATAGGGTGCGGAAGTCAAAGGGTTAATTTTAAAACACACCTCTTTGTGAGACATAAAATGCCTGTAGTACATGTCTGGTTGGATCTTTTGCCAATGAACAGTTTTATTCTCAAACACACAGAAACCATACAAAAACTCTGTACATACCAAGCAGAATTCTGTGGGGGGGAATCCCTTTCTTTATCTCTTCATCAATAAGCTGTCCCAGCAGTGTCGCCATGATATCCACGACTCCCCTGCTCTTTACCCTCTAGTCCCAGCGTCAGACGATCGAACCACACGTTACTTAGCATTCCTCCTGCTAGTGTATATGGTCTGGAGTGTAAATAGCGTTTGATGTGAGGTGTACAATGCAATAAATGTGTAAACAGTACATCATAAAGTATGTTATCAATGTATTGAACTAGCATTTGTGCTGAATCATATGATGCAATAAATGCATAAATGGTACAATAAAAAATATGTTATCAATGCATTGAACTAGTATTTGCTGAATCAATCTGCTTCATGCAATCGATTTAACTATTTTCAAGTACTGTGATTTAGTTTGGTATTTAGCAACTCTACTTTTGTGACAATCTGAATGCTGTCACAATTTCAATGCTATTTTGTAATGTCTAAAAGTAAGCCAGATAAAGGTATGTGACAGCACAAAATGCAGAAAACTTATGTTCAACTTACTATGATGTACACCTGTTCTGCATGAGGTGGACTATGTATATCATATTACAAAACCTTTTGGTGAATCATGGCTGCTGTGATTAAAGATTTCAGACGAGCACAGCTGGGATAAAATGTCTGACTCTGTAGTACACACACCACCAGACTGATTCAGTGTGCATACAAAGTAACACTTAATGACTGAGTATTGACTCACAAAAATATTTTTGGCCTCTGTTAAAAGCCCAAAGACTTCAAGACTTTGACAGCGCATAGGGTTTTGCACAGACTAAGAAAATCTGTCAGACAATTGCTGGCGGATTTGGGTGGAGTGCATATGGAGCTGTCCTAGCATGGTGAATCTCTCTAGAAATAACTTCAATAACTCCAAAGACTTCAATTAGATCAAAGAAAAAAAAAAGTCAGGCATCAGGCTTTACTTCTCCTACAGATGCTGTACTTGTGGTTTATATTCACAAATAATCTTTTAATAATTATGTCTGATTTCTTGAATGAAAACTTCCTTAAACCTGACAGAGCAAACTTTCATTTGCTACACTCATGAACTAAAGCACACCCTAGTTTCACGCCAATAAATTCCACATCTTACATTAATCCCTTTGTTTACGTCAACTTACAATCACACATAAAATTGGAATCCAAAGCAATAAAACAAACAAAATAAATCAGTGCAACAATGAGACTGGTACCTGAGAGGAGCTGTGGGTAAATCAAACGTATATGAGGAAAACTGAGTTCCTCTCGAAGCAACATTCGAAATGCATTACGCATATCCTCCCCTGTGCCTCCTGTAACAAACAAATTACCACAAATCATATAGATTTCTCAGGTTAACTGTCAAGTCAGTCCAAAAGAAGGAGAGGAAGGGGGAAGTAGGGTGATGTGTTTGCATCAGTGAGAAAGAGATCATTTCAGGCATTATTTACTCACATATTCACTTATTTACTTGTTTATTCATATATTCATTTCTGTGTGTATTTATTTGTTTGCATGTTATCATCTGATTGGCTCACTGATTGATATTTCACCTGGAAAACACTTTACTATTATGTCTTTTCATTTTTCAATTTCGCTGTTTTAAAAGGTGGGAGATTGTGTCATATTAACTGAAGAGAGAGAGAGAGAGAGAGAGAGAGAGAGTGAGAGAGAGAGAGTGAGAGAGAGAGAGAGAGAGAGAGAGACAGACAGACAGACAGACAGAGAGACAGAGAGAGAGAATATGAGAGAGAGAGAGAGAGTGTGTGTGTGTGTGTATGCTGTGTGTGTGCATGTGTGTGTGTATGTGCGTGTGTGCATGTATGTGTGTGCGTGCGTGCGTGCGTGTGTGCCTGTGAGTCTATGACAAAACTGTGTAAACAAGATAATTCTCAGATCTTCACGAGTGGATCTGCACCAAATTTTGGTCAAAGATGTGTGCCGTTGAGCATTCATGAAATAATAAGCTTGGATAGTAATGTTCCAAGGTGAAGGTCACATGGACCAAAACAATAGGTACTTAAAATAAACATTTTTTGAGGATGGTGCGTGGATAGTAATACTGAAAAACATTTGGGCTGTTTCATAGTGGATTTTTAACTTAATTTAACAAATAATGCAGTGCTACATAGAAAAATGTAATCCTGCATGTTATATCCTTTGTAATGCATGTAAGATTACAATTTTATGTGATTAAAAAAAGTTATGAGATCTGGCTATCACAGAGCTACAGCTTCTGCTTTCCTTTCAGGCCAGACTACACAATTTCAATCTTACTTGGGAAAAATGTGTGCACATGGTCTCCAGGCTACTCAGCTGTGAATGGGTATCTAACCTTGTTCATTATCATTATTAGTGAAGGTAAAGCAGCAACAGAATGATATAATAAGGATGACGATGATGATGATGATGATGATGATGATGATGAAGACAATAATAATGTGGATTTATGTAATTCACTATCCTGGGAAGCAAGCTCCTTACACTTTACAGAAAATGTTCTGATGAAAACGAAAGTCAGGACAGGCAAGGTCCTCATTAATGCTGGTTATGAGAAAAGTTGAAGTCTCTACCACTTCATTCCCAATGACTTCAGGGCTTTGGAATAACTGTTATTTTTTTCCTTCTGTGTTTGTATATATTTTTTTTTCAAATAAAGTACGCTTACAGTTTTATACTGTACTTTTGTCCTATCTTCAAAATTGAGTCATGCAGTGCCTGTTGAAATTATTCCAGGACATGTACCATGAGCATTAAAATATTAAGGACAGGCCAAATACTGACCTTGCTGGCTTACATCACAGTGTGTAGTGTATGTAAGAGATATGCGCAACCAAAGAATATCACACACAGAGAAACAGAACACACTAGGTAACAGATGAAATAATGAATGGCTGGTAAATTTAACCCTTTCATCTCTGCTCCTCCAGCCAGACTGTAGTGCCATGCACTGAATAGTCAGTGTGCAACTGCATTTAAACTGTCATAAGTGTGGGCCCTTACCATCAGTTGTTCTCATGTCAATACAGAACAATGTCCAGTGACAAACACATGCACACACAACCACATTCTTCAAATCTTTGTGCATGTGTGTGTGTGTGTGTGTGTGTGTGTGTGTGTGTGTGTGTGTGTGTGTGTGTGTGTGTGTGTGTGTGTGTGTGTGTTTGTACTAGTGTGTTAGTGTGTGTACATGTGTTTGTGTGTGTATATGTGTATGTGCATAAATGTCATGTATGTGTCTGCATAGTGTGTATGCGAGTGTTTGTGTGTGCATATATGTTTGTGCTATAACTGAGTGTGCATTTTATGTGAAGTACAAGAGAGAGAGAGTGTTTTTTCCCCTTCTGTTTTGAGATATGAAGTTGATAATATGTCACTATAGCCATAGGTCTTTTCATTTTAAAAAATTTTTTTTTACCATTATAGTTTATACAGTTATAAATCATGTTTTCATAATTATGATAATAGCAGTATTTGTTGTTATGTATTTGCTTTATGTGGACTTTCTTTGTCTTCCATGCTTTGAGAAGCACTTACAGCTCATGTAAGATGAAGTGTTGTACTAGTCATTATCATCATTATACACACCACTGCCACTACAAAAACATTTTTCTCCAAAACACATTCATACATTATTTGTACCATTACCATGCAAACCTATTAAACTAAAGTAAATACCATTACCATGCAAACCTATTAAAGTAAATGTACAACCTTGCACAAGTTAGAATAATAAATCAGTAAATTACATCATAATCATTTTCAAAATGTGACATAATCATTCTCATAGTGACACATACAAAGCACATGCTCATGATCAGTTTTAAACTAAATTAAAGTCATATGGGGCAATAGGCCCTATATCATATTGCTGACATGATAATAGGCCTAATCAAATATCATAGTCAATGCGAATATCAGCACCATATTTCATTTGCAAAGCAGCAATGTCATCATCATGATAATCACATAGGATATACTCACATGCACATAGGTAGATAATATTAAATAATTAATAATTATGTATATATTTTCGTGAAGCAAACCTGATCCATGCAGTATGATTGCTGAAGCTGTACACTTCGCCCCAGTCTGTGCAATGATACGGGGCGAAAACATTTTTATTGTAGAGGTTGCCATCCCTCAATCAACTCTCAACAGTGCTGTACTTAGTTTCAGTTTCTCGCTGTCCGCAGCAGACAACTTTCCGTTTATACCGATTCATATTTTGTAAAAACTTTTAAGGGAGACCACTGACATTGCAAAAAACTTAGATGGTGTCAGCGTGAAAGGTCGTGTGGTAGCAGCAGATACTTTCATTTGTTTGGAGTTTTCCTGGTTGTTTTCGACAATGTGGCTCAGACCAGTTGTTGCACAGATCACCAATACATGCTTACTTAAGCGTAGCTCTGTTCTTCTGGGTCAGAAGGTACATATCATGACAAACAGTTGAAACACATGATTAACGAGTTGTATTGATAATTGAAATTGAATCTTCAAGTTTTTATCTTGCATTCTGTCACTCACTCAGTTTTGTTATATCATATGCAAGATTCAATTACATATAGGCTATATGTAATCACAGAAGATTGAGATTCATCGTTCAGTAACCTTCTGATGGGCATGATTGTCAAGTGGGTAAAAGGCCAGATCAGTTAAAGAAGCATGATTCGGTTGATTTCAGTAGGATAAGACATTAACTTAGTAATCATGATTAAGCGTTGGAATGAAATTGTATTTCTTGTCCGCGTAAATAAAGTTTATTTATTATAAAGCATGCATAGATCAGATGGACACACACACATAAGCCCATAGGCCCGATATGAGCACACTTAAAGAAGATTTTATAACTTAATCACAAAGCTTTACAGACCATGAATATACATACATGCATGGACACTGGAATTACCACCTTTACACTTGAACACCCACACATACCCATGTACACATACACTATAGGCAGAAATACAAGCACCTGAAACAACCGTGTGCATATATGCAGATCTATACAATTGGATGTAGGCCTAATGAAACAATTATATGCACACACACACACACACACACACACACACACACACACACAACACACACACACACACACACACACACACATATATATATATATATATATGTGTGTGTGTGTGTGTGTGCAAACAGAGTAATTGTAGGCCTACTGCATTCTGTAGTGGTTAGGCCCTATGGTTTGTCTGGTACAAAATGTGCGCTTCAAATGATCATACAAGTATGCATATAAAGAAACGCAAACAGCCGCAAATGTATGCATATGAAACAGTTGTGTACATATAGCAAAATGTAAACAAAATAATTGTGCTGTATTGGATGTAAACGCAAACAGCCGCAAATATATGCATATGAAACAGTTGTGTACATATAGAAAAATGTAAACAAAATAATTGTACTGTATTGGATGTTATTATGTTTTGTCTTTAAGTTTTTATCAAGACCAAGTAGTTGTGTGTTCCAAGGCTTTTTTTATGATGGGATTCCCTGTCTTTTGTATAATTTAGTATAATACTGGTATATTTAAATATTACATAAAAAGGAGCCACAGACCTTTCACATGGTTGTCTCTGATTGAGTGGTCTAGTTGGTTGGAATGATAAGGAGATGAATTGAAATACACTCCACCACAACTTGGTGATGACACTGAACATCCCAAACCCATCACCAATACAAGTAATTATAACAGATCTGCCCACAAATGAAGAGTTCAGCAAACTAACCAAGGCAATTTTGTCAGACATGACAGAGGCAGTAATGTCAAGAGGTATCTGAACAACACAAGACACACCTTCAGAACATTTCTTTAAACTAAAGCCCCCACCAACCTAACCACCTCCAATACAACTTCAACACCCAAGCTGAGACATATCAGAACTGTGTCCTTTCCGTCTTATTTTATAGTTCAAAATGTTGTAAAATTGACAGAGAGTGGTGTAACCAAGTTGTCTACCTTCCACACAAAGAACCACCAAAGAATCAAATGAATCTGCTGGCTCAACATGATCTCCAGCTAGCAGTTACTTGCCCTATATGTTCATGTAATGCAGTTTGGAGAGTGTGGACAGTATTGTCATGTAAAGATGATGGAGGTGGGTTGGGATCATCATTCCTCAGAAAACAGGACAACATAACTCAGCCTGCTCTTTATTGGACACCAGATTTAAGACGTAAGAGAAAGTCAGAACTTCAGGCAATGAACGATAGAAAGAGACCTCAAGGCCCTGAAACAACTGGGATACTATACAGAGACCTACTCAGAATAGACAAGAGTGGAGAATCTTTGTTGCTGCCCAAACAAGTGGTATAGGGTAGAAGACAAATGACTTGAGTTTATCTTCTGCAATTACAAATATGAATATAAGTGAAAGGTTTATTTTAGAGATTTGTACGTTTTTAAGTCACGAACAGTTTATTTCAAACAAATATCAAACAGTGAAAAGATAGATCTTAGCATAATTACATTTATAGAAATCATTGTAATGTATACAGGTACTTTTAACTTATTTAAGATATGTTACTTACTTTTATTCCCTCTTATGTTTTAGGGATGCTTGTTTTGTGGACGACCCAACAAGCAGGAAGTAGATTTGGAGCCACATCAGCTGCAAAAAGAAGGTAATTTATATTGTACATTCATGAATTCTATCAGTTTTAAAGTTGTGCTATTTTTGTGAACAAGATAAAAGTTAAATACCGCCCCATAATCCTCAGGCTGTAATGTAGTGTAGGGGAGTGAAATTTTACTGCACCAGTAGAGACTGATGTTTGGGGTGGGGGGGGATCAGCATTATGAGTTGGTGCCCATTTCCATTGTCTTTGCTGCTTTACTTTCTTTAACCCTTTCGCTGCTATCATGTTTTGCTAAGACACATGCTAAGATTTTTTTCAGAAACAGACAAAAATCATGCTTATTATTTTCAATTGCTTATAATTCAGAAGGCATTGAAGATAGATACATAAAAGTGTATATCAAATGAAAGGAAATTGAATGAAGATTGTGTTTATGACAATTTCAAAATGAAATAATGTACCAGAGTGTCACATGTACTCTTTGAAATGCAATAAAAAAAATGTTAAAGTCAATGATGATGTAATCAAGTGATGCAGGAGCTCACAAGCAGTTTATAGCACACTTTGATTTGAAGATATAGACTGTACAAAGGTCAGAAAGCAGTGTCCAGCCACAATATAAGCACAGTCTAGCCACACATAAAATGAAAGGGTTTTATCTCCCAGTGTCTATCCCCAGTAAAAACGCTTCTGAGTGTGGTAGTTCTGGAAGCAGTCTTCTAAACACAGTCCTCTCCTTCCCCCTCTTGCTCCCCTTCCCCTTCTAGCAGGCCCAGCAACAGCAGGTCCAGGCCGAACATCATCACCATGCTGCATTACCATACCTGTAGCACAGTGAAAGCAAGGATTCAAATTTCCACATATTTTATGAAATAAAAAAAAGACACACACACACACACACACACACACACACACACACACACACACACACACACACACACACACACACACACACACACACATACATACACACACACATACATACACACACACACACACACACACACACACACACACACACACTGACATAGGTAGCATGCTACTCCCCCATGCCACGCCCCCTTTCATTTTCCTCAAGCAAACACTGCAAAGAAACCCAGTGAGTACTGCTTCTACCAAATTGACTTCATTACATCATTGTTTCTGTCAGTATTATCACTGAATGCTTTCAATTTCCTATAAAAAGTCACACCAACAGTCTCTCTCTCTCTGTCTCTCTTTCTCTCTCTCTCTCACACACACACACACACGCACACCCCTCTGCTCCCACCCTACTCCTCACATAAACACACACAGGCCATGGAGATAGTAGCCTACTCCTCACACAAACACACAAAGGCCAGGGAGATAGCACAGGGCAGAAAAACAAATCATCAACAAGACACACACAGCGTGGCTGACAACGAGCGAGCAACGAGTGACACGTCCACAGGTCGAACACACTGCCCACTCGGTCACTGGCTCGCTCGCTGACCAGGCCCAAATAAAGGGCTCAGCCATACAATACACACACTTAGCTATTCTATTTATAAATATACTGAGAAGAAAGCAATACAATCATGTTATAAAATGAATAAAGCTCTCAAATACACCTACCTGCATCTGGAACAATCGGATCTCCATAGGCCTACTCTGATTCAGACGATCAGTCACCCAAAGATTCTTCCACATCAAAATCTGGGTCGTTGGCATCAACTTCACAAAGTTCGAAGCCTGCTGGCTTGAAGTCTTCATCTCCACTGTCTTGATCTCGAAAAATCGCTTCAATAACTTCTGCAACTGTGTAGGTTCGTTGTGGGGCAACCATAGCGCTTCAAAAACTGAAAGCTCAACTTCGTAGCACCTTGCCAATCGATCGTGATAAATTATGCAAATGATCTAAATAACTTGAACAAACGGCACTCAAAGAGCGAAGATTGTCAAGGGACCTAATCAAATCATAAATAGAAGGATTCTGTGATATGCTAACGAAAAGAGAAAGAGTGTTTGATACGGGATGATCCGCGATCGTCAACAGAGCATTGCAGACGACGGTTTCTATGACGAGCGTCACTCGTCAACAGCGCAGTGAAGAGGTTAACCCTGAATTGTCCATTTACAGTTGTTTAGACTGGGGGCTGCATGCACACTTTTTTATTCTGATTCAGAGTTAAGTCACACAGTCAGATTGGATGGAAGACAGGAACTCTCCACCAGCAAGGCCTGGTTGTGAACAAGAACTTATGTAAATTTGTGTTGTTTGCTTATAGTTATCTGATTATGTTATGCCTGAATCAGATATGCTTCTGGCAGTCACCATGGTGAAGTATTCATAATTAATGCAATGGGCTATTGACTGTGAGGCTGTAGGTTTGAATCCCATCAGTCAGAAAAATAACGTCAGTATTTTTCTGCCCTTTACTGTTCCTGCCTAGAGTTGAGTGTGTTATGAGGTCCTTGGAAAGACTGGAACCATACAGTCAAATTTTGTCCACTTTATGGATGTGTCATTATAAATGTTGGTCAGATTTCCTGACCAACACTGTAGCGTGTAGGTGTCTACTTTCATGATAGTAAGTGTAATGTACAGCCCTGTCATACAGTTTCAATCTTAGTTAGAACTCCATAGTATCTTGATGATCATCTCCATTATTGTTAAAACATCAGTCATTATGGCATTAAAATTGTCCCAAATTCTAGGGCCCTTCATGCCTTGATCTTAAGAGGACCTCAAGTCTTGGTTTCCTCTACTACTTCCATGCCTAAACTGGATTCGAGTTGGGGTCTTTGGTGTCAGTAGTCTATGGGGGCTGTCATTGGAGGGCTGCAATGGTGGTCTCCTTACCAAGGGATATATGTCACTCAATCTGACTCCATGACCGAGCAATATTTGTTTTTTGTTGGATACTTAGAAGGAAGTCTAATGTAAGTTGGATCAGAACAAGCTTTGTTGAACCCCACTAAAGTGACCCATCAGCAGGTTCTCCTCTAGTGGTGGTCCAGTTGTGGCTTGACATATCTGGCTCCTATGGGCTTCCTGTCGCTGGGACTTTGTCTGAATTATTTTGGGGTTGATGTGTGTTAAGGTGTGGGATCAAATGGTAGAGAATTTGGAACAGGAAAAGAAAATCACCCGCTGACATGATCTAAACATGTCTGTTCTCTTTTCCCTTCCTTCTGTTACTCATTTCTTTTATTCAGTCTTGTTTTCTGTCTCTGTCTGTCTGTCTGTCTGTCTCTTTTAAAGCAAGAAGTCTAACTGGGCTTGAAGTGAAGGAATCTGCTAAAGAAACCTATAAACTTATCTCTGCAGTATTTCTGTGTCTTTGTAGATGCACCAGTCAGTCAGACAGAGCGGTCATTGCCAATCATCACATCCAGAAAACTGCAGTTCCCTTCACCATACAAACCACCTAGGCAGGCCTGGCTGGAGACGTTGCATACTTTGGAAGACCAGAAACTGGGATTGATTGATCTCCACCCTGACATTTTTGGAATGTATCCCAGGTAAGGGGTGTATGTTTTGTTTGTTATGCTAATTATATTATTTAGCTTGTTTGAATTGTATTTCCAAGTTGGTGGTGTATGTTTGTGTTGTGTTTGTTTCCTTTAGTTTAAGAATGATGTTATTGCTATTCTCTCTCTCTCTCTCTCTCTCTCTCTCTCTCTCTCTCTCTCTCTCTCTTTGCAGTTGTTGTAGTCTTTAGTAAGTGATCTTGATACATTTCCCGTCTACAGTTGCATTTTTATTGAATCCATAATTGAACTTGGGCAATGCGTCTTTGTTTTTCATCCTTTGATTTCAGCATTCAAAAACTGACTTGTGTTAATACAGTATGTCAGCAACAATATCTTCGCAGTTTTTGGACAAGACTTGTAGTGACATGGGAATCATTTATATCCGCTTCACAGAAATGATGCAAGAGCTATCTCAGCGAAGCCGGAAACACAAACAGAATGCTGAACAATGTGTGGAATTCCCCCCTCCCCCACACCTGTCCTACTTTGTAGAGCATCAACACCAAACTGTAGTGTGTGGCTCAAAATGCAGCAGGATGACAGAAAGCAACTTTACAAAGCAGTCAACCTTCCACTAGTTCCAGACAAAGAACCTCAGAAAAATCATATGGATTATCTGATTCAGTACCATCTCCTACCAACGAATCTTTATCTAATGCAATAAAGAGAGTACAGAGAATATTCATCATGAAAAAACGATGGAGAAGGATTGGGCACATCATCCACAAAGAGAACAATACAATATCACTTGGACTGTTTTTCACTGGACCCCAGAAAGAAGACATAAGCGAGGAAGACTGAAGGTCACCTGGTGATAAACAACAGAAAAAAACATCAAGGCTCTGGAACACAGCTGGGTATCATATAGCAACTGGTCCAGAACTGACAGGAGTGGGCAATCTTTGTTGCTGCCCATATGCCAGTGCCATAATGAGAAATAAATAAGTATCCTACAGTTCTAAGTAGCACAGTCAAGTTTCCAGTAACCAGCTAGACTCCATTGAACAAAAATGGCAGAAAGCAACATTCAGCTTTTGTGTGCTTGTATATTTACACTGAATCCTTATGTTGTGAGTGTTGGACTTCTTGTTAAAAAATTAAGTGTTTTTTTTTTTTTCAAATCTGTGTTGGTAATGTTTGTATATATCTGTTTTTCTAGAGTGGATGTTGTGCATGAGAACATTCTCTGGCAGAGAGCGTACAAGAGAATTGTAAGTATTATATTATTTGTACTTATTTATTTATAGTATATTTCAGTTTATTTGAAGTATATTTCAGTTTCTAAGTCTTTATAGTTTCATAGTGGTGTTGTTGTTTGTTTTGTTTGTTTTGTTTGTTTGTTTTTTGTTTGTTTTTATAATTCTGTCCAAAAGCATGCATGTAACTAATCATGTTTGATATAAGGCTAAAGGATTTCCTTTACCTGTACCCCAAAATTAATAGCATATATGATTTGTGCCAGTACAGTAATGACTAAATTGTGTCAGAAACAAGTGAGTCAGTAAATGTATCTTTCATTTTTTTAATAGTAAGTTGGTAATCTAAAAAACTAAACTAGGTTAGAGTAGATTCTGGAATGTATCCTTGTCACCAAGAAGCATGCCTTGTAGATAATCATAGTAACTAGCAAAGACTCCACGCCAGGACCAAAGTGCTCAAAGCTGTCCTGCAGGAATTTCTTTTCACAGGCTGCACATTCAAACAAGGATATCCAGTGCATCACTGACCAATTTTCTGCATGTAAAACTTCAGCCTTATACTGTTTAGTTAGCCTGAGCAAGACTTTTGGTGCCCTTACCATCTTTGATTTTCGGCAGCCAGGAGATCAAGGCTAAATAAATTTGGCTTATTGGGCAATACAGTGAACAGTTTTGGATCTCTTGATGCAGAGGGAATCTGCGCATCTGCAAGGTTGTTGTATGTACCTTTGGAAAGCTGACGTGAGGTAGTGGCAGGACTATGGTATCAGGTTTGACACAAAGATTGTTTGTACAGAGCAATAGTTCAGAGTACCTTGCTGTACTGTTGTGAGTCCTATGAGTCTGACACATTCAGCAGCTGGAACTGTTTTACCAAAGATGTCTGCCTGTGCCAGATCTGCAACATCATGTAGCAAAATCTATTGCCTGATCTTCAAGTTCAGAAAAACTGTGGCTTGCCAAGCATTGAGTGTCTACTCATCAGATGCCAGTTTATTGGACAGGATAGTCCATATGGAATAAAAGCACATTTAAAGATGCACCCATGTGGAAAGTTGAAGCAAAGACAGTGTGTCCAGGGAAGACCACTAGATTGATACAGGGACATTCTGAAGGCCAGCCTCAGCTGCTGCATCAACACCACCAACTGAAAGAAAACATTTCCTGCACCAAAGTATGCTGGTAATAGCAATGCACGATCATATTTGAACAACACAGACTGGCTGCTGTTCAGCAGGAGGGGGATGGGTGGAGCGGAACCTAGAGCTGCAGGAATCCTTCCCATACAGTGCCTGCGAAAGAATTTGTGCCTTTGAGATTGGTCTGCTGTCAGTGTCATACACAAAAACCCACACAGGTGCTGAGGACTGTATGCCTCTTGATACGTGGGATTGAATGAAGAATCCATGGTCTTCTTCATTATTGGTAGCAAATGTTATGCAACATATGTATAGAAAGTGTGATATGATAGTGAATAGCTTGCATCTAACAAGAATATGTTAGGATTTGGTAATGTCCACAGAGTTATAAATAGCTTGCATCTAACAAGGATATTTGAGGATCTAACAATGTCTGCAGAGTTATGCCACGTCAAAGTCTCGAGCAGAAATGCCAGGAGGTGGTCGGAAGCCGTGGCCTCAGAAAGGAACTGGCAGAGCGCGACATGGAAGCATACGGTCACCCATTTGGCACAAAGGTAAAGCTGAAGCGTTTCCCGTGGACAATTTTTACCACATGTACTAGAAATGATACAGGAGTCCTCAGATAGATTGAAAAAGGTATTCTTAGATACGATGGTGCCCCCCAAGTCAAATCTAATTGGTTCCTTGGGCCATTCGACTTGAGAATATTCTAGTTGGGAGGCAATTTTTCCCATTAGAATTAAAGTAAAAAGCATTAATTCGTTCCAGGCCCCAAAATCCCCACATCTATTTTACATTTTTATGGGTTTCTGTTGTGCCCTGTGGCCAGATAACTGCAATATAAGTATAATGGCAAGCAGAAATAGACTGAAATAGACAAATAAAGCAGAAATAGACTTAAATACTAATACTTTGCGCTTTCTTGGGAGGCATAATGAAGGCTAATTTGAAGAAGAAATGCAAAAAAATGCCAGCAGCAACAGAGGATGATGTGCATGACATGGGGGAGTGAGCGGGACTAGGCGGGCAGCGCACGCCTCAGGTCCTGGCTTTGTTGCCAGACATTCGAGATGGAGTGAAATTCGACATGGGAGGCAAAATTTTGCCGAAATTTTCGTTCGACATGGGAAAATTCAACTTGGAATGCATTTGACTTGGGGGGTACCACTGTATTTTCAAAATTTGGTTAGTGTAACATTAATGAGTGTATAACAGGTGTATGATAGAACAAACACACAATAGACTAAATTGTACAGACAGAAGAGAGCAGAGTGGTGAAACAAGTATAATGGAAGCGGAATGCCATGGTTAAGAAAATACTTCAGCTTCAAACTTCAAACACTTTATTACTGAAAGATGGCATTAAGCCCCACTGGATCTGTAGTAGCATTAGGTCCCACTGGTCCTGTATAGGAACTAGCCCTTGCTACATTACACATATAATGTGAAAGTGAAATGCATTACTTAAAACTAAACAAGTGACATACAAATGAACTGTAGAAACCATAAACCACAAGCATACAAACAGAGGAAAAGAAGAAAGTAAAGGAAGCATTGAAAACAAACAGGAGTGGTAGGGGTGGGGAGAGAGAAGTAGTAGTTAATGATGAAATGTCCACCTATATAAATGTACAAACGTATGGGCAGGGATAGGCTTGTACATCACACTGGGAATGAAACAGATAATAAAGCGTACCAGTCGCTGTGATGTAGAGCTTAGCGCAACAGACTACCTACTGGAAGGTTGTGGGTTCAGATCCCCATCAGTCCCTTGAAAAAACCATTGTGGGATTTTTTGGCTCCAACCTGTCTTCTACACAGAGTTGATGTGTGCTATGGGCTCATTGGGAAGAATGGGAACACACAGTCAAGTCTCATCCTTTTTGTGGATGCGTCAGTGAGGGTTTTACTCAGATCTTCATTGTTAAGTGAGAAAATAAACTGAAAATGGATAAATATTGTATAATTAAATCAGTAGAAAAGGGAGAGAGACAGGGTAGAAGGGAAAGAACATGAGTTTTCTCATTAATACTGTCATAAATTCTTTACATAAACAAATAAGTAAATCATAAATGGACTTAACCCTTTCACTCCCTCTTCCTTCCCATCAACCTCCTCACAGGAAAGGGTGAAAGAGTGAGAGGGTTAATTCTGTCAAAGTAGATCAGCAGGGAGTTAAACGAGACAAACTGGGCCGTTTACAGAAAGATACCAAATCAAATAAGTGCATATAACTAAATCAAATGCTGGATAAAGAAATAAAGCAGAAACAGAAAAATAGCGAATCAAACTTGACCAAATATAACTGGAAGAAAATCTTATATGTCTTTAAACTTCTAGTATCATAAAGGAAAGCATAGCATTCCTTTTAGTATTTCTTTTAGTTGTATTGCTGTCTTCTCCCCCATCCTTTCTCTCAAGAAGAAAGAAAAAGGAGGCATTTCATTTTTAATTGTATAGTGATGTGTGTGTGCAGGAGGGGCAGCCATGGGTCCCAGAGGACCAAAGAGCTACTTCTACATGTTATCTACCCACAGTAGAGTGTTGGGCTTAAGATCCATGCTCTCCATCAAGATGGCACAGGTGAGTTATGTGACATCGACTATTAGGCTTTCTGATCTCTTTGGTATTTTAATAAGGAGAGAGAATGCATGTGTCTGTGCCTGAAAGTATGTGTGTTTGCACACATGAGTAAGAGAAAGAGAGTGAAGGTGGTAAGTACAGATGTTCTTCTCTAATAAAAATGTTCTGTGCTCTGAGTAATGAGAGAGACATTTGAGTTCCTGAGTGTTATTTCAAACAGTACTGAAACAAAATAACTCATGGATAAAGTTTCACTTACTCAGTTACTGGTAAAGTTTTCAAACTGCCATTTTTCAAACCTGTGATTTACTGTTGCTTCTAAGTCATCTAAATGAAAAGAAAACTATTTATTGCTGTCTCATATTTCATTTTATTCATATGCTTCTCTGCATTATTTGTTTATTCATTTATTATTATTTATTTATTTATTATTACACAGAACCATATCAGGGCTGTAACCATTTCAAAACACACATCTCATTGACCCAGAAAAAAAATCTTGGAAAAAAAAACAACTTTTGAATTTGTTTTATCTTCACATGTGTGCAGACCACATTTAACATTATTTTGTGGCTTTACCATAGGTCTTTTGTTCTTACAGTTTAAATATGGGTGTATTATTAATTGTTTAATTTAAATATGTATTATTGTTAGAGTCATGAAAATTGCCACATTTCTCAACATTATTTCTTTTTTTAATTTTGGGGGGATTCATTTTTTTTCCTATCTGTAAAGTGAACCTGCCTCCCTCTCTCATTATATTTTATTTTTATCTTTCAGGATGATCTTCATGTTGTGGAAAATTTGGACATTCCAATGGATGATGCAGAGGTTAGTGGCTATTCCTTATGTATTGCACAGAGTCAGTTCTGTTTCAGATAATTTTTTATTAAATGAATAGTTATAAAAGTAATAAAATGTGACAGACATTTTTGTGTATGCTGATTTCAGGATTTAGTAGGCCTCCTTCGGTCATGACTGACCATGGACAAAGTACATCCGTTCTAATGTCTAGATGGGCTGTCTGCTTGGTCCAAGCAGCGTCGCCTGTAACTGTACAGACCAATGCGAGCGAGGCAGTCTCTGTCGCAGCGGTCGCATGTGTATGCTGATGCTGGTCTGTTGGCTGTCATCCCTTTTCTGCGAACTCGCTTTTCTGCTGCAGCAGCTGACAGTTTGTCCTCACCAATCCGCAGCTGTTTCTTGAGAGTAGTTCTCCAGCTGTTGCGGTCGTCTGCAAGGTCCTCCCAGGACTCAGTGTTGATCTCAAGCGCCTTCATGTCATGCTTGCAAACGTCTTTGTATCTCAGCTGTGGGCTGCCAATGTTTCTCTGCCCTGTGGCAAGCTCACCATAAAGGATGTCTTTTGGGATGCGACCATCTTCCATGCGGCGAACGTGGCCCAACCAGCGCAGCTGATGCTGTCACAGCATGGTATGCATGGTTGGGAGGCCAGCGCAGGTTAGGACTTCGGTGTTGGTCACCTTGTCTTGCCAGGAAATGCCAAGTATGCGCCGTAGGCTTCTCAGGTGGAAGGTATTGAGCCTTTTCTCCTGATGAGCATGCTTGGTCCACGCCTCGCTGCCATACAGCAAGGTGCTGAGGACACAGGCGTTGTATACAGCCATCTTTGTCTTTGTGGTCAGCTTGGGATTTGTCCACACCCTTTGTGTGAGGCGGGCTAGTGTTGTGGCTGCCTTCCCAATCCTCTTGTCGACCTCTGTGTCAAGGGAGAGGTTATCGGTGATGGTGGACCCAAGATATGTGAATTGATGGATGGCTTCAAGCTCGTAGTCATGAATGGTGATGGCTGGTGGAGATGGCGTGTCTTGGCCCAGGACGTTTGTCTTCTTAAGACTGATGGTCAGACCAAAATCTTTGCAGGCCTGGGAGAAGCGGTCCATTAGTGACTGCAAGTCCCGCTGAGTATGGGTCACAACTGCGGCATCGTCGGCAAATAGCATGTCTCTGATGAGGGCTTCACGGACCTTTGTCCTTGCTCTGAGGCGGGCTGAGGTTGAAGAGCCTGCCATCTGATCTGGTCCGCAGGTGGATCCCTTCTTGCGCTGTGCTGAACGCATGCCTCAGGAGGAGAGCGAAGAAGATTCCAAAGAGGGTTGGGCCAGGACGCAGCCTTGTTTCACACCGCTGCGTACGTCGAAGGGCTTGGAGAGGTTTCCGTTGAACTGCACCATCCCTTTCATGTTTGAGTGGAAGGACTCAATTAAGCTGTGCAGTTTGGGGGGGCAGCCGATTTTTCGGAGAGCCCTGAAAAGGCCATCTCTGCTGACTAGGTCAAAGGCCTTGGTGAGGTCAATGAATGCCACATACAGGGGCATCCACTGCTCTCTGCACTTCTCCTGGATTTGGCGAAGGGAGAAGACCATGTCTACCGTGGATCTCTCTGCTCGAAAACCACACTGTGATTCCGGGTAGACGCGTTCAGCCAGTTTCTGCAGGCGGATTAGGAGGACCCGAGCATAGACTTTGCCAACAATGCTGAGGAGCGAGATACCTCTGTAGTTGTTGCAGTCGCTCCTTTCGCCCTTGTTTTTGTACAGGGTGACGATCTTGACGTCCCTCATGTCCTGTGGTACAGCTCCCTCATTCCAACACTGACAGAGAACTGCGTGCAAAGGGTGCAGAAGAGAAGTCTTGCAGTGCTTGATGAGGTCTGGGGGAATTCCATCGTTGCCAGGTGCCTTCCCTGGTGCCAGGCTATCAATGGCCTTGCTGAGTTCGTCCGCAGTTGGCTCTGCGTCAAGTTCTTCCATTACCGGCATGCACTTGATGGCATCGAGGGCTAAGGGGGACACCATGTTCTGTGTGGAGTAGAGGTCGGAGTAGTGTTCCGCCCATCTTTCCATCTGTTGGCTAGGATTGCTGATTACTTCCCCAGTGGAGGATTTGAGGGGGGCGATCTTGCTCTGTGTTGGTCCCAGTGCCTTCTTGATGCCATCATACATTCCTCGGATGTTGCCTCTTTCAGCAGCACTCTGTATCTCTTCGCTGAGCTCTGTCCAGTACTCGTTTGCGCAGCGCCTGGCGTTAAGCTGAACCT
This sequence comes from Monoplex corrugatus, assembly GCA_030674185.1. NCBI lineage: Eukaryota > Metazoa > Mollusca > Gastropoda > Littorinimorpha > Ranellidae > Monoplex > Monoplex corrugatus. The sequence continues at coordinate 35,526,268 of JAPXFY010000012.1, read as the reverse complement.
TACTTCTGGCAGCCCTGAGGATTTGCAGGTTCTTCTCACTGGGTGACCGCTTATACTTGGTGAGTGCGGCACGCTTGGCCTCAACAGTGGGAGTCATCTCTGATGATTTGGCCTCAAACCAGTCATGGGACTTCACAGTTTTCTTCCCAAAGGTGGCCATAGCAATGCGGTGCATGGTGTCTCGTAGCGTTTCCCATCTCTCAGTGGCAGAGTCTCTGGGCTGCAATGCATTGTATTCTCTCTGAAAGGCCTCTGCGAACTGTTCTACAAGATCTGGCTGAGACATCTTGCTGACGTCAATGCGAGGGTTCCTTGTTTTTTTGAGCAGTGGAACTTCTTTGGTTGTAGCCTGATCTTGCAACATAACAGAGAGTGGTCTGTGTCGCAGTCTGCGCTGTGATAAGAGCGAGTGTGGAGAACGTTTTTGATAGCGGCACGTCTTACTAGGATCAAATCCAGTTGGTGCCAATGTTTTGAACGGGGATGCCTCCAGGAGATTTTGTGCTGAGGCTTCGTCTTGAAGAAGGAGTTGGCGATGCACAGTCCATGGCAGGCGCAAAACTCAAGCAGTCGCTGTCCATTCTCATTCATTTTCCCCACTCCAAAGGAACCGAGGCAGAAGGGCCATGAGTCATTGTCTGCACCCACTCTGGCGTTGAAGTCGCCCAGGAGAACAAGTTGTTCTGTCCTGGGGATGTTCCTTATGGTTGATGCAAGATTTTCGTAGAACTCATCCTTGGTGTCTGGAGAGGCGGACAGAGTTGGGGCATAAATGCTGATGAGAGTGATATAGCCTTCGGTGGTGTTGAGGCGGAGAGTCAAGAGTCGTTCTGAACCGCCGCTGCCTGGTTCAATCATGTTCAGCAGGCTGTTCCTTACTGCAAAGCTTACTCCGTGCTCTCTTGGGGCATCAGAACTCTTTCCTTGCCAGAAGAAGGTGTAGTCCCTTTCCTTTAGTGTTCCTGAGTCAGCCAGCCGTGTTTCCTGCAGAGTGGCAATGTCCACATTGAGCCTCTTTAGTTCGCTGTTTATGACGGCGGTTTTTCTGGCATCGCTGATGTCTTGCAGATCTTGGGAGAGCCCAGGCATCATTGTTCAGACATTCCAACAGCCCAGTTTCACTGCTGATCCTTTTCCTGATCCATTTCTTGAATTTGAATTTTTCTTTTTGTTTGGTGCGGTAATTAACGACCTGCTTGTCAGATTTTCTCCTAATCTTCATGCACCCAATGAAGAAGGCAGGTCGTGGTGGGACAGCACCTAACTGGCTGGGGGCTGCCCAGCTTAGGTGGGCGGTAGCTGTCCAGTAAGACACGAAGGTCTCTCCCACCGTCAAAAGCAACCCCTGGCGTCAGCTCTACGCCAGTTGAGCAATGACTTATCACCGGTATCTGTTGCTTCCCGTGTTGTGCCGACACTAGTATTAGTAGCGAGGCTGGAGTGTCCTCTCCAGGTCGTAGGTGCAGAGTGTTTGTGGATGAATGGACGGATGTAAGCCTGGGCAGTGTAATATGGAAGACAGGCTGTTGCCCATGCAACTTGTCCCCCCTCTCCACCTCGCTGACAGATCCAAAGGAACAGCAGGGCTGTTACGTTTTGGTGCCAACGCGGCCGCAGGAGCTGCCGGAAAGTAACAAAGTTTGCCATCCAACCGCCTTAGGGGCCCCACACCGGATTTACTGTCAGGGTTTACTCCCTTAGCTAGATGGCCGCGGGTAGCTCTCCAGAGCTGGCGCCCTTTGATGGATCTAATTTATTTCCACCAGGGTTTCTAGCCACCCTCCTCACCATCCTCCTGAGAGGACTGGTGGGGTTGCTGGTTTAGTCGCCAGCAATTCGACCCTGTGACAGGTAGTATTGGGTTCCAGGTTACCAGTAGCAGATACATCTATCCGACCTGACCTCACAGGATTATGCCTGTAGTATTCTCACTAATATGAAATTACATCTAGAGCCTTGTTTTGAGATCTTTATAATCATACCTTGAATGGTTGTGAACTAGTCACAGGAGCACTCACATGAAACTATCAAGAATGAGATTATCTTCAGAATTCACATACTGTACTCATTTCTTGCAAAAGAGTAATTTGTGTGCTTCAGATGCCTTTGTCCTGGGGACTGAAGATTAGTTCATGTATAGGATTCTCTGAAGCATAGAGCAGTCAGTTGTCTTAGTTTGTTATATATGCTTGTTCTTTTTTTTTTTTTTTTTTTTGGCTTGGTAGGTAAAGTCTATTACAGAAAATATGCACCTGTATCTGTTTTGTTTCAGTCATTAGATAGGTGTTCATGTTTTTTTCCCTGGGTTTTGAGTTTTGGTATGCTGACATTTGTTCAGTCCATAACTGTCTTGGCTTATTGAATATCTGTACAAAAAAGAAACAGATAGTGCATGTAAATCATGTTTGGTGAAAACAGTAGTGTTAGTGACTAATATCAGGGATAAATTCATTATAAATTTGCTTCGATGGAAATAAATTCATTGTAAATTGTTTACGATTGTCATGCGAGATTATTTGAACATTTATTCAGCATTTGTTATTTTTTTCAGTATCTGACAGAACTTGCTGATGTGCGATTCTGGGGAGACTCAGTCCTGTTCATTGATGAGTATGAATTTTATTATTTTTTGTTACTGTTTTAAAAAGTCTTCAATATTGATGAGGAGGGATGAGCATCTGTTTGTGTTCATCTGTGAAGAGAACTGTGGGCAAGGATACCTCAGTTGTTTCTGCATGGATTGTTGCCAAATGTGCTTTGCAGGTTTCCTGCAGTTAATGATGAATGCTTAAGTATGGACCAGAACAGTATTTGAGTAAGAATGGTCAAGAATGTGAAAGTATTTATTGGAAGTTAACTTGGCTGCTTGAGATGGATTGATGGTTCATCATCATCATCATCAGTCCCGTAGTCTGGTTGACCGTTGGGGCACCACTGAAGATTTTGCAACCAACTTCCTCCACTCCTCACGGTCCTCAGCTTTCCGCAGAATGATATTCCATTCAAGGCCAGTCCACTCTCTGATATTGTCTTCCCATCTTTTTCTCTGTCTGCCTCTTCGTCTCCGGCCCTGAACTGTTCCCTGCAAGACGGTCTTGGCCAGTCCAGATGATCGTGTGACATGCCCGTACCACCTCAGTTTGCGTCTTTTCACGGAAGTCAGGTCTTCGATGGCGTTTTCGATTCGGGTTTTCACTTCCTTATTGGTTATACTATCTTTGTACGAGATACCAAGGAGTTTGCGGAAGCATCTCATCTCCATTGCCTGTATCCTTCTTTCAATGTCTGCTGTTATGGTCCATGTTTCGCATGCATACAAAAATATTGACATGACCAGGGAACTCATCAGTCTGATCTTGGAGCCGATTGCGATATTCTTGTCGTTCCAGATGACTTTTAGCTTGGTCATTGCAGCTGTGGTCTGGGCAATCCTGGAAAGTACTTCGGGCTTTGATCCTTCATCTGATACTATAGCTCCCAGATATTTAAATCTATGGACGGTCTCAAGTTTTTTGTTGTCTATGGTAATGTCAGTGCTGATGCCATTGGTATTATTTGTCATCAACTGGGTTTTCTCTGCACTGATCTGCATGCCATATGTGGATTGATGGTTAACTTGGCACAAATACTTATGTGGTGCAGTCGAAAAATTTATTCATTTGTTATAAAAATGGTCAAAAGAACAAGTGTGTAAAATAAACTTTTGGAAAAGTCAGCAAGAATACCTTTATATTTGCAAGTGCCATGAAGGGTATCTTGTTCATTTGTCCATAGATTTTTACCAGATGTAGACTGTATATCAAGTATAGTGCAGTTCATGAAGTCCAGATAAATGTGATCCAATATTTGGACTGTCATAGTTAAGGTGTATATAGTTCAAGTCTTCTTTATTGGAATAAATGTTGGACAAGGACCTTTTCTAACATCTTACCAACAACTCCGTGGGATTTGCTGCAATGTTAGAGAAAGTTTTTTCATCACCAGCTCCTTAACTGCTGTCAGCTGAAAAGTGCAGAACTCAGACCTTTTGTGATGTCTACAAACATAAAATTAATGAGGATAGTTCGTTGTAAGTTTTAGATAATGTCCATGGGAGACAACCAGTGACTAATGCTGCCAGTCTCAGAGGGGGTTCATTAAAAGTGTTTTGCTTCTCTTATCTGACTTGGTGACCTCTTCAACTTTCAACAAAGTGATTTTATTTTTCTGAGAATTGAAACTAGTTTTCACCAAAATAGCGATGTCAGGACTGTCTTGCAATTGTGCTTGTTTTTAACATTTGATAGCACTTTGTGTGATTGAAACAAATATTACTGGTTGTATAGTGAGGAAATTATGAGTGGTTGTACGATTCAGAAGACAATTCTGATGAAGAAGAGACTAAAAACAGGGGTAATTATCAGCTGCTGGTGAGAAATATGCATCATACAAGCACTGTACCCAACCCATTCACAAAGGATATGCCTTATTTTATTCTGGCATCTAGCCATCAGTGTCACAGGGCTTAAAACGTTCCGCATCTGGGCGGAATTCCGCGATTTCGGTTTGTCAAAAAAAAAAAAAAAAAAAAAAAAAAAGAGCAAGGCATCCATGATCGGCTTGCAAGCGTTCATAGCAACGGTACGCAAGTTATGGCCCCTGATTTTTCTTGGAAGAAGTTTCCGGTCGGACTAGTTTCAGTGGTTTTTTTGTTTTTTCCTCCTGTTTTAAGCCCTGATGTCAAAATGTGCACTATGAAGTCTCGATAGTCCTTGCACAGGTAGTGAAAACTGCTTACTGACAGATAGAATCTTTCAAGTTGGAAGGGGAACAAAGAGTGATAGTAGGGATGTGGTGGTGGGGGTGGTGTGACCCGGTCAAGCTGTCTGTGCATTCATGATAGGCTATATTTAGCACAGCAGTCAGTACTAAGCCTATACCTGGTCATTCACAGTTTATGAGTACTTTTAGTTTGTCAGGAGGGTCATATCTCCTATTATTTTGTTTCTGTGGTGAGTGCTTATGAGGGTTTTTTTTTGTTTTTAGCTTTTTTTGAAAGGGGGGGGGGGGCGTCTATGGATATTCACCAAGTTTTATAAAGTAATTTCAAGAAATTACTTGCAAATCATCTGAAAGTAGAAGTTGTTAAGCCTAACGTGCTCTGAAATCTTAAGTCTGAGGTCTGATGCATCATTCAGTGTAACTTGTTAAGCCTAACGTGCTCTGAAATCTTAAGTCTGAGGTCTGATGCATCATTCAGTGTAACTTGTTAAGCCTAATGTGCTCTGAAATCTTAAGTCTGAGGTCTGATGCATCATTCAGTGTAACTTGTTAAGCCTAATGTGCTCTGAAATCTTAAGTCTGAGGTCTGATGCATCATTCAGTGTACCTTGTTAAGCCTAACGTGCTCTGAAGTCTAAAGTCTGAAGTCTGATACATCATTCTGTGTAACTTGTTAAGCCTAATGTGCTCTGAAGTCTAAAGTTTTGAAGTCTGATACATCATTCTGTGTAACTTGTTAAGCCTAATGTGCTCTGAAGTCTAAAGTCCGAAGTCTGATACATCATTCTGTGTAACTTGTTAAGCCTAATGTGTTCTGAAATCTTAAGTCTGAAGCCTGATGCATCATTCTGTGCAACTTGTTAAGCCAAATGTGTTCTGAAATCTAAAGTCCGAAGTCTGATACATCATTCTGTGTAACTTGTTAAGCCTAATGTGTTCTGAAGTCTAAAGTCCGAAGTCTGATGCATCATTCTGTGTAACTTGTTAAGCCTAATGTGTTCTGAAGTCTAAAGTCCGAAGTCTGATGCATCATTCTGTGTAACTTGTTAAGCCTAATGTGTTCTGAAATCTTAAGCCTGAAGTCTGATGCATCATTCTGTGTAACTTGTTAAGCCTAATGTGTTCTGAAATCTTAAGTCCGAAGTCTGATGCATCATTCTGTGTAACTTGTTAAGCCTAATGTGTTCTGAAATCTTAAGTCTGAAGTCTGATGCATCATTCTGTGTAACTTGTTAAGCTAATGTGTTCTGAAATCTTAAGTCCGAAGTCTGATGCATCATTCTGTGTAATTTCATGCTTAGATTCCCACAAATATGGAAGCTACAATAGTTTTAGTACACATGGTAGTGACACAACCATTTTACTCCGCATATGGAAAACACCTGACCTCAAAAAGTGTTGGCAGTCAAGAGGTTAAACTAAAGATATAACTATCACAAGACATGAAAATTACAAACACCATGAAAATCATCTGTAGACCATGGAGCTGGAGGGTTCTGAGCCACAATTACTTGCTAGAGATGGTGTTTGAGCATACTCAGTGTTACAGGAAAAAAAAAGAACAATCAATTATTTCATAGAAATGCTAATTTGACTATTAATCTCTTTCCCCAGCAACGACACGCTGCCAAGAAATATCGCCTTAGCTCTCTCAGAGATTCCCCACTTCAACGCCATGCCTGTTTATGGTAACCCATTTTGATATTTATTTCCAGCATGTTTGTGCTTTTTTCTTTTTGTGTTATTGTGATGTGTCCATGCTCAAGTGTGTCCCTTGTTTTATTTTAACAGAATAATTTTGATCTGTGGAGTCCATGAGGAGGAATGAATGAACAGTGGTGTTAAAAGTGCTGAACTGCTATATTAGGATGTTCTGGTCTTCACTTTTTGTTTTTTTATAAAACAAAATTCCATTTATTTTGAAGATTTCAAGTACTTCAACATTCATCTTCAAGTGCATATGGAACTGACCAAGTGCTGTATTTCTCATGAAAATTCCAAAATAATCTGCCCCCCAAAATTGCTTGTGTGTGTGTGTGTGTGTGTGTGTGTGTGTGTGTGTGTGTGTGTTTAAAACTTTTTTTTTTAATGAATTTAGAATTGTAAAATATACCACTCTAATTTTATGATTTAAAGTTGAATTTCATTTGCTGTTTTAAAATAATGCTAATTTAGAATTTTAAAATATACCACTCTAATTTTATGATTTAAAGTTGAATTTCATGTGCAGTTTGAAAATAATGCTTAAAGTTTCTCTAAAAAGTTTACAGTACTGAAAAGCTGATTGATGCTGGCAGGTCTGAACGTGTACAGCATGCTAAAGCACCATACACTGGTCTTGACACTAGCGGCAGTGGAGAAGATTGAAGAGCGTTTGCTTCATCACATATACAGCATGGCCCGGGAAAAGAAATTCACCGCCAATGCCCGTGCACCCCAACCCTTCATCCGTGACCCAGTTATACAAGACTAAGACTAGTCTTTCTGTGTCATCTGTCATCTCATCTCCATGTACAAGCAGCAGAAAAGAAAAACTGGGATAAAACACAGATAAAAACATAGTGTGTGGATGAAATGTTTAGTTGTAATGAAAAATAAAGACATGAGCACTGCCTTTGTTTCTGGACAATTAAATTTGTGTTGAATTTTGTCAGGCAGATTGTATCCTTGAGAGAAAGAGCCATGCCTGAATAAACCTGAAGGTGGAGTTCTACCTCTGTGCTGATCATGCCTCCAGTATGTGCACTCAGTTTTGTTTGAAGCCAAGCTGACTGTGCAGAGCCTTATCAGGACTATAACCATTTCAAAACATACACAATACTTCATACTAAAGCATTTGGTATATAGGCAGCAAACAGGTAAGATTTAAATGAATTCAGGTGTCCTGAGTCCCACTATTCTATCAAAACAGTCAACCAGCCCAACAGACAGTGGTTCTACTGAGAGTTGAACCCATTCTGTGCTATGAGCATAGCGCTCTTAATTTACATAATAGGTCACAAGGGGGAAAAAATAAGTTTCAGTGACCCATTTTGGGATTTGCAATGATTTTATATCAAGTGTTAGAGCACAGCTTAGATTTTATTTAGATTTTATTTAATCCCTTCTTTATTTTTCTCTGTAGGTAGAACAAAACCCCAAACTAGATTTGAAAATGTCACTCTAAGTGGACATGGCCTATCATCTGGGTCACAGCAATATGAAAAATAAGAATTCTGTCGCTGTCCATGTTTAGACTCATTGGGACTTTTGTTTTGTTACTCCCCATCCCTCCTAAATCTTCTTACCAGAATGATATTTTCTGATTCTGCGTATCTTCAGTTAATACGACAGCATCAAGCTTATCTAGAAAAATTTGGGTAAATGCACTTGTCAACATAGCGAAGTGCTTAGTGTAACATACAACAGACTAGGAAGCCATGTTTTCGAATCCCTGGTCTAAGAAAATGATTGTGGGATTTTTCAGTCTTGATCAGCTCCTACCCAAACTATAGCACGCTATGGGATCATTGAAAAGACTGGGACCACACAATTAGATTTCATCCATTTTGCAGATTCGTCACCGACGATCCTACTCATTTTCTAACCAACACAGCCATTACCTAAGACCTGGTTGATGCAAGGATATATTATAAAAGCATGTGCAGAGAACAATCCCATCATGCAGTCTCGATCCAAAATGGGAGCCCACAGCGTCATCAGCATCTCATCCCCAGTCCCAACATAGAAAATTTGTCCCTGATTCTGTGGCTTTTATGGCCTGCTTTGATGGCGACATCAGTTGTGGTGGGTTTGGAGGTGCCACACCAGTTGTGGTGGGTTTGGAGGTGCCACACCAGTTGTGGTGGGTTTGGAGGTGCCACATCAGTTGTGGGTTTGGAGGTGCCACATCAGTTGTGGTTTTGGAGGTGCCACATCAGTTTGAAGGGTTTGGAGGTGCCATCAGTTGTGGGTTTGGAGGTGCCACACCAGTTGTGGGTTTGGAGGTGCCACACCAGTTGTGGGTTTGGAGGTGCCACACCAGTTGTGGGTTTAGAGGTGCCACACCAGTTGTGGGTTTGGAGGTGCCACACCAGTTGTGGGTTTGGAGGTGCCACACCAGTTGTGGGTTTGAAGGTGCCACGTCAGTTGTGGTGGGTTTGGAGGTGCCACACCAGTTGTGGGTTTGGAGGTGCCACACCAGTTGTGGGTTTAGAGGTGCCACACCAGTTGTGGGTTTAGAGGTGCCACACCAGTTGTGGGTTTGGAGGTGCCACATCAGTTGTAGATTTGGAGGTGCCACACCAGTTGTGGGTTTGGAGGTGCCAAGTCAGTTGTGGTGGGTTTGGAGGTGCCACATCAGTTGTCGGTTTGGAGGTACCACACCAGTTGTGGGTTTGGAGATGCCACACCAGTTGTGGGTTTGGAGGTGCCACACCAGTTGTAGTGGGTTTGGAGGTGCCACACCAGTTGTGGGTTTGGAGGTGCCACATCAGTTGTGGGTTTGCAGGTGCCACACCAGTTGTGGTGGGTTTGGAGGTGCCACACCAGTTGTGGTGGGTTTGGAAGTGCCACATCATTGTGGTGGGTTTGCAGTTGCCACACCAGTTGTGGTGGGTTTGGAGGTGCCACACCAGTTGTTGGGTATGGAGGTGCCACATCAGTTGTGGGTTTCATCAGTTGTGGGTTTGGAGGTGCCACATCAGTTTGTGGTGGTTTGGAGGTGCCACACCAGTTGTGGGTTTGGAGGTACCACATCAGTTGTGGGTTTCATCAGTTGTGGTGGGTTTGGAGGTGCCACACTAGTTGTGGTGGGTTTGGAAGTGCCACATCATTGTGGTGGGTTTGCAGTTGCCACACCAGTTGTGGTGGGTTTGGAGGTGCCACACCAGTTGTGGTGGGTTTGGAAGTGCCACATCATTGTGGTGGGTTTGCAGTTGCCACACCAGTTGTGGTGGGTTTGGAGGTGCCGCACCAGTTGTTGGGTATGGAGATGCCACATCAGTTGTGGGTTTCATCAGTTGTGGTGGGTTTGGAGGTGCCACATCAGTTGTGGTGGGTTTGGAGGTGCCACACCAGTTGTTGGGTATGGAGGTGCCACATCAGTTGTGGGTTTCATCAGTTGTGGTGGGTTTGGAGGTGCCACATCAGTTGTGGTGGGTTCAGCTGGGGATTTGCTGGAAAGCCAAAATAATTGGTGGGGGGATAATGTTAAGGAGCAGCAGCAGATGGCGCAGCCTAAAAACAAGCAAAAAAATACAAGTCTAGGCAAATACAACAAATATGTTGATGAGATTCACATATACGAAGCTTTAATACAACACAGGCATTACAAAGTTTTGCACACAATCATGAAATAAAATAGCAAATGCAAAATCTTCAGAACATTACCTTCTTCAGAACACAGAAATATACACAAGACAGAAAAAGAAAAAAATGTAAGTTATTACCACGGCTCTACACAGACAATAATAAAGAAACATCCCTAAACATTAACTGTGGACGGAAATTATTCAATATATTCAAGTGTTACGACAAAAATACAGTCACAGGATGTACAAAAAGCCTCTTTTCAAATCATGTACATTTTGTTTTAATCCTTTGACTCTCACACCCCATCCACCAGCATGCCGCCTTGTTAACCATGCTAGCGAAGCAAAAACTTAACCCACTGACCCCCCGTCACCCTATCCACCAGCTTCCTGCAGGAAGCTGGTGGATAGGGTGAGGGAGTCACAGGGTAAGTTTCTGCAGTTGGTGGATAGGGTGCGGGAGTCAAAGGGTTAATGCAAACATGATTTCAAAAGATCAAAGAAAAGTTGATACAACTAAGAGAGTTTGGGCATCAACTCATTTCTGTGTCACATCATTTTATTTTCAAGTGAGGTATGTCATGGAATGTATGTATGTGATAGAAAGAAACAGACCAACTGACTGGAAAGTATGGGAATGAAAAGAAATGCAGGTTTGATCAAGTCAGTTGGACAAAGCCACGGCTGTGACTCTTTGACAATAGACACACTGATGACAGAAACATTCACAGTATTGACCATTCCTTTTGCTCTGTCTCTCTCTCACACACACAGAGCTCTGACCACAATAAGCAGTGGAATCAGGAACTTACAAGGACCATGGACAAAGAGAGTACTCAGCAAGACAAATCAAGGACGAAATCATAGTGGCAGATAGTTTTTCTTTCTCCTACTCACCTTGTTCTCGGCAACGATTTCTTTAATGAATGAAATGCACACTGTTCTGTTTGTCTGGCCCACAATGAGCAGGCATTACATTGCTCTTAAGTCTGCATACTTTCTTTGGCAAGTTATCTTACCACATATGTAGTCATATTCCTTTTTCAGGATGGGAGAATTAGGGGTGTGTGTGTGTAAATGGTAGCTATCATGTTCCATAAGCCATTACAGGGTGTTAACGGGCGCATGTAATGTTCTGCATGTGTACACACACGAAAAGGTGTTTACTTAACACATTTTAAGGGACTAGCAGGTCTGCACATAAATTAACCAAGTGATCAAAAATCACTCTTTACCATCTAGGTGCTACCCAGACAAGGTCAAAGTCGGGCTTCTCATTGGAAGTTCGACATCTACCAACTCTGCTGTTGCACCTGTCAATGGAAGTGATAAGGAATGAGAAGGTGGAATGAGAATACTCTTATGCTGAGCAATGGCATTGTTAAGTACTGACCTCAGCGAGCAAAAAGCTCCAACAAAATGTATTTTCCTCACGTAATTATTCTGGCTCGATATGCAGTGGCCCACCAGTACGGCATCAACTTGTCCTTTCTCCATGCATACATACTATTCGACTTCTCTTTCATTTGTAAAGAAAATATCACTTTAATCAGATGATGACTCTCATTCCACTTCATAAATAAAACCACTTCTGTCACAAAACGGGCACACATGGCCAAATGGTTTGTCTAAAGGGTTGTTCTAGAAAAAAAATCATGCAGGTCATGTCCTGGAGTCTGAAACAGTTCAGCAGGACTCCTGAACATGCATTTGTAAAAAACAAAAAAAAACAAAAAGACATCCACTTTTGATCATTATCAATGATGACTGCATTTCACAAGTTTAAATGCAGACAACAGAAAAACCACAACTTTCCTCATGTGTGAAGCAATCGGGTTTTCTTATTAAATAAATACTAATAAAATGCTCCTAATGTTCCAACCTCTTCAGAAAAATGAAAGCAAGCACTTTTGGTAAATAAGTAAAAATGTCAGATATAAACAAATTCTATGGATTAATTAACAAAAAGGAACTCCAAAACTTCCATACTCTCATTTCTTTCATGCACTAAATTTCACAGGTTCACAATTATGAAAAAAAAAGGTTGGCGTTTATGACCACACAGAGATTATGGCTGAACATAGCATCAGACATTCTACAGGCCATGTATGCACAGAAATTAAATTCTGGTAAGTCCTATTCAGCTAATACATGTGTCCATCAGTATGCCTGTTCATAAGACAGAAGTGTAGGAATGCTCCAGCTCAAACACCACTGACGGGCATAGAGCCTTGGGCCATATCCATGCGTATCTGCCACCGCAGTGCCTTGCGCTGTTTGTCTGGAGGAGGCACATAATTGTTTGCCACATACTTTCTCTGGGGTTTCTGCACATGGAAAGGAAAAAGAACATGATCATTTTTCATAAATGCATACTAAAGACCATCAAACCAACCATCACTGAAAATTAAAATCAAAACAAAACCAAAACAAAATGAGGGAAAAAAAAAAAACAATATCAAGAGGCACCCCAAAACCCCATACAAAATGCTGCAAAATTCTTGAAACAGATGACTAGAAAAGAACACACAGATAATGTAACAAGAACAGAACACAGGGTAATCTAACAAGAACAGAATACACACACACAAGAACAGAACACAATGTGATCTAACAAAACAGAATACACACACACACAAGAACAGAACACAATGTAATCTAACAAAACAGAACACAATGTAATCTAACAAAACAGAATACACTGACAACAAGAACAGAACACAATGTAATCTAACAAAACAGAATACACACACACAAGAACAGAACACAATGTAATCTAACAAAACAGAATACACACACACAAGAACAGAACACAATGTAATCTAACAAAACAGAATACACACACACACAAGAACAGAACACAATGTAATCTAACAAAACAGAATACACACACAAGAACAGAACACAATGTAATCTAACAAAACAGAATACACACACACACAAGAACAGAACACAATGTAATCTAACAAAACAGAATACACACACAACAAGAACAGAACACAATGTAATCTAACAAAACAGAATACACACACAAGAACAGAACACAATGTAATCTAACAAAACAGAATACACACACACAAAAGAACAGAACACAATGTAATCTAACAAAACAGAATACACACACACAAGAACAGAACACAATGTGATCTAACAAAACAGAATACACACACACACAAGAACAGAACACAATGTAATCTAACAAAACAGAATACACACACAACAAGAACAGAACACAATGTAATCTAACAAAACAGAATACACACACAAGAACAGAACACAATGTAATCTAACAAAACAGAATACACACACAAAAGAACAGAACACAATGTAATCTAACAAAACAGAATACACACACAAGAACAGAACACAATGTAATCTAACAAAACAGAATACACACACAAAAGAACAGAACACAATGTAATCTAACAAAACAGAATACACTGACAACAAGAACAGAACACAATGTAATCTTACAAGAACAGAACACAGACAACAAGAACAGAACACAATGTAATCTAATAAGAACAGAATACACAGATAACAAAACAGAACACAATGTAATCTAACAAAACAGAATGCAGACAACAAGAACAGAACACAATGTAATCTTACAAGAACAGAACACCGGTAATCTAACAAAAACATAACACACAGATAATCTAACAAGAACAGAACATAGGTAATCTAACAAGAACAGAACACGGGTAATCTAACAAGAACAGAACACATGTAATCAAACAAGAACAGAACATGGGTAATCTAACAAGAACAGAACACGCAGATAATCTAACAAGAACAGAACACACAGATAACAAGTACAGAACACACACATCATCTAACAAGAACAGAACACAGATAACAAGAACAGAACACACAGATAATCTATGACTTGAGTGTCACATGGTTTAAAAGAGTCACATGATGCAGACATACCATTTTACAACAACATTAACTAACAACAAAACCCCACCTTTTCTGGGACAAACTGCGTCAGCATCTGTTCACGTACGTTCCAGCGAAGACCCTTGCGCTGATTCTCCCCTGGCGCTTGCTGAAGGGTCCATGCTTGCTGCATCTGGTGATAACGTGCCACTGGGTCTGCTCTCCTTAAGTTTTTGGTGTGAGGGTGGTCAAACGAGGGGTAGATTACTGAAAGAGTGAAACACAAGACATTGCTTTTGCAACACAGTGTTCTCAAATAACACTGGACGCTGCTTTGTAATAGACTAATACAGTGTTCTCAAATAACATAGGACACTGCTTTTGCAATAGTGTTCTCAAATAACACAGGACACTGCTTTTGCAATACAGTGTTCTCAAAAAACGCCAGACGCTACTTTTGCAATACAGTGTTCTCAAATAACACCGGACGCTGCTTTTGCAATACAGTGTTCTCAATTAAGGCCTTGATCGGGAGATCGCAAAAAAACCCAAAATACACACTGACCTAGTTTCCTCTTTGTCTGACCAAATTTTTTTTATTGCATATTCAGGAAGTTTAGTCTCTCTAGATGCTTTAGAAAATAAATGTTATGAGCAAATATAACAATTTCATGGTGAAAATGCTCCATCAAGTACCCCACCCATATGTATTTTGTGTTTGTTTTTTGGAAAAATTGATAAAATTCGCGATTTTCAAACCCTCGAAACACACCTGCCGATCTTTCAAAACGTGTACTATTTGGTACCGTTGGAAAGGAAATCGTCTCCCCTGAGCGAATGCGTTGCTTGTTCGTGTGCACTCGGAGCAGATATTCGGAAAACAACCGGTTTTTGGAACCAGATAACGCTACGAGAACTTCCAAATAAGGAACAGCTTACGCAAGTGTGCGCCTTATTTGGAATGAGTCACCTATGAACTCAAGTCCGTAAAACTCACGATCCGAAATCAACAATCTGATTGGTTGCCGAAGCCGTGAACTTCGGCCTTGAACTTCGGGTTGCCGAATGCGTCTGTTTCCGTCAAAGCGTGCTCTCGCCATTACTCAGTTTCTTTGTTTCCAACCTTCGTATTGTTATTGAAAGTAATCATGCCTAAATCAAGTTCATCGGCCCGTTCATCTGCCAGAGGCAAACGCAGTCGAAAGCAGCAGTTAGCCCTTGCAAGAAAACGAACAAAAATAAGTTCTGAGGAGCAAACAACTAGCCAAGAAATTGCCGAAGGCCTGTCGGAAAGTGAAAGAATTCATACCACGCCTTCACTCGACGAGCCTGTGCCATCGACATCGACATCGGACCCAACTCAACTCGACGAGCCTGTGCCATCGACATCAACATCGGATCCAACTCCAAGCACCTCGACTGGTGGGCCTACATCTTTTCTTGGCAAGAAATCTCGTTCAGAATTCAAGAAAGATGCCTATGAAAAATTTATCAGCACTAAAAAGGATAGGCCTACGCCTGCTGATACAACTACCACGTGTACCAGTGATACTCATAGCAATCTAGCTGAAGCAGATAGAGCTATTATTGACATTCCTGCTCTGAACTTGCTAATCAAATCGCTTTGCTGCAGTCAGTGTAAAACAGCATCTCTTACACTGAAAGTTGATTCAAAAAAATCAAAGGGCCTTGCTGTTTATGCAGAAGTGTACTGCTCATCATGTGAAGGGACAGTGTGTCAACGCTTTTTAGCTTCCAGAGGAGAGGGCAAAAAACCACCCTTTGTGCTGAACAAGCAGGTAGTTTTTGCCTCACTAGTTTGTGGTTTGGGTGCTGGAACCCTGAACAAATTCTGTGAATGTATGAACTTGCCAGGGCTACACCCAAAGACATTTCATGAAAAAGCCCATCTTTTGTATAATAGACAGAAAGAGTTAGAAAATGAAGTGTTTTCAGAGTCTGTGAAATTTGTACGCAAAGTACATGCTGAACAGTTGGGTGTAGACCTTTCTGATGATGATGTGCTTGATATATCAGTGAGTTATGATGGCACATGGCTAACTCGGGGTCACACATCTCATGTTGGTGTTGGGTGTGTTGTGGACTTACTCACTGGCCTTTGTTTGGATACCCACGTAATGTCAACATATTGTCAAACATGTGAGACAACTGGCAAAACAATGAAAGAAGAGAAACCAGAGGAGTATGATGCATGGTATGCCCAACACCTAGAAGACTGTGACAAGAATTTCAATGGTAAGTACCAGAATAAAAGTGTGAATTTGACTCTGTGTGTGTGTGTGTGTGTGTGTGTGTGTGTGTGTGTGTGTGTGTGTGTGTGTGTGTGTGTGTGTGTGTGTGTGTGTGTGTGTGTGTGTGTGTGTGTGTGTGTGTGTGTGTGAGTGAGTGAGTCACTGTGTGTGTGTGAGTGAATCACTGTGTGTGTGTGTGTGTGTGTGTGTGTGTGTGTGTGTGTGTGTGTGTGTGTGTGTGTGTGTGTGTGTGTGTGTGTGTGTGTGTGTGTGTGTGAGAGAGAGAGATTTCTGTTTTCTAAAACTATATCAGATAATTGTATGCATTGACTGACATAAAACAATAATGATACTGATAATAATGGTTGATTTCATATATATACTTGTCCTTATAACGCACAGCTCTGCATGCTTACATGACAATAAAATAAAATAAAATAAAATAAAATAAAATAAAATAAAATAAAATAAAATAAAAGCAGTCAACTAGATAAACCTAAATTGCATACCATTTCAAAAACTTAGAATAAAATTGACGGTGATGCATGTCATTGTTACATCAATAAAACCACATAAAACCATAATTCTGTTCATAAGACATCCCTATCAATTGCTCTCTCTCTCTCTCTCTCTCTTTCTTTCTCTCTCTCTCTCTCTCTCTCTCCACTGTCTCTCAACAATGATATCATGATTTTTTTTCTTTTCCTCAGGCTCATCTGGGATGATGGAAGTGGAGGCTGCTCGGGTCCTCACACACACAAGAACAGAAACAATGTAATCTAACAAAACAGAATACACCACACAAAGAACAGAACACAATGTAATCTAACAAAACAGAATACACACACACAAGAACAGAACACAATGTAATCTAACAAAACAGAATACAACACACAAACAGAACGACAATGTAATCTAACAAAACAGAATACACACACACAGAACAGAACACAATGTAATCTAACAAAACAGAATACACACACAAAAGAACAGAACACAATGTAATCTAACAAAACAGAATACACACACACAAGAACAGAACACAATGTAATCTAACAAAACAGAATACACACACACAAGAACAGAACACAATGTAATCTAACAAAACAGAATACACACACAACAAGAACAGAACACAATGTAATCTAACAAAACAGAATACACACACAAAACAGAACACAATGTAATCTAACAAAACAGAATACACACACAAAGAACAGAACACAATGTAATCTAACAAAACAGAATACACACACACAAGAACAGAACACAATGTAATCTAACAAAACAGAATACACACACACAAGAACAGAACACAATGTAATCTAACAAAACAGAATACACACACAACAAGAACAGAACACAATGTAATCTAACAAAACAGAATACACACACAACAAGAACAGAACACAATGTAATCTAACAAAACAGAATACACACACAAGAACAGAACACAATGTAATCTAACAAAACAGAATACACACACAAAGAACAGAACACAATGTAATCTAACAAAACAGAATACACACACACAAGAACAGAACACAATGTGATCTAACAAAACAGAATACACACACAAGAACAGAACACAATGTAATCTAACAAAACAGAATACACACACAAAAGAACAGAACACAATGTAATCTAACAAAACAGAATACACTGACAACAAGAACAGAACACAATGTAATCTTACAAGAACAGAACACAGACAACAAGAACAGAACACAATGTAATCTAATAAGAACATTTCTGATGATGATGTGCTTGATATATCAGTGAGTTATGATGGCACATGGCTAACTCGGGGTCACACATCTCATGTTGGTGTTGGGTGTGTTGTGGACTTACTCACTGGCCTTTGTTTGGATACCCACGTAATGTCAACATATTGTCAAACATGTGAGACAACTGGCAAAACAATGAAAGAAGAGAAACCAGAGGAGTATGATGCATGGTATGCCCAACACCTAGAAGACTGTGACAAGAATTTCAATGGTAAGTACCAGAATAAAAGTGTGAATTTGACTCTGTGTGTGTGTGTGTGTGTGTGTGTGTGTGTGTGTGTGTGTGTGTGTGTGTGTGTGTGTGTGTGTGTGTGTGTGTGTGTGTGTGTGTGTGTGGTGTGTGTGTGTGTGTGTGTGAGTGAGTGAGTCACTGTGTGTGTGTGAGTGAATCACTGTGTGTGTGTGTGTGTGTGTGTGTGTGTGTGTGTGTGTGTGTGTGTGTGTGTGTGTGTGTGTGTGTGTGTGTGTGTGTGTGTGTGTGTGTGAGAGAGAGAGATTTCTGTTTTCTAAAACTATATCAGATAATTGTATGCATTGACTGACATAAAACAATAATGATACTGATAATAATGGTTGATTTCATATATATACTTGTCCTTATAACGCACAGCTCTGCATGCTTACATGACAATAAAATAAAATAAAATAAAATAAAATAAAATAAAATAAAATAAAATAAAATAAAAGCAGTCAACTAGATAAACCTAAATTGCATACCATTTCAAAAACTTAGAATAAAATTGACGGTGATGCATGTCATTGTTACATCAATAAAACCACATAAAACCATAATTCTGTTCATAAGACATCCCTATCAATTGCTCTCTCTCTCTCTCTCTCTCTTTCTTTCTCTCTCTCTCTCTCTCTCTCTCCACTGTCTCTCAACAATGATATCATGATTTTTTTTCTTTTCCTCAGGCTCATCTGGGATGATGGAAGTGGAGGCTGCTCGGGTCCTGTGGCGCAGATCTGAAGAGCGTCATAAATTGAGATATACAGTGCTGCTCTCAGATGGGGACGCAAAAACATTCAACGAATTAACTGCCATCAAGCCTTATGGGGATTCCATCGAAATCACCAAAGAAGAATGTGTCAATCACGTGAGCAAACGTCTTGGGACAGCCCTGCGAAATGTGGTTGCAGATTGCAGAAAAAGGGGGTGACTCTGGGTGGACGTGGCAGAGGTCAGTTGACTCAGAACACAATAAAAAAACTGACCGTGTACTACAGCAGAGCTGTGCGTGGCTCAAACAGCGTGGAGGACATGAAGAAAGCAGTGAATGCTTCTCTCTTTCACTGTTATTCCACAGATGAGAATCCTCGACATGAGTTGTGCCCTGCTGGGGAGAATTCATGGTGTTTTTTTCAGGCTGCTGTGGCGCAACACAAGGTACCTGGACCCCATGAAAAATTGATCCACACACCATTGAACTTTGCATTGCTGGATCCATACCTGTCCCCCATCTACCAGAGACTGTCTGATTCACAACTCCTGAGCAGATGTGTATCAGGCAAGACTCAAAATGCCAATGAGTCCCTTCACAGCCTCATATGGTCAAGGTGCTCTAAAGTGAAGTTTGCCTCACGCAAACGTGTGAACTTTGCAGTGGTGACGGCCATTCGAGAATTTAATTATGGTTCATCTGCTGCTAAGGACACTGCAAATTTCTTTGGCTTCACCACTGGGCACCATATGAAGAGGCTAGGGGAAACAAGAATGAGAAGGAGGATCAGCCAGAGCCTAAAATCTATTCGTGACAAAAGTAAAAAGCGAAGAGAAACTGTCCGAGCAGCGAAAGCCAAGCAGCAAGAGGAGCTTTTGAGGATTGAAGGTGGTCCTGCATATGCTGCAGGCCAGTTTTGATGGTGTATAGAGGCTTCTGTGAGTAGACACCTTGTGCTGTCCAAATATTACAAAGAATGAGGTGAAAAAACTTGAGTTATACATTGATTTCATAAGGCAATTTTCAAACTCAATTTTCTCCGTTTTTTGATTTTGAGCCAACAACCAACTTTTCATGCACATTATCTCAGAAACTAATGGTCAGATTGGAAAGAAATTTGGTCAGGTTCTTCATTATACATTTATCTAATATTTGTCAGCTTGTTATGTGGATACCTTTATTAGTTTTTGAATTGTAACATCTTATGTCTTGTTTTTTATTGAAATCGCTGTCTGTTTTTAGGTATGATATTTCAAATCTCAATATCTCAGTAAATATTGACAACAAAGCAAAGCCAGGCTGACAAAGATTAGTTGATATATGGATGTGTGAGTGTGCAAAAGAAGAAAGCTTAATTTTTATTGGAAACTGAGAAAATCTGCATGAAACATATCCAATATGGCTGCCGTTTCCATGGCAACCGATAATGACATGCAAAAAACAATGATATATTTCTGATCTCCTACTTCAAACTAACATATCAGACTATAAAAAATGAGCCTAGCATGTAAAATGCAGATTTTAGTATGTTTAGGTGATCATCCCCTTAACACAGGACACTGCTTTTACAATAGTGTTCTCAAATATCACCGGACGCTGCTTTTGTAATACAGTGTTCTCAAATAACACAGGACATTGCTTTTGCAATACAGTGTTCTCAAATAACACAGGACACTGCTTTTGCAATACAGTGTTCTCAAATAACACAGGACACCACTTTTGCAATACAGTGTTCTCAATTAACACAGGACACCGCTTTTGCAATACAGTGTTCTCAATTAACACAGGACACTGCTTTTACAATAGTGTTCTCAAATAACACTGGACACTGCTTTTGCAATACAGTGTTCTCAAATAACACAGGACACCGCTTTTGCAATACAGTGTTCTCAATTAACACAGGACACTGCTTTTGCAATACAGTGTTCTCAAATAACACCGGACGCTGCTTTTGCAATACAGTGTTCTCAAATAACACAGGACACTGCTTTTGCAATACAGTGTTCTCAAATAACACTGGACGCTGCTTTTGCAATACAGTGTTCTCAATTAACACAGGACACCGCTTTTGCAATACAGTGTTCTCAATTAACACAGGACACCGCTTTTGCAATAGTGTTTTCAAATAACACAGGACATTGCTTTTGCAATAGTGTTCTCAAATAACACAGGACATTGCTTTGCAATACAGTGTTCTTAAATAACATAGGATACTGCTTTTGCAACAGTGTTATCAAATGAACTGCTTCACGTTTACCCTGTAAATTTTAGTCGTTATGTCTTGTCACAGTTAATATAACAATTATTTCAAGAACCTGTATCCGCTTATATATGCTAAAACTAATTTTTTCTCTTTAACTCTCTCTTGTACAAGCTATGTTTTTTTTTCTCTTACAACATCCTTCAAGCGAATCTTGTTACCCACCATTAATATCTTGTTTTGTATCAGCCTATTCTTACTCACCCTCCGACAAATAACTGCTCAGTTAGTGGCAAATGTTCAAGTTCATTGCAACAACTGCCAGTGAATATTATATACGAATATTATATACATGTATAAGCTTATGACATTAGCTATGATTAGTTTTGATCTCAACTGGCAGCAGTGTGTATCGAATCATCTGTATACACATACACACACATATATGTATGTATATATTATTCAAACATCATTTAAACAAACTGAAACTGTTCTCTGAATTATTTAAAACGTTCCACTTTATTAATATTGGTAACCCAGCAATTTCATCTCATAATGTCAAGAATGAAAACAGCCCAAACCACCACCACCACTCCCTTACAAAAAAAACAAAACAATAAAAAACAAATGAAATACAAAATGCTACAGTGAATCATTTACATTTACAATATTCTTACCAGAGAAAATAAGCTAGCCTGGAAAGTCTGTCCTTGTCCCATCACACAATCTTCAGTTTTATCACAGAAAACTTATTACCTCACAATTTTAAACAGCCTGAGAACTTACCTGAGGGAGGTCTGGGGTCGTCAGGACTAAGTCTGTATGGAGGTGGTTCACGACAAGAACGAGCCGACTGGGATCTTCTTGGTGCCACAGGATTCAAATCACGCAAAACCAATCGCTGCATTCTTTCATGGGTGTCAATGATGCTTCCTGGTCATCAGAAAAATGTACTTACAGTGTATGGCTATTCACTCTGAATGATTTCCACAGTTTAAAACGTATAAGGAGAAACAGGGAGAAAATGATGCAAAAAGTGGAAAGCACAGAATACGTTGTAAAACACGCACCAACATTAATATTTTGACCATAAAACAAATTAAACCACTCATACATACATATATATATGTGTGTGACCTCCCACCATGAAATCAGTCTTAACTAACATATTGGGCATTTTGAGATATACATATCACTGGAAAGTGTACATTCTGCTGATTACTTTGGTACTTGAATAAAGCTTGTACTCAAAAAAATGTAGAAGTTATGTATGTTTAAAGTCATTAAGTTGTATGACGGCCATTTTGAGAAAACGGCCTCTAAAGTTTTTTGTGTGCTTTCCTACACATTTTCGTTAAATTTCTTTATTTGGTGGCTTTGACCCAGTTTGTTTCAATTTTCGCTGTCATTATCTGAAAGGTGCACCAGAGAGCTTTCCATCAGTATATTACATGTGCGGGTACTGTACAGGTTAGGGTTCATAATAAGAGACAAAAATAGGTACTTTTGGTAGGAAATTCCATTCTTTCTGCTGCGACCAGTGCATTAAAATACCATTTTAAATTGATTAATAATATTTTTTCAAGAAAACAATTTCTGTGGGGGATAGATTATAGTCTACAGAAATCAATTTTGAGAAAAAGTCAAAACACCCCAGACAGACCCTCAGTCACCTTTTCAGCTCCTAGTGCTGTTCGACTGACTGCGAGTTGAGACTGATTTCGTGGTGGGAGGTCACATACGTGTATATATATATATATATAATATATATATATATATATATATATATAATATTCGTATATGTATGTATATTATATATATATATATATATATATATATATATAATATTCGTATATGTATGTATATGTACACACACACACACACACACACACACGCACACACGCATGCACGCACACACACACACACACACACACACACACACACACACACACACACACACACACACACAACATATATATTAGTGCAGTTCCGCAATACTGGACACAGTATGCTGAGTAATGGGGTACCCAACTCTCAAACAGATCTGCAAAATTTTCAAGGTGTGGTGATCTGTCTTGTCTGTTTCATGATATCTGTTAATCATTAAAACAATACAAGTATTTTGTAATAAAAATGGGTTTCTAAAAAATTTTGAGATTTGTTTTGGTACTGAAGTTCCTGCCAAATGATGGCCAAATTGAAAACATGCCTTCAAAAATTGTCATCTTTCAATCGCTTCCAGTTTGCAAAATACATTCCACGCAATAGTTGCTTGTGTGCTTCTCTAGTCATACAAATCATCTACCTGTGTTAACCCTGTCGCTCCTGCACCCTGTCCACCAGCAGCAAAAACTTACCCTTTGACTCTCTCACCCTATCCACCAGCTTCCAGCAGGATAGGGTAAGGGAGTCAATGGGTTAAGTTTTTGCTTTACCAGCTTGGATGACAAAGCAGGATGCTGGTGAACAGGGTGCGGGAGACAAAGGGTTAAGCAATACTTTGGCAAAGAAAGTAGACAAAAAACAAAACAAACAAAAAACAAAAAAAAACCACACCCAGTCTTTCAAAACTTCAAAACTAAGCATCATGTGCATTACCTCAGTGTCCAGTTTCATTGTCTACATTGTAACCTTTGCTCCACACTGAAATATCAGTTGACCTAGGCACTGAGAGAAATCATTGTATACCATTCCATCTCTGTGAAGAAATTGGAGGCAGTCTTTAGCCTATGGTGCTTCTCTAATGCCAAGCATGTCCATCCGAACCACACATAATAATGCATATACTACAGTTATATGAACTGTCAAAGATTCAAGCACTCCCATACAATTTTGATCACAGTCATCCACTACAGTACACTGACCAAACCAGCAGAAACAATTGTTTAAAGGTTTACTGTGTCTGTTCTGGATTACTGTAACATAAATTCTGCTTCATCAGCCACACTCGCAATAAGCGTTATGGTCAAATCTTTCACTGTCCAATTTCTACCCCATGAATAAATTGATATACCAACCACTTTCCTATTGTTTTTTTTTCAATACCTTGATGTAATCTTTAACAATTCAAAGTACTTTAAAAGTCTGTCAATAAGATGGCACACAAAGATTTGGCCATCTGTCATTGTGTCCATGTTATCATGAAAATAACAAAAAATGGAAGATGTCTCTACTGACTGACTGAGGTATGTCACTGGACACAACAGATCACATCTGTGTTCACAGTAGTTAGAGATTCTTCTGAGTATAACAGTTTACTGTGGGATCTGTACTTTGACCTAAGTCCTGCATATCCTAAAAGAGTTAGAAACATTTAAAATAACAAGAAAAACTTTCTGAAAAAAATTATTATCTAACACGTAGTGAATCTAAATGAGTGGAGAATAATACTATACAAGAATAATTATCAACAATAATAATAATAATAATCATAATGATAATATCATCTACACACACACACACACACACACACGCACACATACATACAAATACACACACACACTACACATACATGGGTGTCTGTGTGTGTGCATGTTTTACACATCTATCTATCTGTTTATCTATCTATCTATCTATCTCTCTCTCTCTCTCTCTCTCTCTCTCTCTATCTATCTATCTGGCTATCTACCTGGCTATCTATCTCTCTATCTGTCTCTCTGTCTGTCTGTCTATTTTTGTGTGTGTGTTTTATACACACAAACACACACATATACATATATATATTATATATACTAATATAGATAGATGTGTTTGTATGTGTGCATGTGTGTGTGTGTGTGTGTGTGTGTGTGTGTGTGTGTGTGTGTGTGTGTGTGTGTGTGTGTGTGTGTGTGTGTGTGTGTGTGTGTGTGCGTGTGCGAGAGACAACTATAATTGGTATCAGTTAAAATCTGACAGTTTTCTTACATTAACTGAAATCATACCTTTCCATCTTCAGGGAAAAAAAAAACTTCCTTCTATAAACTGGAATATGATAATTATACTACCTTGACCATTCCAATAAAACTTGACACCTATTTCCTCAAGAACTTTTTACTTCCTTTCCTCACGACAAAGACAATGAGAACAATGATTTCGATGAAATTATGCTAACAGTAAGAGTGTGTGTTACCTACACATGTGCTTTTGAAAGTACACCAAATTCCAACATTTCATTGTTTACTCTGGGCAAAACGCCATACTGTCACATGAACAAAAAAACAATACCTATATTACTGAAGAAAGCTGAGGTTTGTTTTTACTTGAACAGGGCAGAATCTCAGATTCCAGCTTGTGAAACATTGAAGATTTCAGTCTGTCGAAGACAAACTAAGATTCCTGTTTACACAAGGAAAATGAAAGATTTTCCTGGTTTCCAGCTGTAACATGCATTGAAATCCAACACAGATGTAGACTGCAGAAAAACAATTTTGCTTCATGCAAAGCATGTTGATTGTAAGAATAAGTCAAAACAAAGTTAGTTTCCTCATACACCTTTAAAACTTAAGACTTTACAAAAACACCTTTAAAATACAATTTCTTCTTATCACATCACACAAGTGAACTAATAAACAAATAAAATCAAATCATTTTACCTGCATCAATGTCGGACATGGACTCATCAATAAATTTAGCTCCTTCTTCATTTTTCCTGTCAGAAAATGTACAGAAAAAAGACATGTATTTGCAGAAAAACCTTGTCACCCACATACCCCCCCTTACACACACACACACACTTTATATACCCATACATACAAAAAAAAAAACATTAAAAAATTGAACTATCAATATACAATGGACACAAAAAAAGATGTCTTGTTTTGTTTTTTTTAACAGAGAAAGTCACAACAATGGCGGTGATGTGGAAGGTAAGGAATACATGCTGATAAAATGTAAACATAAGTACACACACACACGAATGTACGCACGCACGCGCACACACACACACACGATGTGCACGCACACGCACGCACGCACGCACGCACGCACGCACGCACACACACACACACACACACACACACACACACATAACACACACACACCACACACACAGCCAGATGACTACCTTAAAGTTTTGCGTTTCATGCGACGAATTTCAGAATCTGTCTCAGAAACATCATCACGGATGTGCTGTATTTTTGGAGGAAATTCATAGAGAGAAAAATGACCAGGTACTTTAGTACTCTGCTTTGATTTCTCTTGCTGTTTGATGTCATGCTTTTCCAGGTCTTCTCGTCTCTGCAGAGTCACAAAACAAATATTTTCATTATCTCAGTATGTACTCACACGCATACACATGTGCATACATGCATTTTCCTATCTCTATGCATAAAATGCAGTACGGTCATCCTCAGTATGCACTCACATGCACACATACATACACATGTGCATAAAATACAGTACAGTCACCTTCATGTCCAAGTACAAATGCAAATACAAAATAACCATCTCTTACTCAAAATGTCAATAACACTTTTGATTTTTTTCTTACCTGCGCGCCCCTGAAGTAGCAGTGGTTTTTTTTTTTTTATCTAAATACATGTTTGGCTAAATCATTCATCATGTTGGATTGATAGCATTATGGCGCCAGCAGGCTGGCTTGGCTCGGCTCAGCTTGATTTTAACCACTTATGCTAATAATAATACAAATCGGAAGTAGTCCATGCAGGGCCTCCTGGAGTAGCTACTAGCCTCCCCTGTGCATATGTAAGACAACTCTGAACTATGGTAATACTAACAGGAATAAAGCACATGACTATGGTGTTGCTGTTGCTACTACTATTAGAATTTTAAAAAGGAAGACGTTATCAAACAATGTGAAAACCACTGAGAAATGAAATGGTTGGAATCTGACTACTGCATGGTTAGCTTTAGGCTGTTTTACAAGAAATATGCCAATTCCTCACTCTCAATGCTTCACTTTCTCCAAATCTGAACAACAGGTACACGTCCAAAGGACTGAAAGCCACATGAAAGCTTTTATGTTCTGGGCTAAGCTTGAACCCATACACTGTGACTGCAAATGCTTATCAATTAACATCAGGAAGAGAGTTCTTGAATGTTATATAGAACCAATACTGTTGTACGGTTGTGAGGCGTGGACAGTCAACAAGCAAAGCCAGAACAAGATTGAGGCAGCCGAGATGCGGTTTCTAAGAAGGATGTTGAGAGTTCCATGGACAGCAAAGAAAACAAACGAGACAATCTTGATGGAGGCAGACACAAGTAGATCATTCATAAGGAAGATTAGGAAAAGACAGGCAACATTCATAGGCCATTTTATAAGGAAAGGGGAATTGGAACACCTGGTCACAACGGGAAAGCTGGAGGGAAGGAGAGCACCGGGTAGACTCAGGGAGAAGATACTAGACAGACTTGCAGAGTGGCTGAAGACAAGGAGGGTGGAAGAGATACTTGAGGCAACAAACGACAGACACAGATGGAAGTCCATAATCGCCAATGCCAATGCGGCAAGGCACCTGATGATGATGATATGGCATTAATAGTTCCTTTCCCTTCCATAAATCCACACTGTTCATCTGCTATTTCTCTTCTGATTCTATTCCTTGTCCTCATCATGATTATTCTTAACAGGATTTTTGTTACATGACTCATCAAACTGATTACTAACATTGGTGATCCTCAAACCAAAAGTACTGCTGCTCCTGGTGTATTGTAAAGTATACTGAAAAAGAAAATATATAGTTTTGTGGGGTTTTCTGGACTGGATGATGAGATATGAATTTGTTATATTTTAAGTCAAAACGTTTAGAATTCCCTGGCACAGGCGATTTACCTCTTCATATACATTTTGGCACTTAAGGGGTTAAGCCTTATTTTACCTCTTTATTTACATTTTGGCACTTAAGGGGTTAAGCCTTATTTTACCTCTTTATTCACATTTTGGCACTTAAGGGGTTAAGCCTTATCAAGTTCACATATAATCATTATGACATATTCAAGCATCACAAACATCAAGCATTCAAGCATCACAAACCTACCAGAGGAAAATGATGAATGCCAGAGATATCTGCTGCATTGTTTCTATCAAGTGGAGGATCCAGAGGTGTAGCATGAAAATCTGAAAAACAGTTAAGCCAGGCATTGAGAGATATCAGGATAAATGAACATACAAACTCATGTGTACACCAATGCATACATGGAGATGCAAATGCACACACCGACACACATACACACACACGCACACACACACACATTCATACACACATCGGACTTGCAGAACGGTTGAGGACAAAGAGGGTGGAAGAGATGCTTGAGGCAACAAGAGATAGAGACAGATGGAAGTCCATGATCGCCAACGCCATGCAGCAAGGCACCTGATGATGATGATGATGTGGTAAAAGAATGCTTGTATAGCTTGGTTCAAACAAGAGGCTTGGACATGCATTGCTCAGAACGGGGGAGAGAAAGAGAGGGGGATCTAGAGCAGATATGAAAACGAAGGTTAGTCTTCTTATCACATTAAAACAAAAAGAAACGGAAGTTAACACACCTTCAACATGTTCTGGTCTGGTAACAGCATAACTTCCTGAGCCAAAACTGCTATTGTGTGAGCTGGATTTGCTTCTTTCAGCAAGAACCAGATGATTCAAATCTGGAAAACAAACATTCTACATATAAATTGACAGGAACAATTCTGTTTAAAACTGTATCAGCATTAAAAACTAAAAACTGTGCTGGTCTTGAAAACTTAACAAAAAGAATACCACTTTCAAATAAAGTTCACTGCGATCCAGACACAGTGTGGTCTTAAAGCAAAATGTGATGTAACACAAACAAGCCTGTCTCTCCCCAAAATACATCAAAAGCAGTGATTACTGATCAATGAAAATGCTTCAAGCTGTTGATTCTTTTTGTGTCGTTTTCAGTACCAGTAAAGTTATTAACAGAATTACATAAATTTTGAGTTTTTAATGAACACAAGACAGATGCAGATGAGTGCTAAAAACTAGACACTGAACTGAAAGAGTTAACTCTCTCACTACGACTACGAGCGTCAGGATTTCCTGATCATGTCTCAACAATGCTTGTCTATTTGAAAATTCGCGGGGCTTTCAGTATTTCCGTTAACCGAAACTAACAGCCAGAAAGAGATTCTTTGGTCATTCCTAGCCTTGTTTCAGGCCACGAGGTCACTGTACTATGCAGTTGGTGAGTGGACAGTGCAAAGTTCATGACCTACTATCTCCACAGTGAAGCAGACGATGGAAAAGCAAATGGCTGAACAATATGCAACAACTCGGCGCTGTTCAACACGATCTCTTCCTTCAGTGCACGTGGAGTGTGTGCATGTTGGATTTTATGAAATTTCATTCAAAATGTGAATGTAGGAACTGATGTATTGACCTGACTGTGTATTTTATGACATTTTTCACCTGAAAATGTCTCTAATTTTACTTGTACCATTACTCAGCAACCATTAAAGTTAGACAGTTGTAATTTCAGCATTGTGTACACCAATCTTTTAATATATGACCTGCCAAATTTCAAAACTCTCTGACTGCATTTGTTTGTTTGAGAATTTTTCTAATGACATATACAAATGGTGCGTATCAGGGGAACGGCAAGGGCATAACCGTACGTAGCCAGTGAGTTAATCTCATTGCACTAACTAGTTGATGGACATGTCATGTCAATGCAAAGTTAGTATTGTGTGGTCCTATTTCCCAAATATATATTAGAAGTGTCTAAAATCTGACAACATTTACATATATCAGACTTCCATCAGGTCTGGGTTACATCCTGCCTGAATACCTTCCACCCAGTAGGCAAAGGGTAGAGAATTTTCTTGGTGAACATATGTGCAGACCTGTCAGTGCCTTTACGTTATACTGACACAGAACACCAAAGAAGCACTTTAACAATTCTGTGAATCAAGTCAGTTTCTGACTGCTTATGGAAACATGTAAACACCCACCAAAGATGGAATCTGCAGACTGCGCAGCAACAAAGTTACAAACCATCTGCACAATGCGGGCAAAAACAATATGCATATACGCAACTGAAAAAATCAGGACGCTAAACAAAAACTAACAAAAATACATGATGTCTTGTCCATTTAAAATGTAAAAATCAAACAGTCATCTGTCCACCAACACATTTCTTCAACAGACATTTGTCCTGGCAAGCAGAGACATACATAAACAGGTATTTTCATTTTTAACAGGACAATATCCTGAATTTGATGCCTGGATGCATCACTGCTGAGTGACTTCTTTGCAGATGCTAATACCCCTCCCCCTCCCACCCCCTACCTAACCCACTCACCCTTTCTCCAAACAACAACTTTGAAACTGAAAAAAAAAAAAAACATTGAAAAGGAAAATAGGTACACATTTGCACACATCATCTAAGGATATGCCCATGGCACTGACCACTCCATACAATTTATCACCAAGGTTTAAAAAGAACAAACCTGAATACAAATATAATAAATATCACACTTAAGTACACTAATTACTTAAATTGGTTCTGCACATCACATTTTCTCTATAACCAAAAATACAGTAATTTTATAAGTGTGTCCAATTATCAATTGTAATAAAAAGTATGGAAGGCTTCATAGAAAATATATAGGTGAATGGGCCAGCATGGCAGAAAATGATAGGAGGAGATGAAAGAAAGCAAAGGAGCATGCAGAAACAAAAAAATTGGAGTTTGTTCAAGGACTCATTGCACTTGGACAATTCTATATAATTCGCTCCACCCAAATCTGTTAGCAATTATCCAAGCTTGCACAAAACCTTATCTACTGGCAAGGTCTTGAAATGGGGGAAGGGTGGGAGGAAGGAAATGTCTATCAAACACTAACCTGACATACCAGTATGTGAACATTAAGATGGGCAGCAAACAGGTCAGTTTTTAATACTGCAGAATGAGACTGAACTCAACACATGAAAAGGAATTCAACATATCAGTTCTTGACTCTACCACTCTATCAAAAGAACCAGCCCATGTAGAGACAAGACAGAAGAAATTTCCAGCACAAAATTTCCAGATGGTAGGGACACTATTCATACTGAAAGAG
The DNA here is from genome assembly GCA_030674185.1 of Monoplex corrugatus. Taxonomy (NCBI): domain Eukaryota; kingdom Metazoa; phylum Mollusca; class Gastropoda; order Littorinimorpha; family Ranellidae; genus Monoplex; species Monoplex corrugatus. The sequence goes on along the minus strand of JAPXFY010000012.1, from coordinate 35,495,124 downwards.
CCCTGGTATCCCTATGAGGGTGTGTATAACAGCGAGTGCACACAGAAATCAAAAGTATATATATACAGGCTGTGGCAAAGAACCGTTATATAGATCCAGTTCAATCCTAGGTTGCAATATAAAAATTGGCCTATTTGCTGTCCAACTTAATGCATCAATCATTCTGGTGGCACTAGTTTAGTGTTTCACAGATTCTCCCCCCTCTCTCCTAATTCAAAACTTTGTCAAGGCACAATATTTTGCAAAGGTTAACAACAACAACAACAACAACAACAACAATAGTACTATTACTACTAACAACAACAACAACAATAATAATAATAATAATAATAATAATAATAATAATAATAATAATAATAATAATAATAATAAACAACAATAATAATTCTAATTGTTTTGCACAAATAATCAACATCACAGAAGATTCATTCAATTTTACAAAAAGCAAACACATAAATTGATAAAATGAATAAATAAATGAATAAAATAAGAGCTACCATGCCAACATACTACTCAAAGTAATGCAATAATTAAGTACTGTAACGTAACCAGATACACACACCAATACATTATGACTCATGGAGTCTGCAAGATTATCACTAGCAGACATGGGTGGAGTATGTATATATACAGAACTGTCCTTCAGTTTTGAATCCCTTCTTTTTAAGCAACTTCAAAAAACAAAAGTACAGACAAATGAAGAAAATAACTTAGGCAACAAGCCTTACTATCAATTAGGGGATTTTATTTTAATTCCCCCTTTAATAAATATATTTACCATAACTTACAAATGCAAGAACAAGAGGAGCCGGAGACATCAGCACATCTTACTCACCTCCTCACATAGGATGCCAGTGCAGGAGTTAGTTGAAGGGAAACATTATCCCCTCCAACACTTAAGTCTGAAGGTCCATGGGAGGGTAGCAATTTCAGGTCCACCCTTTGTGGAGCCACCAGCTCCCCCTGGGAGATCTGAGCCTGGCACCCTGATTGAAGAGGAGGTTTTCCTTCAACTAACTCCTGCATGGGTGAGAAGGGATCGCCCTGGTATCCCATGCAAGGAAGCGAGAGGGCAAGACTCGTTGACCAATGCTTCCAGCTCCTCTTGTCCTTGTGCTCATAAGATATGGTTAAGTCATGTGCTGTTGAAATTGTCCCATCAAAGGCTTGTTACTGTTATTATTATTTTTGTTTAAAGCACAGCTGACTACATAGACTAAGATAGAGACATTTCAGGGCTATAACCGTTTGAAAATACATAAAATATGTAAACAGGAAAAAAATGGAAAAGAAAATTAAGTACACATATCAATGCATTCGTGCACACAATCCAAGGAGATGCCCCATCCAACCCATCGCACAGTGGATTTAAAACATACCTAAACACAAATTTAAACATAACTTAGGACTCCAAAACATATTCAAAAACAGGCCCAAATCATCCTATATTGCTTCCGCACATCTCATTTTCCTAGAGCCAAAAATGCACTCGATACATATACCCAATCATCAACCCTAAGAGAAAAGTACTTAAGACTTTATTGAGCACATACAGGTGAATGGACCAGTGGGGCAGAAAATAGCAGGATATAACGACAGAAAGCAAATGAACAAGATAGACACAAAGAGAGTGACAGAAAAGAGAACATTTCTAGCACTGAATTTCCAGAAGGTGGGGTTACTATTTATACTGAAAGAGCCCCCGGCATCCCCAAAGGGGGGTGGGGGGGAGGGTCTACCAAAGGCTGATTACAAGTTCAGCACTATAGCTATGGTGAATTTGATTAAACAAGCAGAAATAAAACTTAAAACTACAAGGGTGCAACTTAGAAAAAGTTAAAAAAACTGAAAGGGGTCCAGGGGCACGGCAAGTGGGGGGGGTCTGAACTGGGGGGCAGATGCTGAAATTTTTTCAAAAAACGGATTTTCCGTTTCTGACTCTTTTGAAAAAACGGATTCCGTCGTCAAACAGAAAAAGTTGCACCCATGAAACTAGTTACCTCTTTGAAATGCCTGGAGCTTGTCCCGGGGAATATTGTTGTATCCTAATCGTGACAGCTCCTCTTGAATTTCCTGGTCACTAAATGTCAGCGATGAATTGTCCATTTCTGAAATTCTGAAACACACACACATCAAAATATCAATCATTACTGATAATAAAAAGATAGCTTTAAAACAAGTGCAGGTACACATCTTTAGTTTAGGACAGCTTCAAGTGGTTTTATCATACACTTTGGGAAAACATCTACAGGTGCAGGCTTCAAGATCAATAAACCACTCTAGTCTCTACTGTTTATACATTGTATATAATATCTATTATTTTCTAGTTATCAACAGTAAAATGACACTAATGTACCCACCGAAGAGACGACAACAACAACAACAACAAAATCATGGCAATGCTGAGTCAATGAACTGTAAACCATTTACATTATATATTACAAGGTTAAGTGTGAACTGTGATACAGACTTAAACCACTGGTTCTCTGGCCCAATACAGCTAGTATTTATACAAGTTTGTCAGTTCACTTCAAGAGACATATACACAGCAATGGCATGTCAATAATCAACTTTTTCAAAATATTCTCTGAGAGGTCTTCCAGTTCAGACACAAGTGCACTGACGTGATCACATTACAATCATAACACAATCTGATATATATATCAATTACATACCAAGGGCATATTTCTTTTAAATCCAAAGGCCCGGGTGGCAGGGTAAGTGACCAAAAAGAAAAAAATGTGAAGAGTGTGGATACTTAACTTCCTCCCAAATGATAATGTTTTGGCAGACTGGTTGTAATATATTTCAACTAGTCGCCATGCAAAGGGCCGAAGTGAAAATTTCTGCTTTCACAAGAGGTAAATTTGAACTGAGTGTATCACAAGTCAAATTCAATCAATAAGCACACTTCAGTTTCATGCTGAACAAAAGCCCGGAATGGTCTGCAGAAAATATGTAATTCTCAGCAGCTAGAATTGCTATTTACTAAAGCTGAGGAACAGGTAACAGCATTAGACAAAACTGTGACACCAAATGGCACCAATACTTCTTTTTTCAGTTGTAAGCTTATTTTTGCATGGTATATGTCTGTTGTAAGACCAAAACATAATTCTCAATCACAAAATAGCACTGAATTGTCTTTTACTGAAAGCTGTGGAAATCAAATGTGCACACAAACACACACACAAACTCTCTCTCTCTTACATACACACACACATACACAAACACAATTAATGAATTATGAATGATATTAAAACATCACAACGAATCAACTATCTTGGTTAACCCTTTCACTCCTGCACCATGTCCACCAACATCCTGCATTGTCAACCACGCTAGCAAAGCAAAAAGGTAGCCCTTTGATTCCCTCACCTTATCCATCAGCTTCTAGCAGGAAGCTTGTGGATAGGATGAGGGAGTCAAAGGGTTAAGTTTTTACAGTTGGTGGACAGGGTGCAGGAGTCAAAGATTAATTTCACGTCCAGAAGAAGCAATCACTGCTAAAAACTGATCGACATATGAAATCCTGCACATAAACTCTAGTCTAAACAGTATCATAATCAAGTACTGCTGGCGACGCCGATACAAGCCTTTGAAATAAAATCTCACGAGAGCTAAACTGAACTTGAACTTCTACTTACCTGGTTATTAACGGTATTATAATTATAGCATCACTTTATCATTATGCAAAATGAAAATGAAACAAAGGTAACACGTTCAATCAATGGATCATGCCTAATCAAGAAACGAACATAATCATTTGGCAATCAGACATTTGCTCAAAATGTTGAACAACGAACACCCAGCCAACTTCAAACTTGAGCTCAGTTCATCTTGAACTTGAGTTGAAGTTGAGGTTGAACATGCTCGAACACGTTAAAAGTGATTTTCCACATATCCATTTCTGGTTTACAGATCTATCTCAAGGCATAAAGCTCGAAAGTGTGCTAACAAGAGTATGCCTGAACGACACTAAACATAAATACCGGTGAGTCTGTCCCAAACTGTGATGTTCGTGTGCTACAAATGTAGATTATCTGACTGTAGTCACTGTGTCGACCATTTTGCTATTCCCGTAAACAAACGAATTACTAATGTTTGATTGGTTACTTTTTAGCCAATCAGAACTATTTCACGACCAAGGAAGCTAACTCTTACTTGGTCACAGCCGATCACGAGCTCAATATTTTCAACATAAGGTTGTTGACGTTA
>JAPXFY010000012.1:35453409-35483409 GCA_030674185.1 Monoplex corrugatus | reverse complement strand
AATGGTTTGTGTTTCAGGAGCAGAAATGTGAAATCTCCAGTAACATATCTATCTGGGCCATTCATGGACTTTGGTAAGATTACAGTTTTGGTCCCTTTCCTGACATCTGACTCAGTGATTTTTTAACTCTGCATCTCATGATCATGACACATCATCACATTGAGCTACAGTGTTGTCTTACTTGGTTACTGGGTGTTTTGGTCTGGTTGTCAAATAATATGAATATATCATACATATTACTGTAAAAACACAGAGAGAATGTGTTTGTATTGTTGTTGTTGTTGTTGTTGTGTGTGTGGTGTGTGTGTGTGTGTGAGAGAGAGAGAGAGAGAGATGAATGAAATAAGTCATTGTTTTCCAACTGTATAGATCTATCATATAAAATAATTATATATCTGTATTGCTAATGTACTTATGTTAAAAGAAAGAAAAATGAAATAGATCATTATTTTCTTCCAACTGTATAGATCTATCATATAGAATAACTTCAAGTATACCTGTGTTGCTAATCTACTTATGTTAGAAGAAGGAAAGAAAATCAAAATGTAAAGAAAAGAAACAAGAACAATAATGCAAGAAAGTAAGACTGTAGAATTCAGAACACTTTGTCATTCAAGTATAGTAGCATTAGGTCCCAGTGGACCTGTCTTACAGTTTGTCCTTGCTACTGTACACACAAAATATGAGCATAAGTAAAGAAGAAAAGAAAAGAAAAGAAAATGAACCGAAACATTAAATGTGAGGCAAGTTATAGAATAAGTTGTATATTGTTGTGATGTATTGACTGTTGCATATACACCAATGGCTCATGTGCTTTATGAAAGCATGACAAACAAACAAAGACATATGTAAATAAAAACATATTTCAAACATTAACAATAATGATAAGAACAATAACAGTAATTGGAGTTGTTTTTTATAATTCTCTTCAAAAAATAAAATTTAAGAAAGTAAACTGCAGACATAGAATCAAAGAAGGAAGTGAAGGAAGCATTAAAAACGACCAAGGAAAAGGGGGAAGAATGTCAACTAACACAATTACGAAAATAGATCAAGATTGGCACATGTCATAGAAATAGTAAAACGAATTCTAATAAAATATCAATTTCCATGTATCTGTCAATCGATCAAGCGCAGTACAAAAGCATGAGATAAAGGCAGATACACATAAAGGAAGTGTATGTCAGTCCCTAACAACAGCAATGTATATTGTAAATTGCAAGTGTAGCGTACAAGAAGAAAGTAGAAACATAAGAGAACAAACAAGGCAAGGGAGAATTTATTGAGATGTCAACTGTAAGGCTGTAATGAAAATAGACAAACTCTAACAATAGTCGGACAAATCTTAAATGCAATTTAGATTTGTATAGAGGGCCATGATCGCCAACATCATACAGCAGAACATATGATGATGATGATGATGATGATGATGTGTTGTTACTCTAATTGCAGGCCTACTGCAACTGGCACAGAGGGACCAAACTTCTGTAACAACTCTTGGAAGTTTGATCTCAGCAAAGTGCAGGTAAATCTGCCATTTGTGCATCCACCAGTTCTTATAGAGCACTGTTTTCAGTGTCAGTATGTGGAGAAAAATGTATACAGGCAAAAGCTTGTATTTTCCTTCTGTTCTGTTCCTTTTACATTCTATGACAGGGAACAAATCATAATCAAGTTTGTTCTACCTCTCGATACTAAGCAGTTTTAATAGTCAAGTTTTGGTTTGCTGAAAAACTTTAAAAAAGGCAAAAAAATGGTTGGTGCTTATCTCCATTTGTAAGACAGTCCAAGACACATTGACTTTTTTTTCCTGTTTTTCCTTTTCCACCAGCATCCTGTTTGAACCTGGAGAGGTTGAAGGAGTTAAAGGCTTAAACTATACTAAAACATGTGTGTACACACACTTACACACACCCTTACACACACACATACACACACACACACACACACACACACACACACACACACACACACACACACACACACACACACACACACACACACACACACACACACACACACACACACACCAGATGTCAAACATGAACCATCAGACTGACATTCATATTGTTTTGTTTTCAAAGGTATTGCGTCCAAGACTTGACTACAACTGGCCATCTATTGAGCAGGGTAAAAAGCCACAGGATTCATGGTAAGTCAGTGTGACCACTCTTCTTTCTCCTTTGTTTCTTTTCAGGTCATTTATAATATTTTATGATTAAGAATATGTGACCTCCCACCACCAATTCAGTCTTAAATGGCAGTCAGTCGAACAGCACTAGGAGCTGAAAAGTGACTGAGGGTCTATCTGGGGTGTTTTGACTTTTTCTCAAAATTGATTTCTGTGGACTACAATCTATTTTGATTTGAAAAATATCATTTATCAATTTAAAATGGTATTTTAATGCACTAATCGTAGCAGAAAGAATGCAATTTCTTACCAAATGTACCTATTTTTGTCTCTTATTGCAAACTGCAACCTGCACAGAATCCCCACATGTAATATACTGAAAGAAAGCTCTTTTGTGCAGCTTTTGGATAATGACAGCTAAAATTAGAAACAAACCGGGTCAAAGCCACCTAATAAAGAAATTTAAGGAAAATATGTAGGAGTATACATAAAAACTTTAGAGGCTGTTTTCTCAAAATGGCGGTCATACAACGTAATGACTTTAAACATACATAACGTCTACATTTTTTTGAGTACAAGCTTTATTCAAGTACCAAAATAATCAGCAGAATGTACACTTTCCAGTGATACGTATATCTCAAAATACCCAAAATGCTAGTTAAGACTGATTTCGTGCTGGGAGGTCATATATATATATACCCTCGTGGGGATGCTAGGGGCTCCTTCAATATAAATAGTATCCCCGCCTTGTGAAAACTCTGTGCTAGAAATTTCCTCTTTTCTGTCATTCTCTTTGTTTCTTTCTACTTCTTTTGTTTTCTGTCATCTCTTCCTATCATTTTCTGTCTTGCTGGTCCAGTCAGTCTTACATATTCTATGAATACTTACATACTTTCTCTTAGGATTGATAATTGGGTAATGCACTGACTGCATGTTTGGCTTTAAGGAAATATGCTGTGCAGGAGCAATTTTGGGTAATTTAGGCCACTTTTTATAGATGCTTTAATGTCCCTGATTATGTTTAATTTATATTCATTTTTTTTTAAATCCTCTGACGATAAATTGGACAGAATGGTCAATGCCATGGGCCTGTTCCTTAGATTATGTGTGAGTGTGCATTGACATGTGTATGTAATTTTCTTTTCCAGCTTTTTTTTTCTCCAACCAGATGTGTTGTGTAGATTTTGAAACGGTTATAGCCCTGATATGGCTCTGTGTGGTTGACAGGGCTGTAAAAACAATAAAAATAAGAATCAGGATTAAGAATATGGGTGTTTTATCTCTCTCGCTGTCTCTGCTTCTAATCGCTTTTTGTCTGCTTCTGTGTCTCCTCTGTCTCATCTGCTTTTGTATCCTGTGTTTAGGAGTATATTGGAATGAAACACTTTCTTGCTTGCTTCTTGAGGTGGGGGGAATTCTCTTCTGGAGACCATCCTCTGTCCAGCTCTCCCCAGTGTTTTTTGCCACTGTCACAAAACTGGACTGTTCAGCATGTCATTCTGTGTGGCTGGTTTGCAAAGAAGACAGAAAAGGCCAGAATCTTGGCCTTTGAGTGATGCTTAGTGTAGGCGCTCAAACACTTCATAAAGTCACAGGCAGGTAGTAGAGGATTAAGTATCTTTCTCTCTTATCGAACATTGAAGCTATTGTTTGTGTATTTACTCTCAAATATTTTTGCTTGTTTTTTAAATCTCTTTTGGTTTGTCGTTTTTTTTTTTTTATTGTATGTTATTTCTTGTTGTCTGAATATGTATAAATTAACAGAGGCAGACATTGACTTAGACAATGTGTTAAGGTGTATTCTGTCACAAATGAAAAAAAAAGTTTTATTCGTCTCTTTATGTATTTGTTCATTCATTTAGTTAATCTGTGTCTCCTCTGTCTCTTTCTCTGTCTGTCTGCAGGTATTAATTGTGTTCATAAGCATAAAAATTAGAATGTGATTGTGAATCTCATGTCTATACTTGCAGGACACATGAATGGGATAAGCATGGAACTTGTGGAGCCTCATTGCCTGCTTTGAAAGATGAATTCGATTATTTTAATGAGACTCTGCACCTGCACGATAGTGTCAATCTCTCATTGTAAGTTCTCGTATTCCAATGTACTATATATTCCTTCCCCCTGTACCCCCCACCCCCCCCATTACTAATTAGTATTAACAGTTTATTTTAATGTTACTCTGGACCTGCACGATCATGTCAATCTCTCATTGTAAGTTCATATTCCAGTGTACTATATATTCCTTCCCCCTCAACCCCCTTTCCCCCATTTCCCATTAGTATTAACAGTTTTCTTGCGACAAATTGTTGGGGGAAATATTAAAGCACATGCGTTTATTGTACTCAGTACATTGATATTTTATTGCTTATGTGAAATATCAGTTATCAGTTTTATTAGTAGTTGTGAATCTTTTGCCTTTTTAGAAGTTACGCATCTGGTTTTTACAGTTGTGAATAATATGCAACACAATTTAGGATGATGAATTGGAAGGAGAGATTTTCTCTCAACAAATTCCATGATCATGCTATTGTTCACATGCAGACATTGTGTGATATTAGTCTTTTTTTTAAATTCAATTGCAGGTACCTTAAACAGGGGGGTGTCCTGCCATCAGATAAGGTAACATATAAGGTGAGAAATGTCTTCTGTCTTTTTTTTCTTCTCTTTATGTCTTTCCTGTTTTCTTAGTATTTGTTCAAACATAATGTTCTGAACACATCCTCAAACACTGGATTATTCTGAAACAATCACAGTGCCAGGGAATCAACAGAGCTATGAATTTCAAATCCCTATGAGGCTTCCCATCAGCAGCGGGCTTAGAGTTACTATTGGATTTTTGTTGTTGTTCAGTAGTACCTGTGATGATTTTTTCTGATAGTGATATTATTTGCTTAATATTGTAGAGTCAAAAAAGTCCAAAACAAGTGTGACTACTCACGTTCAAGCAAAAAGGAACCAGAAAAAAAACACGAAAAAGAAATCAAAAGGCATATTTAATACAACCAGGCAGGACAGGTGCAAATTTTCGGCCAACTGGCCTTTGTCAAGTGTAGACGTAAGATCACAAATGAACAAACACCAAATAAAAAATTTGGAGAGAAAGACTGAAACTTCCCTGCTGCTTCATCCAGTGTATTAAATACATATTCTGATTCTTTTATTGTAGAGTCAAATTATGAGCTGCTCAAAAATGATATATATAAGATATCTTCAGAAATTTAAGGTTGTATTTTTTACCTTTGCATCAGCATTTTAGTTTTCAAGAGTCGACCAGACATCAGAGTGTCTGGGTCTTTTTATGATGGGTGCGGAAATCAAGTGGGTAACATTGGACTTCAGTTAGAAGTTTCTGGATTTGATCCGCCTAGACACCGCATCCTGATGGGTAAATGGTAGAGATTTTACCAATCTCTCTGGTCAACATATGTGTAGAGATGCCTATGCCTAAACCTCGTTCATGTGTATCCACACACAGAACAACAAATACACGCATTAAAGATCTTGTAAATCATCTCATTTCTGGTAGCATGAGGAAACTTGAAAACACCCATCATGCACACCCACCAAAGATGCAGACTGTGCAACAACATTGCGGAATGTGGTCAGCTGGCCTATCAGCTTGAGTTCTCTATGCTTCACTAAACAGCCTGAATATATGTCATTTCACATGGAATCCAAATGAACTAAGAGAATAGTGGTATACAAGAACAATTTGCATTTAATTTATAGAGTTTTTATAGAATGAAATTATTGATGAATGTCCTGCATGCAGCATGTTATTTATGTGAGTAAAAGAACATTCGGCAACAAAGGATTTGAAAGTGCTGTAAGACAAAGCCCCATTTTTACAGATAATCAAAACTGCATACAGATAGAAAAAAAAGAGGAAGTGAATTGCTAGCACTATACTAAGGCAGCGTGCTTGCCTTAAAGAGAGCAGCTCACATTTCATGTAGAATATTTCTGTAATGAGGAAAAATCAATACAGCACAGTTTAATACAGTACAATGCAATCTGTTAAAATGCACATGCACTTACACAGAGACACGCTTACACAAACACACGTACATATACACACGCATGCACACATGCACACACACACTCATGTGGCGTGTGCACACACATGCACACACACACGCATGCACGCACTCATGCAGACACGCACACACACTCTCTGTCTCTGTGTGTCTGTGTCTCTGTCTGTCTCTCTTATATTCTGATTGTGGCATACATGATAGTTTGTTCTTTTCATTTGAACAGGTAAGTGTACAGCATAGATTTTGTCTTTCCAGATGCCTTGGTTTCTGGTAGAATTGTCATTCATGCTAATACACATTGTTGTTTTATTCAGGCTGAGGATGTCCTGATGATTTTGCACAAGGCTCTTGGTGTTCTTCCCACAATCTCCTGTGTAAAGGACAAGGTAAATAATATGTTTTATATGCTATCTTAGAGAGTGGAGACTAATACTCAAATCCAAAAGACATTTTCTCACCATAATATGTAGATTGCCAGAGAGGTGACACTTTGATCTCCTCTGGCAAACTTTCAAGCCAAACGGTTGGAAGTTTGACTAGCTCGGTCTTTAATGGATGAATAGTGTTGGAACTTTTGTTTGTGTATGCATGGCAGTTCAAACTTGATGACTCAGTTTAAGGATGGGTTGCCCTCCATCATTTCCGCTTTGAATTGTGAGTTTGGAACACCAGAATTTAAATGTTTTTTTTTTTTCAGGAGACTTGATGTATTTTCACTCGTCTTATCACTGCTGTTAACAAGGCTCGTGTAGTGACTTAATGCTCCTTGAATTAGGTGGCAAGCATTTAGGCAGTCTCTCCCAAGTATTTATCACCAGTTATCACAGGTCACGTGGTAGACCTCTGCATATTTTTTTTATTTCTGTTTTGTTCCTGGGGTATACTGATGGTGTTGTGAGAGTGTTGAACGGCTTGTGGTAAATTCTGGTGTTATGGAAACTTTCATCAGTTTTGTGACAGGCTTTGTGCATAAGGAATGGGTTGTGTGAATAAATTTCTTTTCTTCTTCACGGAGTTTGTTGGGTGTTGGGGTGGAGGCGGGGGAGTGAGATTGAAAATCCAGTGGTCATAACCTTTGACTTTCATGGCTTTCATATGTATGTATTTCCACTTCCATGTCAAGCATTTCAGTGCAGATGGTATGCGTTGTGTAGAATATTGTTTAAACCAACAAGGATTTGTGTTGTAGGTTTTGGTTAGATTCAGAGTTGTTGTGTTGTCAGTAATCAGTTGAAATGTGTGTCTTTGACCATGACTTCTCATGCTTAATGAACACAGAGTCTGTGATGTCTGTGACTGAGTTACCTTTTCACATTTGTTATGTTTTATCATATCATACTTATTATATTGTCACATGTATTATATGTTGCCATGGGTAATATATGTATGTATATTAATCAGGTTGATTTACCTATGTCATCTTTTATTTTGGCTTTTCCCCAACAAAGGGTTGGTTTACAGATATACTGCAAAAAAAGGGGGCTGGTTGGCTGAGGCAAGGAATATGGCTTAGAGTCTTTCAGTACTGTGTTTGCTCGGAAAATCGGTCAAATAAAGCAAAACTAGTGATCATAACATGCTGCAGTTTGATTAAGTATAGTTAATCAATGTGGTTTTATCGGAGACTACTGCATGTCAAATGGACAGACAGAAGAACTATTGAAAATGTCCTGGAAGAACTTGATACCACCAGAAAACTACTAGCAGACATCAACAAGAGAAGACTATTTTAACATTGGCCATGTGTCACGCAACAAGAACACAGACCTCATGGCAACCATTTTACAAGGAAAAACAGTGGCCAAAAGGAAGAAAGGCAGACCTCAAATCTCATACATCAAGAATATATCAAGGAAAAACAATGGCAAAAAGGAAGAAAGGCAGACCTCAAATCTCATACATCGAGAATATATCAAGGAAAAACAATGGCAAAAAGGAAGAAAGGCAGACCTCCAATCTCATACAGTGAGAATATAACCAACATCATTGGCCTAAATATTCAAGAAATTGTCCACATGTCAAGACAGAGTGGCCTGGAGGGAGAAGGGGGTTTCCAGATGTGCAGCAGCCAACACTGAACCCGGTGATGCTGACAGGTGAGAATCAGTCAGTGACATGGGAGATGGAAGGATTTTGTATTTTACCAGAATGATCATTTGCAATAAATGGTTTTGAAGTGTTTTGTTTGTTTGTTTGGAGTTTAACATCCGCACCCACATAAGCGATATGGAAGATGGAACACAATGAGGTGTTCAACTGTGATTAACTAACTCTATGTTTTGTGTTGACAGAAAAATGGCAAGTACTACCTGGAACAGATTGAAGTATGCTTCACGAAGGCATTCAAGCTTACTGACTGTGTGTCTACTAAAGTCACATCAGTCTTGAATCTGGACACTCTACATGATCTTCTCTTTCAGTCAGAGAAATTCCTGAATGGACCTTCTATGTTTAGGGGCAACATACATGATTGTGATTCAGGGGGGATATATTATAAACCCATGCCTCCCCAAAGTCTGCTGTCGCGTGGTTGATTTCCATGTATCTGCTGTTAGTGTCTTGCTTTCTGATGACCAGAAAGTGAACTAATTGTCCTTTGGGTTATGCCCTACTTCATAGTACAGCAATAAATGTTATATCTTTTAAAGTACGCTAAAGACTTGCCATACTTCAGCTGTAGAAATTGTTTAGCATACTCTGCATACATACACTTGTCAGTGTCAGTATATGTATATTTGAATTAAAAATTTTTCAGTAACACAAGAGCATAATAATTTTTTCCGTTTTCAATCCAAAAAAAAAAAACCGCAACCGTTTGTAATACTTAATAGAATTTTGACTTTTTTGTGTGTGTGTGTGTGCATAGAGAGTGCGAGTAGTGAATAATGACAGAGGGCCACGTTGCATTTTGGAGTTCTCTTCAAAAAAAAAAAAAAGGAAAGCCTTAGTCTTAGTGTATGTGTATATGTGTGTGTATGTGCATGCATGCTTGCACTACATATACGCACACACACATATTTGTGCAGGTGTATAGATTAAGTGGTAGCTCAGTGGTGAAAGTGTTATACGAATGCTTGAGTAATGAGAAAGTTCTGGGTTCAGTTTCTAGATATACACGGTTTTCTTTTCACCGCGAATAGAGCATGAGTGGTGGGCTGGGTGCTAATGATTTAGAGGAGCAGATAAAGGTCCTGTGTGCAGCGTGCACTTAATGCATGTAAATGAATTCATGACAGTTGTGTGGCGGACATTCCTTGGAAAAATACATTTTTATTGTTAAAATGCATGTACATGTGCCATGGCAGTGAAGAAAACGTTGATCATTGTTGTCTGCTCATTTTCCATTGAATACAGAAGATATAGGAATTGCAGCAACTTAAAACCTGCCCACTATGGGCCAAATAACAGAGCAACATGCATATACATCCAAGACACATTGTTGTTGTGTGTGTGTGTGTGTGTGTGTGTGTGTGTGTGTGCGTGTGCGTGCGGTGCGCGTGCGTGCGTGCGTGCGTGCGTGCGTGCGTGCGTGCGTGCGTGTGTGTGTGTGTGTGTGTGTGTGTGTGAAAGCTGAAAGTCTTGATAGTGGAAAAGACCAGTGATTAATAATCACCATAGCAGGCTTTGCGAATGATGCAAGTAAAGTAAAACAGTTTTTGTAAATTTAAGAGAACGTGCTCCAAACGTCTGTTGACATGTTTGTTTTGTTTTTATTCAACTGTTTGTCTTAATTTTTGTTGTTGCTTGCAATACATTACTCAGGAAGCTTGATGCATCATTCCTATTATATATGTATTGATTCCTTCTATTGATGATTTCTCGTTCTTATGGCATCATATTTGTAAAAGCCGGCTCATTCGTTTTAGTTTCAAACTCTGAAGGGCTTATAAAACAGATGCAAGATAACTTTCATTGGCCAGTACAGCGTCTTCTCTGATGGATGGTCTGATGGCAGCTAGACATTGCTGACTTTTGTAAATTTTCTGGAACTGGGACTGAATGAACTTCGGATTGGTTGTGTGTTGAGGAGGCAATTGACCAGTGTCAAATGGATTGGTTATGTGTTGAGGAGCCAATTGACCAGCGTGAAATTACTGCCACTAAAGTGGCGCAGAAAATGGGAAGGGGGGAAAAAAAAAGAAAACCCCACAAACTTTTGTTTGCCATAGTTAAGCAATATAACGGAATGTTTGCTTTGCAATGTATGCTTGGTAGTAGGTAGTCAGCTGATCGTGTATGTTTGGCAGTCTTTGTAGAAGTAGTTGTGGTTGTAGACAGTCTGCTAGTCATGCATGTTTGGTGTAGTAGTGGTAGAAGTAGTTGTAATTGTTGATAGTCTGCTGGTCGTGTATGTTTGTTGATAGTCTGCTGGTCGTGTACGTTTGTTGATAGTCTGCTGGTCGTGTATGTTTGTTGATAGTCTGCTGGTCGTGTATGTTTGTTGATAGTCTGCTGGTCGTGTATGTTTGTTGATAGTCTGCTGGTCATGTATGTTTGTTGATAGTCTGCTGGTCGTGTATGTTTGTTGATAGTCTGCTGGTCGTGTATGTTTGTTGATAGTCTGCTGGTCATGTATGTTTGTTGATAGTCTGCTGGTCGTGTATGTTTGTTGATAGTCTGCTGGTCGTGTACGTTTGTTGATAGTCTGCTGGTCATGTATGTTTGTTGATAGTCTGCTGGTCGTGTATGTTTGTTGATAGTCTGCTGGTCATGTATGTTTGTTGATAGTCTGCTGGTCGTGTATGTTTGTTGATAGTCTGCTGGTCGTGTATGTTTGTTGATAGTCTGCTGGTCATGTATGTTTGTTGATAGTCTGCTGGTTGTGTATGTTTGTTGGTAGTCTGCTGGTTGTGTATGTTTGTTGGTAGTCTGCTGGTTGTGTATGTTTGTTGGTAGTCTGCTGGTCGTGTATGTTTGTTGATAGTCTGCTGGTCGTGTATGTTTGTTGGTAGTCTGCTGGTCGTATATGTTTGTTGGTAGTCTGCTGGTCGTGTATGTTTGTTGATAGTCTGCTGGTCGTGTATGTTTGTTGATAGTCTGCTGGTCATGTATGTTTGTTGATAGTCTGCTGGTCATGTATGTTTGTTGATAGTCTGCTGGTCGTGTATGTTTGTTGATAGTCTGCTGGTCGTGTATGTTTGTTGATAGTCTGCTGGTCGTGTATGTTTGTTGATAGTCTGCTGGTCGTGTATGTTTGTTGATAGTCTGCTGGTCGTGTATGTTTGTTGATAGTCTGCTGGTCGTGTATGTTTGTTGATATTCTGCTGGTCATGTATGTTTGTTGATAGTCTGCTGGTCATGTATGTTTGTTGATAGTCTGCTGGTCATGTATGTTTGTTGATAGTCTGCTGGTCGTGTATGTTTGGCGTAGTAGTGGTAGAAGTAGTTGCGGTTGTTGGTAGTCTGCTGGTCATGTATGTTTGTTGATAGTCTGCTGGTCGTGTATGTTTGGCGTAGAAGTAGTTGCGGTTGTTGATAGTGTGCTGGTCATGTATGTTTGGTAGTAGCGGTGGAAGTAGTTGTCGTTGTAGATAGTAAGCAGGTCGTGTATGTTTGGCGTAGTAGTGGTGGAAGTAGTTGTGGTTGTAGATAGTAAGCTGTTTGTGTATGTTTGGCAGTAGTGGTAAAAGTAGTCGTAGTTTTAGACAGTCAACTAATCCATGGTCTGTTATTTATGTGTGTGCTTCTAAATTGTCCATACCTGTTCTAAGATAATGCAGCTGTGACTCCCCTTCACACCACAATTTGATTGACATTGTTGTTTAGCAAGATTTAAGATTAAGGTGTTCTTTTTTTTTAATATCCTGTCCAAATCAGCAAGAAAGGTTGGTCTGCAGGCATGTCAGTGTCATATCATGTTACACAGACATGCACACATGCTTGTACGTGCTCATACACACACACCTGTACACAAGCACGCACACGTGCACACACACACACACGCATACACACGCACACACATTCTCACACACACATACACACTCACACATTCTCACACTCTCTCTCACACACACACACACACACACACACACACACACACACAAAAGCACATGCATACAAGTATACGCACGTGTGTATGTGGAGACAACACAAAATGTTCCGCAGTAATGTAATAAAATCATAAAATGTTTGAGACCCAAGCACACACACACAAATACACCATCATACGCAGGCATGCATAAGCACAGTATCACGATCACACACGTGCATGCATGCATGCGCAGCTGTTTGGCATACACATTTACATACCAGAGAAACCCCTGCTAAATATTTTTTTGACTCATAATGCTATGTAAATACATGCGCATACACACTGTGAGTTTGCTATCCATATGCATGTAAAATTGGGTTTTTGTTTGTTTGTTTGTCATTTAGAGAATAGGATTGAAGAACTTAGAATGTTTTGAAAATTAACAGAGTAATAAATTTGTTTTTAAGATTTTGTGCAAAGTCCATCAATACCTCTGGTTCTGTTTAAACTATGAAGAACCTGCTCGTATTGTGATATGATTCCTTTGAGAGTGTGTTGAATTTGAATGGCATTTTCCACAGTTCGTCTGTTGAATTTGAATGGCATTTTCCACAGTTCGTCTATTTAATGTCATATTAACCCTTTGACTCCCGCACTCTATTAACCAACTGCAAAAACTTAACCTTTTGATTCCCTCACCCTATCCACCAGCAGGAAGCAGCTGGTGGATAGGGTGAGGGAATCAAAAGGTTAGGTTCTTGCTTTGCTAGCATGGTTCGCCATGCAACATGCTGACGGATACTGTGTGGGAGTCAAAGGGATATGTACCGAGGGTCAGATATGGGGTCATGTGTGTTTCATGATGATCAGAATTTGTGCACTTACACTGAGAGTTGTGGACATCACATGTACAGTTTAAACCACCATGTTTACAGCTGTTTTTGAATGTTGGTCTTGATTTGATTAAAATGGGAACACTTGATAGATTTGATGCTTTGTACTTAAGTTAGATACAAGAGCGCTTACAGTATATGAATGGTTAATTCATACTAAAAGTTAGATACAAGAGCGCTTACAGTATACGAATGGTTAATTCATATTAAAAGTTAGATACAAGAGCGCTTACAGTATACGAATGGTTAGTTCATACTAAAAGTTGGATACAAGAGCGCTTACAGTACATGAATGGTTAATTCATATTAAAAGTTAGAGACAAGAGTGCTTACAGTATACGAATGGTTAGTTCATACTAAAAGTTAGATACAAGAGCACTTTCAGTACATGAATGGTTAATTCATATTAAAAGTTAGAGACAAGAGCGCTTACAGTACATGAATGGTTAATTCATATTAAAAGTTAGAGACAAGAGTGCTTACAGTATACGAATGGTTAGTTCATACTAAAAGTTAGATACAAGAGCGCTTACAGTACATGAATGGTTAATTCATATTAAATGTTAGGTACAAGAGAGCTTACAGTGTATGAATGGTTAATTCACATTAAATTTGATCACATTTGTTGTTTTTCACTCAGCAGAACAAAGTTTGTTTACCAAAACTGGGTCTGTGAAGATGTAAGTCTTGTGGATCATGCGGTGATGTGGGTAATAGGAAGAATTATTAAAATAGTTTGAAAGGAAAATTGTGAGAACTGGTAAACCATAAGGAAAATATGAAATAAGTAAAGAGCTTAGAAATGGTTCAAAAGTGATTCACTGTTATGGTCATCATTCACTTTATTAGCCTACTTGAATTTTAACATTAATCTTGCCTGGGTTTTGTGTGAAGATTGTTTTCCTCTGTCGTTTTTATGAGGAAGTTATGATTTTCTGAGTGATTAGTGTGTGAAAATGTGCTATTGCCACGGAGTACCAAGATACAATTGAACTGACTTGATATTTAGACCTACCAGTCATTTTTCCATTGTGTTGTCCTTTATATTTCGACCTCTGTGGTAAGCCCACTCTACCAAGATTATTGGCTGCATGTTTGCTCTCTCTCTCTCATGTGTGAAAAATGCAGAGCCAAAGAAGACAATCCTTTTGAACTTTTTCCTTAAAAAGAGACTTACCGCATGATCAAGATAGACTTGAAATGCAAAAAGCGTTGTCGATCAAGATAAACTTGAAATGCAAAAAGCGTTGTATAGTTGTAATGCAAAGTAGACAATTCTTTGACATAGAACATCTTTTGTCGCTATGCAGTAGCCTAGGCCTATGTGAGTAAATGACATCATGAAAAAAAAAGTCAAAATAGTGACGTAATATTCCATAGACAATAGATTGCATACTGAATGTTTCAATCATTCTTTGCTAAATTATCCAGTGGGTTATAGCCTACTTGCTTGTGGGTTGGATATTTTACATATTTGCCTCTGTGCACTCATAACTCCCATACCGAATGTCAAGGATGTGCTTTTTTTGTCTTTAACAGGTGTATGACTGTTTTATCATTTTCTCACAAGTTGATTCATTAATGATGAAGCCACATATCTAATAGTTCTGTTACTCCATTTTGCAGTTTTCTCGCTACCCGTGCTCAATGATGTTCCTTTCTCTCTTATTTTCATGTTGGATATTTTGAAATGTACTTATTTGAATGTTTAATTGCAATAGTTGATTTCTCTGAAGTTTAAGTGAAGAATTTTTTAATCGCCTTTAGTCTTCCAATATGTATACCGCACGGGTAGATGTTATTAGATTTATTATCGATTTTTTTTTTTTAAATTCCATGAAAGATTACGTTATTTTTATAAAATAAAAGAAAGAAAAAAGTCTGTGCCTGTGTTTGTATGCATACATATGTGTTTTTCTATGCTTGCGTGCATGTGTGTGTGTGTTTGAATGGAGTTGAAGTTGTGATCTTCATTAGCGTTTACTGCAGATAATTTGCGCAATATTACACAACACACACACCGCAATTATAAATTTGTCTCATGCACATTCTAACAATACAGCAAATTATGATTCGCATATAGGCCCTATACCTAGTACAAATCCAGACCATTTTCTCAAAGATCCGCATAACAGGATTAATCTGTGGGTCTCCTAAAAGCCTGGTTTTAATGGTGGATGCTTTTCATGTTTTTGTCAAACATTCACCAGCCTCATAGTCCAGAACTAGTTCTTTTTTTAAATTTTTTTTTTTAACTAGTTTACATTTTGGTTCAGGGTTAACCACCTCATCCACCCTACACTCTCCATCATCACCCATCAACCTCAAAACCAAAAGGAGTCGACCCAGCAGAGGGCACGTCATGTGTATGTATGTATGACTGCACACTGAAATTACCCATTTATTTGAAAATGGGAAATTCTTATGTGTATTCAGTCCATGTGAGACAGCTGCTTTGAAAAGATCTGTGTGAAGCCTCTGTTCAGTATAAAGTGTGTGCAGAGAGAAAGGGAGATCTGTACACACGCGCACGCGCGCGCGCACACACACGCACACACACACATACACATGTATATATATATATATATATCAATGTCTATCTACATAGATATATCTCTGTCTCTCTCTCTTTCTCACTCTCTCTATATATATGTATATATATACACACACACGCACTCACTCTCGCGCGCACACACACGCACTCGCACACACACACACACACACACACACACACACATGATAGAAATGACACATAACAAGAGCACAGATTGTTTTATTTTCCCTATATTTCGGTCCTTGGCCTTCTTCAGGGTAAAATGACAATAAAATGGCATGATCACATTTACGTTGCAGACTTCATCTCACTTCCCTTCATTCATCACATACAATCACTTGAGGTATAGCCTAAATGCACACACAAATACATAAAACCCATACTCACATACACACGCACACACATAGTTGAGACTCCTTGAATGCTGTTTTAGCTTGGCCTATTCTGCTGGCAATTCTAATGTGCATCTGCCGTCTGGTGAGATGACTGTTCCCAGATTATCTAAAACTAATGCCTACACATGCCTTTCAATTAACATCAGGAAGAGAATTCTTCAATGTTACATAGAACCGATATTGTTGTTCGGATGTGAAACGTGGACAATCAACTCGCAAAGTTAGAACAAGATTGAGGCAGCTGAAATGTGAAGAATGAGTTCCATGGACAGAAAAAAAAAAATCTTGAAAGAGACAATCACAAAAAGAACACCAAATGAAGAAGATTAGGAAAAGACAAGCAACATTGATGGGACATTTTATGTGGCAAGAGAAATTAGAGCACCAAGTCACAACAGGAAAGCTGGAGGGAAAAAATGCACCAGGTAGACCCGGAGAGAAAACATTGGACGGGCTTGCATGGTGGATGAAGACAGAGAGGGTGGGAGATGTACATGCAAGGACAAAAGATAGATTCGTATGGAGGGCCATGATCGCCAACACCATGCGGCAGGGCACATGATGATGATGATAGTTAATACTACATGTGAACCAAACATTTTACCAGCAATCTGTTAAGTCGTCATTAAACTTCTAAAGAAATTGCTGAAGCATTTTCACATTTCTGGCTATTGCGATCCAAAATAATGGGTCAGTGTTCTTATGTATCTACATCTGTTCCTTTCGATTCTCTCCCTCTGTTTTTAGTGTATGTGTGTGTGTGTGCGCACGCGTGCACGTATGTGCGTGCGCGCGCGCGCGCGCGCGTGTGTGTGTGTGTGAGTGTGTGTGTGTGTGTGTGTGTATGTGTGTGTTGATTTGTGCCACTAAAAAATCCATTTCTTTAAAACTTCTTGTCGTTCCCCCTAACTCACACCCACCTCTTGATTCTCTGTCATATTTTCCATGTTGCCTCAATGGCATTGCTGCCACTACGATCATCTCTGCCCTTCTGAACTCTACCAAACTGAAGCACCAGTGCCAGTATGTCCACAGGAACCAACCATGTTTAGCTGCCGTGTGGCTACCTACCGGAGGAGACTTTGCACTACTGCCAGGTCACTTCGGTGGAATTCAGCCATGCCTGTTCTGATCCAAATTACGAAAGATACTGACTAATTATATAGTAATATATATCCATAAAAACGAGTTGTGAAGCGGAGGAAAGTGGTGGTTGGATTTAAGACGAATGCGTGTTGAACATTGAAGAAAATTCAGCTCCAGTATAGCATGACACATCTTAATAAGAGAAAAAGAGAAAAGAGAGAGAGGGAGAGAGAGAGAGAGAGAGAGAGAGAGAGTGTGTGTGTGTGTGTGTGTGTGTGTGTGTGTGTGTGTGTGTGTGTGTGTGTGTGTGTGTGTGTGTGTGTGTGTGTGTGTATGGAGGGTAGACAGGTAGAGAAACGCACAGATAGATACAGAGACAGACAAACAGAAAGCCATAGCATTTAATCACTACTTCACTAAAGAAATCTGAAAACAAAACTTGCCCTTGAAAAAGAAACACACAGATAGATAAACAGAAAGACAGACATATATACAGACAGACAGATAAACAGAAATTCATAGCGTTTAATCACCAACTCACAAAAGAAATATGAACAAAACTTGCCCTTAAAACACAAATAAATAAAGAGACAGACAGACAGACAGTCACAGAAGAGAGAGAGGAGAGAGAGAGAGAGAGAGAGAGAGAGAGAGGAGAGAGAGAGAGAGAGAGAGAGAGAGAGAAAAAACCGTAGCATTAGATCACCAACTCACTAAAGAAATCTCAAAACAAAACTAACCCTTAAAGAAACACACAAATAGATAACAGACAGACAGACAGACAGACAGACAGACAGACAGACAAAAATACATAGCATTCAATCACCATCTCAACTAAAGAAATATGAAAACAAAATTTACCCTTAAAGAAACACACAGATAGATAAACAGACAGACAGACAGACAGACGGACAGAAATACATAGCATTCAATCACCAACTCAACTAAAGAAATATGAAAACAAAATTTGCCCTTTAAAAAAAACACACATATAGAAAAACAGACAGACAGACAGACAAACATATAGACCGACAGAAAAACAAACAAAGATCCATCGCATTTAATCACCAACACACCAAAAAAATCTGAAAGCAAAACTTGTCTTAAAGAACAGACACACAGACAGACAGCCATAGCATTTAATCACCAACTCACCAAAGAAATCTTAAAACAAAACTTACCCTTAACCCTTTGACTCCCGCACCCTGTCCACCAGCGTCCTGCATTTTGCACCATGCCAGCAAAGCAAAAAAAAAATTAACCCTTTGAGCCTCTTACCTTATCCACACCAGCTTTGTGCACGAAACTGGTGGATAGGGTGAGGGAGTCAAAGAGTTAAGTTTTTGCAGTTGATGGATAGGGTGCGGGAGTCACAGGGTTAAAAAAAAAACCCACCCACACCTGTGCACGAGTTGACCTGTGCGGCAGGAGGTCGTGGAACTCAGCATTAAAGACAACTCGCAATCCCTGACTCGAACTTTAAGTGCATGACCGCGCCCTTCAGTCTTGAGGTCCAATTCATTGCAAATCACAGGGAACTGTTTAATTTGCCCAGCAGTCTTTATACAACAACTGCCCTTTGCCGTACTGTACCCAAAGACTCCACAGAGTTGTAGTGAAGTAATTACAGACTGTTGTTCCCATGGTAGGACAGAGATTGATTTTTTTTTTTTTTAGATTCACTGTCACTTTTGATGTGATGAAAGTCTTGATGGGCGTTTTTGTGTGTGTGAGTTGGTTGACATCGATTTTAAGTCTGTTTGTAGTGTAGTACGTAATAAATTGATAACAATGATGATTTACACACACACACACACGCGCGCGCGCCCCACAGCGCGCACACACACACACACACACACACACACACACACACACAAACACAAACACAAACACAAACGCATATATGTATATATATATATATATATATATATATATATATATATATATATATATATATATATATATATGTATGTATACGTACAAATATGTTTATTTATCATCATCAAAAAATTGCCCTGCCGCATGGGCGTTGGCGATCATTGGCTTCCATACGAGTTATTATCCTTTGCTTGCTGCAATCATCTTACCCTCTCTGTCTATCTCCATACCCTACCTCTCGTCTTCATCACTCCCAAGTCATCCAATAGTTCTCCCTTGGTCTACCCTGTGCTCTTTTCTTTTTTTCCTTCCAGCTCTCCTGTTGTGACCAAGTGGTCTAATTTATTTGTCTGTCTCTCTGTATATATATATATTAGGAAAGGCTTCGGGAATCAACCCTGAGGAAAAATCGGAGTCGGAGTCCCTAAGGCAGTTCGCCGTTGTCTACAACCTCGTTCTGGCAACTCCTGCGTCGCCCCTGGTACCAGGCGTACAGGCCTCCGTCTTTCCCCTGGATTCTACTAGTGGCGAGGAGAGGGGGGATCTGCTGCAAGGGCAACAGCTCGTCCTCCATATTCACTTGCCCAGGCCTGCACCTGGAGAGGTCACTCCAGCTTCGCTGGTAACACAGCATCGACACAACACGGAGAGTAGCAGATACCGGTTTTAAGCCTACTTTTTTGGCGTAGAGCCGGGCGCCAGGGGTTACTCTCGACGGTTGGAGGAATCTTCGCATTCCATTGGGTAGCTACCGCCCGCCTCAAGCTGGGCAGCCCCCAGTCAGTAAGGTGTTACCCCGCCACAACCTGTTTGCTCCAATGGGTGCTTGGAGCTTAGAGGAAACTCGACAGGCAGGTTGTAAATACCAGGCACCAGGCAACACAAAGAAGAAAAAGAAGATGCCAGCTCTTCTGATATCAAGCTGGAATGTAAGGACAATGTGTCCTGGATTTGACAGCGACCTACAGCTGTTAGACGACACACGGAAGACGGCCGTGATAGACAGGGAGCTTCAGCGACTCAACATCGACATCGCTGCATTACAGGAGACAAGGCTACCTGGGGACGGATCACTGCGTGAGAAGAACTACACGTTCTACTGGCAGGGGAAGAACCCAGAGGAGCCACGTATTCATGGTGTGGGCTTCGCTGTAAAGAACTCCCTCCTAGCAACCGTAGAGCTCCCCACAGGAGGTACGGAGAGACTGCTCACTCTGAAAATGACGACCAGTTCAGGCACAGTCAACTTCATCTGTGCCTATGCCCCAACATTAAGCTCCTCACCCGACGTCAAGGACCAGTTCTATGAGGCCCTGGATGCTGTTGTCAGAGGAGTTCCCAGCAAGGAAGGTCTCTTCATATTGGGAGACCTGAACGCACGCATAGGTGCTGATTTTGAGGCCTGGCCAACCAGCATTGGACATCATGGTGTTGGGAAGCAAAATGAAAACGGTCAAAGACTCCTGGAACTTTGCTCTTACCACAAGCTGGCCATCACCAACACCTTCTTCAACAATAAGGAGAAGCACAAGGTGTCATGGCGCCACCCCAGATCCCACCACTGGCATCAGCTCGACCTCGTCTTAACAAGGAGGTCGGACCTTAACAATGTCCTCAACATGAGGAGTTTCCACAGCGCTGATTGCGACACAGACCACACCCTGGTACGCAGCAAGATCAAGCTTCTACCCAGAAGACTGCACCACTCAAAGAAGAAAGATCACCCAAGGATTAATGCCTGTCGCACGTCCGATCCGACCAAGGCCAGGGAGTTTGTAGAAACCCTGAATGTAGCGCTCAAGAGTGGCTCAGAGATCCAAAACGCTGAGGAAAAGTGGAATCACGTGAGGGACACAATCTATCAGTCTGCCCTGAGTATATTTGGGAAAAAAGAACGAAAGAATCCCGACTGGTTTGAGGCAAACTGGCAGGAAATGGAACCAGTGGTGGAAGCGAAACGCAAGGCTTTACTTGCATATAAAAACAACAATACCTAAACTACTCGTGACGCTTACAGAGCTGCCGCAGCAAGGCCCAACAAACTGCTCGGCGATGCGCCAACGACTATTGGCTACAGTTGAGCGCAAGTATTCAGCAGTCTGCAGATTCAGGCAACACTGGCAGCATGTACGCTGGCATCAAACAAGCGACTGGTCCAGCAGCCTCCAAGTCAGCTCCCCTTAAGTCCAAAGCAGGAGAAAGCATCACAGACTCAGCAAAGCTGATGGAGAGATGGGTAGAGCACTACCTGGAGCTGTACTCCACGCAGAACTCTGTCACCGATGCTGCCCTGAATGCCATTGAGGACCTGCCTGTCATGGAGGAGTTGAATGCTGAGCCAAGCTTTGAAGAACTAAACAAGGAGATTGACGGTTTGGCGACGGGAAAAGCCCCTGGTGAAGACGGAATACCTCCAGAGGTCATCAAGTGCGGGAAGCCTGCTGCTGTGCTTATGCTGGAAGGAAGGCTTCATTCTCAAATCCATAGTGGAGGAATACAAAGTTGGAAAAGCAAGACTGTTGAGCATGCTGGAGGAATCGGAAGACAATATCGTGAGATCAGTTCATCCAAAGCTGAGAACTGGCAGAAAGTGGAAAGTCCAAGAGGCTGTAAACAATGCCAAGAGAAACCTCAGCATCAAAGAAATAATTGGACACACGCAAACCAACAGACAGGGACTGGGAGCAACAAAAATGCAGTGGTGGTCCAAAGCCAAAGGGAAGGAAAAAAGAGACATGATCATACAGGAGTTGAAGGAAGAAGAAGATGTCAAAAGAGTGCAGAAGGCAGTCCAGCAAGGTCAACAGGGGCAATGGACAACATGGGACAGTGCACTCCAAAGAAGTCTCAGCTGGAACGATATGTGGCACATGGCTCCTCTAAGGATAAGCTTCCTCCTCAGATCTGTATATGACCTGCTCCCCTCGAATGCAAACTTAGTGAAATGGGGGAAAGCAGACGACCCAGCATGTCCGCTCTGTCAGAAGAAACAAACAGTGGAACATGTCCTAAGCTCTTGCAAAGTAGCGCTAGCCCAAGGAAGGTATACATGGAGGCACAACCAAGTTCTGAAAGTGATCACAGATGTGGTTAGCGAAAAAACCATGACCCCAAACGCACCAATTGCTATGACAACGTTCTACAAAGCAGGAGGGAAACAGGTCTGGCCCGAAAGTGCTATGACAACCAGCACATTGCCAAAGGGTCTTCTGGATGGAGCAGTCGACTGGGAGTGTACAGCAGACCTCCCAGAGTGGAGAAATTACCCAGATGTCATCAGCAAGACAGGCATGAGACCAGACATCGCTCTCCACTCTGACTCCTCGAAACAAGTGATTCTGATAGAACTCACTGTGCCATACGAAAGCAGAATGGAAGAAGCACATATCTACAAGACCGAAAAATACGCCGGTCTTGCCAGCACCCTGAAGAAAGCAGGTCTGCGGGTCAAAATCTTCGCCATAGAGGTCGGGGCAAGAGGGTTTGTGGGCACCTCCGCTTATGATCTCATGAAACAACTCGCCATTTCTGGGAAGAAGAGGACTAGAGCCCTTAAAGCGATGGCAGAGGCAGCAGAAAGGAGCTCAAGCTGGATCTGGGCAAGGAGGAACGAAAAAATTGAACTTCATAAGGATTAAATTCCCTACAGATGATGTGTGCCCCGTTAGCACATTGGTAAAACCGCGTACCGCAGTTCTGAAGCGCAGAATCGCCCAGGTTCGATCCCCGGCGTGGGAAAAAAAAAAAAAAATAGACAACAGCAGAAGGGCATCCAGGAGTCATGACCTGGATGTGGCCCGGCCCCCCGAGAGTGTAAGGAATTCAGGGTCGAAACACTTGTCTAAAGGGGGTTACTTCTCTGAAGACCTTCTGTTGTCTAGCTCTCCCTAGAGTTTCTTTCTACCTGCACATGGTCAGTCCATTGACTTCCGGGAATAGTTCGGAGGACATTCGGGAAAGACCGAAGGACACTGGGAAAGACTAGATCTGCGGGCTTTGTGGGTTGGCTTCCCACCTTGCCTTTGATAACATGCCACGAGTTTTTCAAATGAAAGATGCTCCCAGGATTCACCGAAAGGGGGAGAGAATGATGAATCCATCGGCACTGACTCCATCACGACTGGAAACGCACAACGGACCATGATTAATGACCAGTTGGAATTTCCGTGTGCGTGTGGAAGGAGATTCACCACCAAACGCGGCATGAAGATTCACAGGACAAAAATGGGCTGTTTGAAGACACATACGAACCAGCAGCAGCGCACTGCGATAGCAGGTGAGACGTTGGATGACCAAGGCCAGGAATTAAACCATAGTGCCAAGGACATCCACGCTGACGGTTCTGATGCGGATTTGCACAAGCTCTTAACGCCAAACGTAGAAAACTCAATTTGCCGCCTGCCGGTGCAAAAGAACAATGGGAGAAATTAGATGAGGAACTTGTCCTTAAGCTGAATGCGCTAATAGGGAACAGTACGCTGGAACACAAACTTGACACATACGGAGACATCATATACTCTATCTGCAGGGACACTTATGGAGTGAAGCAGCCAAAGACAAAAACGCCTCCCCAGAAATCCAGAAGACAGCAACAGATGGAGAGCATCCGGAGGGAGAAAAGGAAGCTTAAAAAGCGAATGAAAACTGCCTCAGAATTCGAGAAGCAAGGGCTCCTGGAACTCTGGAAAGATCTGAAGGCCAAACACAATGCTCTCAGCAAAGTGGAATCAGCAAGTCGAAGAAAGAGCAAAAAGAAGAAGACTCAAGATCGTTTCTTCAAAGATCCCTTTGACTTTTCAAGAAAGCTGTTTGAACAACCCAAATCAGGGACTCTCACAGTGGGCAAGGAAACCCTAGAGCAGCATCTCAGGGAAACATATTCCGATTCTCAGCGCGAGGCACCACTTGAAATCCAGAATCTGGTTTGGCCTGCAGCGCCAGAAGGAAAATTCAATAACAAACCACCAACACTGGATGAAGTGAAGAACGTAGTAAAGAAAGCCAGAGCCAAGTCAGCACCTGGACCAAACGGAATACCATACCTGCTCTACAAGAAATGCCCAAAAGTGCTCGAGTGGCTCCACAAGATGATTCGATCAGCATGGAGGAACCAGAAGATCAGCGACCAATGGATGAGAGCTGAAGGAGTGTACATTCCGAAGGAGCAGAACTCCAGCAGCATCAATCAGTTCAGGCCAATATCACTTCTGAACGTCGAGGGGAAAATCTTCTTCTCTGTTATGGCAGCAAGATTGACAAAATACCTGACTGAAAACAAGTATCTGGATATGTCAGTCCAAAAGGGAGGCATACCAGGAATGCCTGGATGCTTGGAACATGCCACGTTGATTTGGGATGCCATCCAAAAAGCAAGAACAGAGAAGAGAGACATTGACGTAGTTTGGCTTGATCTGGCGAATGCATATGGATCAGTTCCACACGATATGATCCAGCTGGCTCTTGAAATGTATCACATCCCAGAAAACATCCGAACAATGCTGAGGAAGTATTTCCAAGGGTTCTCAATGCGGTTCTCTACCAAAGAATACACCACGGACTGGATAGACCTAGAGGTGGGCATTGCAATGGGCTGTGCAATCTCTCCCATACTGTTCGTGTTGGCAATGGAAGTCATCTTGAAAGCTGCAATGAAGAGTTCAGGTCCAGTGAATCTGGGAGATGGATACCAGATGCCTCCTCTGAAAGCTTTCATGGATGACACAACAGTCTTGTCCACGGATGAGGAAGAGACACACCAAATCTTAAAGCAGCTGGATGAGCTGGTGGCCTCTTCAAGAATGAGGTTCAAACCTAAGAAATCCCGAAGTCTCTCACTGCGAAAAGGAAAAGTGGCAGATTCAGTCAAATTCATGGTAGCCAACCAAGCCATCCCCACTGTCACAGAAGAGCCAGTAAAAAGTCTCGGAAGATGGTATGATGACTCCCTGAAAGACACACAAAGGGGATGTGAAACCAAGCAAACAGCAGAAGAAGGCCTGAAGAAAATAGATAACTGCGGACTGCCAGGCAAATACAAAGTCTGGTGTCTACAGTTCATGCTGATACCAAAGCTGCTGTGGCCACTGCTAATCTATGACATTTGCACCAGCACAGTCGAAGCAATGGAAGCCAAAATCAACAAATATACAAGAAAATGGCTCGGTGTCCCACCTGGTCTCACTGATGTTGCATTCTACTGTCGTCAAGCAATGCTGAAGCTACCTCTCAAATCCATAGTGGAGGAATACAAAGTTGGAAAAGCAAGACTGTTGAGCATGCTGGAGGAATCGGAAGACAATATCGTGAGATCAGTTCATCCAAAGCTGAGAACTGGCAGAAAGTGGAAAGTCCAAGAGGCTGTAAACAATGCCAAGAGAAACCTCAGCATCAAAGAAATAATTGGACACACGCAAACCAACAGACAGGGACTGGGAGCAACAAAAATGCAGTGGTGGTCCAAAGCCAAAGGGAAGGAAAAAAGAGACATGATCATACAGGAGTTGAAGGAAGAAGAAGATGTCAAAAGAGTGCAGAAGGCAGTCCAGCAAGGTCAACAGGGGCAATGGACAACATGGGACAGTGCACTCCAAAGAAGTCTCAGCTGGAACGATATGTGGCACATGGCTCCTCTAAGGATAAGCTTCCTCCTCAGATCTGTATATGACCTGCTCCCCTCGAATGCAAACTTAGTGAAATGGGGGAAAGCAGACGACCCAGCATGTCCGCTCTGTCAGAGAAACAAACAGTGGAACATGTCCTAAGCTCTTGCAAAGTAGCGCTAGCCCAAGGAAGGTATACATGGAGGCACAACCAAGTTCTGAAAGTGATCACAGATGTGGTTAGCGAAAAAACCATGACCCCAAACGCACCAATTGCTATGACAACGTTCTACAAAGCAGGAGGGAAACAGGTCTGGCCCGAAAGTGCTATGACAACCAGCACATTGCCAAAGGGTCTTCTGGATGGAGCAGTCGACTGGGAGTGTACAGCAGACCTCCCAGAGTGGAGAAATTACCCAGATGTCATCAGCAAGACAGGCATGAGACCAGACATCGCTCTCCACTCTGACTCCTCGAAACAAGTGATTCTGATAGAACTCACTGTGCCATACGAAAGCAGAATGGAAGAAGCACATATCTACAAGACCGAAAAATACGCCGGTCTTGCCTGCACCTTGAAGAAAGCAGGTCTGCGGGTCAAAATCTTCGCCATAGAGGTTTGTGGGCACCTCCGCTTATGATCTCATGAAACAACTCGCCATTTCTGGGAAGAAGAGGACTAGAGCCCTTAAAGCGATGGCAGAGGCAGCAGAAAGGAGCTCAAGCTGGATCCGGGCAAGGAGGAACGAAAAAAGTGAACTTCATAAGGATTAAATTCCCTACAGATGATGTGTGCCCCGTTAGCACATTGATAAAACCGCGTACCGCAGTTCTGAAGCGCAGAATCGCCCAGGTTCGATCCCCGGCGTGGGAAAAAAAAAAAAAAAAAAAAATAGACAACAGCAGAAGGGCATCCAGGAGTCATGACCTGGATGTGGCCCGGCCCCCGAGAGTGTAAGGAATTCAGGGCCGAAACACTTGTCTAAAGGGGGTTACTTCTCTGAAGACCTTCTGTTGTCTAGCTCTCCCTAGAGTTTCTTTCTACCATTCCGAGAGACATGAGAGACGCCAGGATAGTGACTCTATATAAGAACAAGGGCGACCGCAGCGACTGTAATAATTATCGCGGAATCTCTCTCCTCAGCATTATTGGGAAAGCATTCGCCACAGTCATCTTAACCCGTCTTCAGAGGCTGGCAGCTCGCATCTACCCTGAGTCCCAGTGCGGCTTTAGGGCCGGAAGATCGACCATCGACATGATCTTCTCTGTCAGGCAACTACAGGAAAAGTGCCGCGAGCAGCACATGCCCCTTTGCCTCGCCTTCATTGATCTCACGAAAGCGTTCGACCTGGTCAGTCGAAGTGGCCTTTTCAAGCTTTTGAAGAAAATCGGCTGCCCCCCAAGACTATCAGCTGTCATCGAGTCTTTTCACGAGGATATGCATAGCACTGTGTGCTATAATGGTGCCACTTCAGAGCCTTTCAGAATCAGCAGCGGAGTGAAACAGGGATGTGTTTTGGCCCCAACTCTGTTCGGGATCTTCTTCTCGATATTGCTGACCTATGCCTTCTGCAGATCTGAAGAAGGGGTATATCTTCATACAAGGACCGATGGAAAGCTCTTCAACATTGCCAGGCTTCGCTCCAAAACCAAGGTGGAAAAGAAGACCATCAGAGAAGCTCTCTTCGCAGATAATAATAATAATAATTTTATATAGCGCAAAATCTTGACAAAATCAAATCTAAGCGCTGAGCGTATACATGCATACATACCTACATACATATGAGCGTATACATGCATACATACATGCTTACATACTTACATACATAAATCTAAGCTGAGCGTATACATGCATACATACATACATACATAAATCTAAGCGTATACATACATACATACATACATACATACGTACGCACATGCATACATAATAATTACAATATTTATATAGCGCAAATCTCGACAAAATCAAATCCAAGCGCCGAAAAGACGCACACACACACACACACACACATACACACACACACACACACATGCATGGCCACAAATGGGGAGAAAAGAATAAAAGCAATAAAAGCAAGAATAAAACCAATGGAAAACCACAGAGAGCACATCATATACAATTATATATTAAAACAAAGTGATTCCCCTCCGAGCGGAGACAGGCTGCAGAGCGGGGTTGAGTGAGGTTAGGATTTTATGCAGAGGAGAAAAGGTGAGTTTTGAGAGCGGACTTGAAGGAGGCAAAAGTAGGTTGCTGACGGACTGAGAGAGGAAGTTTGTTCCAGGAGAGTGGACCAGAAACAGAGAAGGCTCGTGGACCATAGGTATTGAGCTTAGTGCGTGGAAAGCGAAAAGTCAGAGGATCGGAGGGAGAGCGGAGGGTACGTGAGGGAACATAGATCTCAAGTAGGCTTGACAGGTAATCGGGGGCTGCGTTATTGAGGCTTTTGTAGCACATGGTGTCTAGTTTGTACTGTATGCGCTTTGATACAGGGAGCCAGTGAAGTTGTGCCAGGAGAGGAGATATGTGGTCAGCTTTTTTCTTTTTAAGTACAAGGCGTACAGCATTGTTTTGAATGCGCTGTAGGATGTGAATGGTGGAGGCAGGAAGACCAGACAGGAGTGAATTGCAATAGTCAATGCGAGACATTATGAAGGAGAGAACGAGTTTTGCAGTTGTTTCGACAGAGAGATACTTCCTGATCAGGCTTATACGATGGAGATGATAGTAGCAAGATCTGGCAGTTTGAGAAACAAAGTTGTTCATGGAGAGGGTAGAGTCAATGCAGACACCAAGGTTTTTAGCTGAATCAGAAATTGGGACTGATGTGTTACATAATGGGAGAGAAAGAGGAGGCAGCTGGGAAAGTTTCTGACGGGTGCCAATGAGGATAGCTTCTGTCTTGTCGTCATTAAGCTGAAGTCTATTGTGTGTCATCCAGTTCTTAATGTCCGAGTAACACTCAGTGGTGCGAGTCAACAGGCGCTGTATATTATCAGGTGAGTCACTATCTTGAAGTTGGGTGTCATCAGCATAGAAGTGGTGTTTTATAGAGTGGGAGTTGATGATGGTGGACAGGGGGGAGGTATAAAGAGTGAAAAGAACAGGGCCAAGGACAGATCCTTGTGGAACACCACAGGTCAGGTATGCAGGTTGAGAGTAAGTGCCATTGATGAGAACAGTTTGTTTTCTGTTTGATAAATACGAAGTGAAAAAGGAGAGAGCAATGTCAGAGATGCCAAAAGTATGATGAAGTCTAGAAAGGAGAATACCATGGTCAATGGTATCGAAAGCTGCAGACAGATCAAGGAGTGTGAGGAGAGAGACTTTGCCAGTATCAGTTGCAAGGAGGAGATTGTTAGAGAATGTGTAGTAGGGCAGTTTCAGTGCTATGGCACTGGCGGTAGGCTGACTGGAAAGGATTGAGGAGATTGTTGGCAGACAGGTGATGCTGCGCTGGCTTCCCACAGTGAACAAGATCTCCAGAGGCTCGTTGATCGCTTCGCCCACGCTTGCAGAGAGTTTGGTCTCACAATCAGCTTGAAGAAAACTGAGATCTTAGGCCAAGGCTGTGAAGAACCACCATCTCTACACATTGGAGACTACGACCTCAATACTGTCCACCAAGTTCAGTACTTGGGGTCCACCATAAGTGACAACCTCTCTCTGGATGCTGAAATCGGCGCCAAAATTGCGAAGGCCTCATCTGTTATGGCTAAACTGAACAAGCGGGTCTGGTCCAACAGCAGTCTCACTGCGAACACCAAAATGCAGGTGTACAGAGCATGTGTGTTGAGCACACTACTCTACTCAAGTGAAGCCTGGACCACATACGCCAGACAAGAAAAGAGGCTCAACATTTTCCATCTCCGCTGCTTGCGACGCATCCTCGGCATCCAATGGCAAGACAAGGTGACCAACACAGAGGTCCTCCGTCGTGCGGGCCTACAGACCATCTTTGCCTTTCTAAGCCAACGCCGACTACGCTGGCTTGGCCATGTGCGTCGAATGGAGGATGGACGCATACCTAAAGACGTTCTCTACGGCGAACTGGCAAACCGGAAGCGAACTCCAGGACGCCCACAGCTACGCTTTGTAGACGCATGCAAAAGGGACCTTAGAAGCTCAGGGATTGACCCAGGCTCTTGGGAGACTCTGGCGGAAGACAGGGCAGCGTGGCGGACAGCCGTTCAGCAAGGCGTTGTGAATGCGGAGAGGAGGAGAGCAGAAAACGCAGATGAGAAAAGGGCTCTTCGCAAGCAACGTTCCAGAAACCAGACAATACGACTCAGTTTGTATGTGGCAGATGTCACAGAGATTGCCACTCAAGAATCGGCCTGCACAGCCACAGCAGAAAGTGCACGTCATGACCACAACGCCTCCTGGTGCAGACTATCATCTCCTGAGATGTAAAGAGGCCGACGATATATATATATATATATATATAT